>JAQFVV010012398.1:12575159-12956988 GCA_028023455.1 Epiperipatus broadwayi | reverse complement strand
GTTTTTAGAGGTTTCAGAGATGGATGAGATGGTTTCTGAATTATGCTTAGACGTAACAGGCTGATTTTTTTCTATCTTCACCATTGCCTGCATTTTAGCACACTTAGACATATTACTTGTTTAATTGGGAAGTCTACATTTTTCTTATTCTTTCATTGTTATAATAAGAAAATCAATAGTAACTCAGGAATCGCTTATCATTTCAGATTTTAATCTTTTTTATTATTGTTTATAATTAAGCTAAATCATAATCTGAATAAGGGGGGAAGTAGTTTATAAATATCTATTTGGATCAAATATTAAAGAGAAAAGGCTGAATTTTTTGTTGGTTATTTTTACATAGTAAGTATTGAAGCTAGAGTGTGGGTGTGTTTTGTATTATAAATTTAATTGAAATATAGCAGAATTTGTTACTTAAAACTATTTTGTATTACATATAAGGCTTATATGTGTAGAAATATTTAAAAAAATTGGCATGCATTTAAGAAATTTACAACCATCATAAGTTTGTTATATATTGCCTAATATATAAAAAATCTTAATTATACACACACACACACACACACACATATATATATATAGAGAGAGAGAGAGAGAGAGAAATTTTGACATGATTAATATTCGTGTGCAGGATTTTTGTGACATAAATTTAATTTTACTGATATGATGATTGGTCAGTATGGTGACAAAATGTGTATAGAGATATTAAAATCCTATAATAATTATTATAAGCTCATTTGAATATGATCATGTTGAATTTGACTACTGTAAGATTGATACTCAAAATATTTTAACACACATCCATGGCTTGGTTTAATAAAATAACCATCAGCTTTAAGTCTCATGATGTTACATAAAAGAATTACATATTGCCTAATTTACAAATATCAAATAATTAAAAAAAGGGTTATTTGTCAAAACATCTATAAAAATATTTAATTTATAATAAGAATATTAAATTTTTAATAAATATATTTTAATCTTTCTAGTCTAGAATTTTTTCATTACTCATTACAAAATACAGGATACTATTATGTATATTAGTCATTACATTATTTCAAAGAGTGTGGCGACTCTCTATAATCTAGAAGCATATACAAATATTGGTAATAGTTTTTTAATGTGTGTAGGATTTGTGATTTGATGAATATCGTGATCAGTAAACTTAAATCACCTATAAGAATCAGTACATGAAATCTCTACTGATACCTGATTATATTAGATAACTGAATAAATAATATTAACTAATATAAATAGAAAATTCTAGATGGTGAATCTAGTGGCATCCTCTGATAATTTATATTGACCATATTTGCAGATTTATTTTGTTCATTACAATATTTAAGTAAATAATCTGGCCGTATTAATCATCAACAGACAATTTTAAATTTTTTGATAAAATGTGTTGTATATCATTTATTGCACACAAATAATTTCTGTCTACTAACTAATTCCATTTTCCTTAAATTATACCAACATCTTCTTGTGATAAAAATTAACTTGATACAAATTAAATGATAATTGTGAAAAATGTATATCACATTGTTGTCTGACCTCTAAATAGTTTTAAAAAATAACTTATATTTTAGCTTTTTTTATTTTGTCATGAATTTTCTTTGAAAATATGATTCTCAGATAATCAAATCTTATCTGCTTTCCTTGCTAAATAATAGTCTTCTATCTCCTTCTTCTAGTTGGTATAAGATGTTGCATAACTGGTATCTTGATTTTGTGATCTCATCCAATTTTCTAATTTATTTAAAACATTGTTTGACACTTATTTTTATAAATTTGGATTTATTTCTTTGGGACTCTTTTAATTTTTGTTTTGATCTATGAGTTTTGTTAGCTACTCTTATTTCTGTAATTTTTTTTACTGATCCAATACCAAAGACTATTGTTGTGAATATGTACTTATCATTTATATTGACTAACACAATTTTTATATATAGTGTGTATCGACATATTTTTGGTTTTGTAAAAAGGGAATTGCAAAATACAAAATATTGTGACCGGGATTAATGAAAGAGTGCTGATTCAACATGAAATGCATATTGGGATTATTTATCTTTTTCAGACATCTTTATATATTTAAAAAATGTGTGATAGAATGGAAGTTTAAGCATATATATATATATATATATATATATATATATATAGTAAGGAATGAAAAATCCACCCTTTTTTTTTGAAGTGCCAGTATAGTTTAAAAAAATCTCTTTGATTTAGTTTTTACTTAAGAATTTGTAAATAGGTTGTTATTGTTATTGTTGTTAATTGTTTTTATTGTTATTTAGTTCATTTTTATTTATTTATTGTGATGCGCTTTGTTTTATGATGATGAGTTTTTAATAGGAATGGATATATATAAATTCACAAGGTGTATGTATAAAAATGATTATCAACAGTAGCATTTAAATTGCTAATTATAATTAGATTGAACTTTTATTTTTTTAAAAAAATTATAAAAGATGTAATGATATTATTCTGGTTGTTTATTTATTTATTTTGTAGATTGTAAAAATAAATGTTGCAATGTAATATTTTTTTTTATTGACATTATTTTTGTTTTGTTGTTTAAAAGAATATTTTAAAATCAAATAATCAACAGTGTTAAAGTTTTTAGATTAGTGCATGAGTTATAAAAATAGGACAAAGATTACTATGGAAACCCAGAACATAATCCAGTTATTAATTAATAAAAACAGAGGAAGAAAGAAGTTATAGCTTTATTTTGTCTATTCCCCAAATTCTTCTTTTGGATATTAATTTAATAATTCCTGGACAATGATAACATCAAAAATGTTTGACTAAATACACTTTATTATCCAGAGCAATTCCTGCCTTTTTTGCCTATCTTATTTCATTATTGAAATCCAGTAAAATATGCAGCCTAAAATCAAACCTGCGTTTGCAAACAAACTTCAGAAAAATAGCTATCTATATATTCTTTCAACTTTAAGTTTTTTTTTCTTTTAATGATCCTAAGTAATAGTCAAGTTTAATCATTTCTATAATTGAATATAATAAATAAATGACCAGTATCAATTGCTCCAACAACAGAAAAATCTATAAATTCATTAATAATATGAATACATATTTTAAAGTTATTCTGATATACTCTGGGATGGATAAAATAAAAGAAAACACCTGAAATAATTAGTGGACTGGGAAATGAGACATTAAAATAAATTAAATGGTAATTAAAATTTGTCTTCTTTTTTTTGTTGTTTTATACATCTATTATTTTTTTAAATATTTGAAACCAGGCACTCTTCACAAACCTGGGAGCTTAATTGTAAGTATAGAGAATTTGAACTCAGATTTTCAAGCACCCTTCAACTATCCACACTATCTCATATAACTGATACACATGACCACATACATGTAGAAAAGATTAATAATCACCAATATACATATTTCATGCTAAACCAGCACTCATCAGTTGGTCCAGACTATCATCTCTCAAACATATATATAATTAATGCTCACTTTATATTAAGATATTAAGATTTGCTATCTTAATATAAAGTGAGCATTGATTATATATATGTTTGAGAGATGATAGTCTGGACCAACTGATGAGTGCTGGTTTAGCATGAAATATATATATTGGTGATTATTAATCTTTTTTACATGTGTGTGGTCATGTGTATCAGTTGTATAAGATAGTGTGGATAGTTGAAGGGTGCTTGAAAATCTGAGTTCAAATCCTCTATATTATTATTTTTTTATAACATTTTAAAATATATCTTTATAAAGAATACATTTGTAATATTTAAAACTAACCTATAAGTTTCTTTTAAATGTTTAAACTTATTAATGATAATGAAAGCCAATTTTTAATATATATATATTTATTTATTTTAAGAAATTTTATATCTTAAATTGCATGAATATATTGTTAAATGCCAAAGTAGAATAACGATTGTAGTAATATATATTTTATTTTAATGTCATTAAATGGTTCTATTTAATTTGCATTTTACATACATGTATATATTAAATAATAAATGTCATGTATCAATTTAGATTGGAAAGCAATAAATTACACTTAATTGCATAGGAGTTGTATATAAATTTTATAGAATCGTATTTACAAATTATATCTTGATTTAATAATTATCTTAACTCTTCAATTATTTTAATTGTATTGTTATTAGATGTATTTTGAAAGGATTGGGTCAATTTATAGTATTAAATATTAATATCCCCACATTTGTATTTAGAAGTTGTCTTGTTATATATATGTTTTGTTTATACATAAGGTCTGAGATGATATGATATTTTTATATATATTGTGCTAGGTTTAATAAACTCTTAAGTTAATAAAGTTATGAAATAAATGTTGAACTTTTCAGGCTAGGATATAAGCCTTATATTATATTAATAAAAAGCCCAAGTAGTTGTTGTTCCTAATAAAAGATGTGGTTTAAAATAAAATAAAATGAATAAATCCTTATAGCACAGTGGAAAGGAGATCTTGATATTGTCTTATGTATCATCCTGTTTGTTGATTCAACTTTAAAGAAATACATCTATAACCTAAATTATTAATTTAACAAGATATCATCAATTTATTTATTTATTTGTTTATTGATTTAATTTCACAACAGTTTTATACAATTCCTATGTAAACTATAAACTGCAAGTTATGTTTATTATCTGTAAAACTTTTATTTGATTTATATTTTTAAAAAAAATTGAGCATTTAAAAAACAAAACAGTTTTTATGTTTTCCATATATATATGTGTGTGTGTGCTATTATAAAAATATAAAATCACAATCTTGGAATAAAGCTAATATCATTTGTTTATATAAAAAGAATGACTTTGAGTTTTCATTTGAAATTTATTAATATCTGTCTTTTCTTTTTTTAGTACATCAGTTATTAATTGGTTGACAAATTCATCCATTTGACTAAATGATAATCTTGTATATTAGTGAATTTTTTTTATAAGCCATCAGTAATGAAAATATTAAATTACATGTAATCTTATTTGTGAATATATATTTTGGATTCAATAACATTCCCTATGTTTCAATTTATATTTAGTAACTAATCAAATTGTTAGTTAAGTTAACCCTGAGAATTAACCAGTTAACATGCCTTAGGCAATGTTCTGCAGTAGTTAGGTTTATTTTGTATAGCTAGCCGAAGTAACAATATAAGTAGTGATTAGAGTACATTCACTCATGAATAATATATTTTTTATAGTGTAGATCATTTATTATCCATAACTTTATAAATTAATAATTTGTTTAAATAAAGTTAAATATCATAACCTGATTTATTGTAACTCATATTCAATGGCTGGAATTAGTATATTTTATTATATTCATTTTTGAGGCAATTTCTTTTCTCTTTATATGTATATGGCATGTCTTAATAAGTACTATTACATTTGTCACTACCAACTGGGAATATTGTATTTTCTATTATATTTTTATTTAGTGTATATTTTCATATATAGTTAAGGCATACTATTGCATTATATTAATTTCATTCTTTCATATGATGTCATAATACGTACTATTACAATATATATATATATATATATATGTAATCTTATAATTAAATATTAGTAAATACAGTAATCAAAAATTTTTGAAAAGTACAAAAATATAATTGTCATTTAGAAGCATTTTCAACTATCCTCGTAGTCTTTGTCAACTAAGACTATGAAAGGTTAACCTTCTCATAATTCCATGATCTTAATGTTTGCTGTCTGCCTATTGATTAAGTCTTGCTTGTATTTATATATTACCATAGCTTCTTTTATTTTCCTTTTATTGTTCAAATTCATAGACAACTTGCAAGACCTTATTTTACCAATATAAATAAACTGCAATCTGCATTTTAAGTTAATTATTTTGAAAGTTACCTTTCTCCATTCTTTGATAATCCACATTTCATTTATCGTATTAAATTCCATTCATATATATGTAATAATTTTTTCCAAGTAATATACATAATCTTCTAATTAAATATTAGTAAATACAGTAATTAAAATTTTTTGAAAAGTACAAAAATATAATTGTCACATAGGAGCACTTTCAACTATGCTCGTAGTCTTTGTCAACTAATCTTTTGAAAGGTTAATACTTTGAAAGGTTAACCTTACCATAATTCCATGATCTTAAAGTTAACAAAGACTACAAGGATAGTCAAAAGCGCTCCAAAGTGATGATTATTTTTTTGTACTTTTCAAACATTTTTGATTACTGTATTTATTAATATTTAATTATAAGATTACATATAATACTTGGAAGAAATACAGACATTGATTTACAATTATATATATATATATATATATGTAAAATAAATAAAAATATCCGTTAATTAAAAATAATATTGTAATTATAATTGAAATAATATAACGGTTTATAAACAATAAACAATTTAATCCAGAAGATGTTTTATGCCTACGTAATAATAGAGTTGAGGCAGGTTGAGTAACCGAAATTCTGGATTTAAAGATTGTTTGATTGTATAAACGTTTAAAAATATATTTCAATGATAATTATATATATATATGGGTGGGTGTGAATAAGTACATTCTTCTTACCATGAAACTGTTAGTGTCATATTCAAAATATATAAATTGTCAATGAATATGGCCAGCTTATTAGCTTATTTGTATACTTATAACTTTCTATTTCACAACCTATGCTTTAATCGTATGAACCAAGACATTTGAAAAGGTAAACAACCCCTAAAATGTATATTGTGCTGAACTAGTATTTTTCACTTGGCCCAGATCACAAATTTTCCATTGAAAAAGTCTATTTCTCAAATTGCACTTAGATAACTTTTAAAATATTTATTGTTATTTTACCAGATAGAAATTTGCTACTATCTATCATATTGTATCCAAACATATTTAAAAAAAAAAAATTAACATATATATATATTCATCATTACAATTAAATGTATAAATGAACGACAGTACATTTTTTTTCTAAAAAAACTACAAATAAAAACATCCTTAAATAAATAATCATATGGTTTGTTTGATTTATAAGATGTTTGAACAACAGAAGAAGCATGGTTGCAATTACCATCAATGGATTTTGAACTCCAGTGTTTGCCACTCTACTATTGCACTAATCACAATTACTTAAGTACACTGAAACCGAAATAAAGTAGCATGATTTTTAGTGAAGCTCCAAGTATTCTTCTTTCCTTAATTTAGAAACCTAGAATTAGCATTGAGACTCTTTACTTCACTAAATAGGTCACAATCATCATCTCAGATTGCAAATATTAACTGCAGCAAACCAGTCATTTTCACGGGAATAGAGCCCTAAGAGTTTTATATATTTTATTTGGATATTTAGACAAACTTCAATACAGCTTTACATGATACATTATTACCTTGAAAAGAGATTTATGTTATTAAAGCAGAACTTCTCAATACTGCAATAAGTGGAATTCTGAGTAGCATCAATGCGCCATCAAGCTCTCTATAAAAGTTTGAAAAAATGTTGTGAGGTTTCACAGTACAGTCTTTATTAATGTAATCATTAATATAATTTATATGAAATCATTCCAATAAAAATAGTACAATAAGAATGTGTACAATTACTAATTGTTTCTCCTTTCCAAATTTGGAAACTCTTCATGAGCAATCTTAAATAAATATCTGATGCACTTTGAGATTTTAAATATTGGGTTAAGTCATGGTATTCCTGTTACTTAAGTGCCTCTCACACATAGCCCCAAGTGGCGGATAAGATTAAGATGATGACCCTAAATAAATACCTAATTTCTTTTTAAAGAATATCTAATTTTATATAAAATATTTAAAAAAGGTTACAAAATGATATAAAAAAAGCGACTGCCTTGTGAAAAGGTTGAAAAATACTTGTTAATTAAGAAAACTGCTTTTATTTTTACTCTTTGTTGTCACATAATTTTCTCCTCATAGCAACATTTAATTTACATGAATTAATTTTATTTTCTTAATTGAATACACCGTAATTAGTGGCATCCTTTATAATTTGTTTATTTTACACGGACTAAATAATTTAAATTATTTGTTTATTTAAAAAATACCAGTTTTTACAGATTAAATCATTTAATTAAACAGAAATTAAGTTTTAGTTTTTAGGTAATGAAGTAATTAACATGGGCTTTTTTTTTTTTTTTTTTTAGAAAATTTGTCAAGTGCCTGAAGAATCGCCATGGGTGAAGCAATACTAAAAATAATTTTCCTGGTTAATGGAAGCCCAGACCAGAAAATCCTTTTGATGAAACCAGTTGTAAAATGAAAATAAATCAAATTTATCAATAGGGAAATTCTCAATTTTATCATTTTTTGATATACAGGTAGTTCCCTGTTTATATAAATGTGGATTTATATAAACATTTCCTGACTTATACAAAATGTAAAAAATACAAAAAAAAACTGTCAGCTGTTATTGTGATATACTATAGTATTTTCTTTATTTCATTTTTTTTTTTTTAATGTATTTTCATACTCCGACACCAATGCAGGGAATTATTTTATGCTTCACTTACAGAAATAGTCTGAATCTATCTATCTATATATACACGTATGTGAATGATAAAAATATGATTTTAGCCAAAATAAAATTTCATGTTTAAAAACAATAAAATCATCTGTGTGTATGCGCGCATCCGTATAAAATCAATAAAATAAAAAAGTCTATATATATAAATAATATTTAATTTTTTAATAAATGATTTGTAGATGGAGTTTCAAGTATGAAAACCCTATTGTATTTATATAAGTCATTTAAGTATATAAAAAAGCTCTTTTTGAGAAAGAAGAAAAAAGGATTGATTACAGTATTTCTAAAACATATGAACACAAATGTATTGGGGAAGGTATTTTGAAAGAGAGAAAAAAGTAAAGGGTAGATGATTTTAAAAATCATCAAAAACATCTTCTTTCTTTGACTGCCATTCATTGATAATAATCAAATGCTTTTTTACAGATTGATTTATTGGATTAAAAAAAGTAATCAAATAACTGAATGTTTAAGAAATTATGTGATATTCAAGAATTCTAGTATAGTAAGATGAGAACAAGTTCCAGTTAATTGGCTAAGATTTTTCTATTTATTTACATTCTTCAGCTGGGCAGTGATCTTGAAACCATAATTCTGAAACTTTAGCTCAAAGTCGACTTTTCTATCTCTCTATCACTTGACTAAACTGCAATAATATAATTAGTGTTAGTCTTTGTTCTCTGACAATCGTATGACTGGGTAGAATTTTGAATATATTTTCTTTCACATACCATTTAAACAGATCAATAGCATCCTTATTAGTAGTAAGAGATTTTTATAAATAAATAAAAAAAGACAAAATAGAAGAAAGATAATAAAAAAAATATATAAATCTTTCTTGAAATATTGAGATGTTAGTCTACATCGAGGTAAAAAAATATGAACAATAGGAATGTACTACCAACTACGATCCACAGAAATATAAGAAAGCAAGATAAAAAATATTAAAAGCAAAAATTCAAGACCTTTCTTTTAAAATCAAAAATGCTGGTCTAAGTTATGTTAAGAAATGGCGAAAAATGAATAAAATATTATGGAGTATTGTCAAATGTTTTCATTGATTTCATGATTTATTGACTTTTTTATTACCATAAATTTATTGTAAAATGAAATGTGAATTCTAAGTAGAGATTGATTATACATGCAAAAGCATGCTATTTGCAAGATGGATGATAAGAAGGTTGCATGTATTTCACAGAGGCAAAACTCTCCATACAATAGCACCCCTCAGTGTAAGCCAGAGTAGTCAATGGATGCAGGAAGATTTGTGCACAAAATTCCTATCTCCTCACTGATAAAAGCCACAAGCAAGAAACTAGTCTGGGGATATTCTGAATAGGTACTAGATATGGATTTTATGCTTAAACCTTCCTGCAGCCATTGATTATTCTGGCTTGCACTGAGTAACACTACTGTATGGAGTGTTTTACCTCTGTGAAAAACAGCTTGTGTAAGCATAAAGAATGCTGATCATGAGATGTTTGATGGTTTAATATCAATCCTGCCCAATTGGATTATGATGACTGTGGTTATTGAAGAACCAAAGACATCAAAAAGTATGGATGCTGAACTGAGTTCAGATCTATACCACTATACAAGCTAATGAGTTTAGCTTGAAAACAATATTGGGTTTTCTTTTTGGACTCAAAGCTTTATAGTCAGCTAAAAAAGTTAGAAGGTAGCTGCTGGAGGATTGCATTAGATCCTAAGATCTAGGTGCATTGCTCTATGATCCAAGGCTCCTCACTGATGAAAGCTACAATACTAGAAACTAATATGGAGATATTGGATGATTAGGCACAAGATAGAGATTTTATGCACAACCTGCATCCATTGATTATTCTGCCTTGCACTGAGTGATGCTACTCTATGAAGAGTTTGCCTCTATGAAAAACAGCTTGTGTAAGCATAAAGAATGGTGATGTGATGATGGTTGCATGTAAATAACTATATATATATATATATATATATATTTGTATAATTAATTGCTCTGGAAGTTATAGGAAATTCAAACATCTATGTGACATATGAGGATAATAATTATATTCATTTAAGCAAAATGAGGTTGTTTTCTAATTTTATTTTACTCAACTAAGAAAAATCCCGAAAATTTAAGTTTTTGAATCCATTACTACACTATTGTTAAGTTTACACAGTCTGTCTTTGGCCAAAAGTGGGATATATATATATATATTAAAGTGAATTGTTAGAGGAAGATGGAAAATATTTAGGTAGATTCGATATTATACAAGGATTAGTTAAAATTTACTTCTCTATCATGGCTGCTTTGCAAGAGTGTAAGGGGCTCAATAAAGTTTATATGGCTCCTCTGAATACACAAACAAGGTATGTCAAAATGATGGCATGTGATAGTGAACTACCATGGTAGTTTACTGCATTTGTTTTTGGTTAGAAAATGTCATTATCTTATACACAATATCATTATCATATCACTTTATTTCAAAGCATTTGTTTTCTGTGTGTAATTGTGGCTCACAGCAATGGAAAATTCATTGAATCATTTTAAGGCATTTGTCAGGTATTAAATGAAATAATTTTACTAAAATAATTTAATCAATTTTTAATAATACATAATTTAAAAAGAGCTTTAGATTGGCTTTAAGCTTTAATTGTTTAAATATGATTTGTAGGTGAATCTCCATGACTAAAATATTATTATACACAGATTCAAGATTTCTTTATTGTAGCCATTGCCTCAACTTTATTTATAATAATTTATAACACTTTATTATCAACTATTAATTATATTTCAGTATTTTTTTTTTTTGTAATTGTGGCCCTGCATATAGAAGATACTTTCTCAAAATTTCTTCTGTTTAAGCATGAGATTTTTTAAAACAACAATTTTGTTATGATTAGTGAGTGGACCTTTGTATTTAAGCATAGACTTTTTCACAATTGATTTAAATTTTTATTGAATTAAACACAATAATTTATTCTATTTACACTTTTCTAGTACCATCAACTGTAAGTGTAAGAAACTTCTAGATGGTACTATTATATCACAGATTGTTTTGCCTGAGATACCATGACATCTATTAATGCTCATGAATTTACTTATGTAAAATTTACTATACATTAGTTATAGTTTTATTCAACAGATGGAGTCTTTTGTATTGCATAAAAAAAGTTGTGTTTATATAGTAGCAATGAAAAAGATAGGCAAAAAGAAAGTAATTTCAATAAATGCTATTGGTAGATCTAAAGTGCAAAAGAAGCTAAAATGATAAGTAATTTTTATTATTTTATTTAAAAGTTATATATAATATTTAATATTTAAATGTAAGTTTATATTTAAAATTAAATTGTTTATTATACACAATTTGAAATTATATACATGCAGTGGAGTTGTAAGAAAGCATTATATTTACATTTTAAAAAAATCTATTATTTTAACAATTATTTTACATAATCTCTAAATATATATAAATTGCTACAAAATATTTTTATTTTTCTGAAATACACACAAACATATTACTTTATTAAAATGTCATATCTTTTGGAACAACATCAAAGAAAAAAGACAATAATGAGAATATAAATAACTTCTTTTTAATTGATTTCAATTATTATTTAACTAGAAGCAATAATTGAGTTTATTTACACTACACCATAACTATCTATAATATATGTCAAGTGTGCTAAAACACACCAATAAAGAAACTGATAAAAATAATGATACAATGGCTGAGCACTTTTGAGAACTTATTGCGTTTTCATAATCATAGCAAGATCAGAATATGAAAAAAAAAAAGGAGGATATATATATATATCCAGCTGATGGTATTCAAATTTATATAAATTAGAGTGTCCATTTTTTTTTTTTGGAGAGAAAGAAGCATGATTCTTTATGGTTTATATTGTTGGTGCTGTTGGCTATAATACCAACACTATAAACTGTAAAACATCATGCTTCTCCTTCTCTAAAAAATGAACCCTCTAATTTACATAAATTTAATACCATCAACCGAATATATATATCCTTCCATTTTCTTCTTGATATTCTGATCTCTCTATGATTATGAGAACACAATAAGTTCTCAAAAGTGCTCAGCTATTATATCATTATTTTTATTAGCTTTTCTATTGCTACATTTCAGCACACTTAACACATATTACAACTCATCAAAGAGAAGTATACACATTTATCATTACATAACTATCTATGTAAACTTGCATTTACTACTTATAGGAATTTCTAGATTGTATAAAGTAGTAATATTTCTGTAGGGTAATTTTTACTACACCACTCTCATACAAGATAAGGTCTAGTTTCCATCCACTTTTAACACCTTGGAGCAGGATATAATCACAAACATTATTACCCAAGATGTGAAAAAGATCTATGATCCCCAAGATGCTCATTTCACACTTAAACAGCACTCATCAGTTGGACAAGACCATAATCTCTTACACATATCTTTATCATTATTCAGTATATGTGTAAATAGCAAATTACTACAGTTTGATTGAAGTGACAAACTTGAAACCCTCACAACTTTGACATAAATCACTTTATGAAAATATATTAATAATTTTTATTAGTCATTAATTAAAGTAGAAATTATCCAATAATGATAATATTTCTGTACTATAATTTTCACTGCACCATGCTCAAACAAGATAAGGATTGTTTTATATCTGCTTTTTACAACTTGTGAAGGGAATAAAAACAGATAGAAATCAGTCCCTACATTGTATGAGAGTGATGTAATGAAAATTACACTACAAAAAATATTATTCATTATTGTATAAACTCTAATTTAATGAATGACTAATAAAATCTATTAATATATGTATATAATAGTATGAATATAAATTACAGACTAATTTTTACTTACTGGTTTTCATAAATAAAAAGCATCCAATAATTACCTTATTTTTTTATGCTATTTCATAATTGTACAAACTAAAACGATTATTTGGGTGGGATTTTTTTTTATTACTTATTAAATCTCAAAAATATTCTTGAATCCAGAAATATTAATTAGCAAAATTCATGAGAGGCAATATTTAAAAAAAGTTTACTATGATAGAAAATTTAAAAAAATAAAATAAAATAGATATTTATTCATTTTCTTAAACATTATAGTAAAGTGGATATGATTGTAAATACTTCTCCATCAGAGAATGACAAAGAAGCATAGTTAGAATTCTGAATATTCTCATTTTGTATGTAAATAGCAAAAACCTTATGGCTCATACTAGCCATATAAGTAATTACAAATGCATTTTCCAAATATTATCCAATATTGATAATAAAAATAATGAATATGCATAGCACAATATACACAAAAAATCAAATAGAAGTAAAGTAATTCTCTATAAGCTATGACAAATAACACTTAAAAACAGGCAAAACTCTCCATATAGTAGCACCACTCAGTGCAATCCAGAGTAATCAATGAATGCAAGAAGGTTTGTGCATAATTATCCCCATCTAGTGCCTACTCACTCAATATCCCCAAACTGTTTTCTAACTTGTGGCTTTCATCAGTGAGGAACCTTGAATCTGAGAGCTCTTAGGATCTAATGCAACTCTCCAGCAGCCACATTTTACCTTATTAGCTAACTATAAAGCTTTGATTTCAAAATGAAATTATAAAAATATTTTTGATCCAAATTCATTAGTTTGTACAGTTATATAGATTTGAACTCAGTTCAGCATCCATACTTTTTGGTGTCTTTGGTTTTTTAATAACGAGTCACAATAATCATATCAATAAAGTAGGGGGTGGCTGCTAGGGGGTTGTATTAGATTCTAAGATCTAGGTGCAGTGCTCTCAGATCCAAGGCTCCTCACTAATGAAAGCCACAATCTAGAAACTAATGTGGGGATATTGGATGAGTAGGCACTAGATGGGAATTTTATGCATAAACCTTTTTGCATCAATTGATTACTCTGGCTTGCACTGATTGATGCTACTGCATGGAGAGTTTAGCCTCTGTCTAAACAGCTTGTGTAAGTTAAAGAATAGTGATCATGTGATGTTTTGTGGTTTAATTTTCATTTACTAAGATTTCTGGAAATCAAGAGCAAAATTATTTATTAGTCTAATTTAAATATGGCATTAATCATTTTGAAATTGCATTTGTTCAAATAGAGAATGATATATATATATATCAAAATAGCTGACAATTTCAATTGTTGAACAGTTTTTCTCAGATAAGACGCTCATTGCTTAGGTTTACAGCCTTGTTAAAACTATTACTGAAATAATAGTGAGCGTTTAATAAAATTTATAATTACAACTTTAAACTATCGTAATATATTTCTTACTATAAGATCTTTTCATTAACTCGTAGTAAATCGTAAGATTTCGCGAGTATTAATGTATTATAAGAATTGTGGACTTAATTAGTGAAGTATTTAATAGCTTCACAGTCTTAGATCAAAACACTTTTGCTTCACCTATTTATATATAAAAGTAGGTCGAAGTAAAGAAAGGGATTCTCTCTTTTCTTCATAGCGTAAGCATGTGTTTTAAAGACCTACAGAGGTCCCTAGTGACGATTTTTTCAGACGCTCATTGCTAAGGTTTACAGCCTTGTTAAAACTATTACTCTAATATTTATAATAATTTTAAATACTAGGAGTTCTGAAGACTATTGAACAGTTGGAATTTTGAAAGTGTGGGGAAAAAATTTTGCATTGCATGAAATGAATAAAAGAAGATTTTCACTATTAGTAATAATATAATCAATGCAGAAAAGTTAGTGAAAGGAAAGAAGAGATTTTAATATTCACTTGAGTATATGAATTGAATCTCATTTTATATTTACATTTACAAACTAATAATTAATTGCTCTTATAGAGGCTTTTAAAAATGATGTCTCTAGCCTCTACATATATATAACAGTAATTTCAAAATAATTATATCCATATTGAAATCAAGTCAATATACAATTTTCACTCTTAATTTTCAGCAATGTCAGAAAATAAAAAATTATAAAGATTGGAAATGGAAAAAAATAGATTGAATTCACTTTATTCTTTATTGTTTGTTGAAGTATGTGTGTTATTTAGCCATGGCTTTTAGGTGAGTTGATTTGCTTCATTTAAATTTCAATATTGATAATGTATAATTTTTGATATATATATAAGTAAATAATAATATAATGAAGTGGTAAAAATCTATAATTAAACTTAACACTTGATATGTAAATTAAATACATTAATTCAACAACAAGTTTACACTTAATTGTGTTTTGGACAAAAAAAAAAATCTAGGATAAAATTCTATTTTAACTTTTCAAAGAGTAATCTTCTAGAGTTTCTCTTATAAAAGAATGCAGGTTCTTGCTCCTTGTAAACTTAATCACCTTTAGAAGTTACAATTAAAAATAAAAATGTAAATACATATTCTGGATCCTGTTAGATTTTGGAATGGATATATTTTTTCTATAATAAAAACTATTAGTAGGAATTAATATAGTAAGAGATTAAAACAGGCAAAACTCTTTATATGTATTGCCACTCAATGCAAGCCAGAGTAATCAATGGATACTGGAAGGTTTGTGCATAAAATCCCCATCTAGTGCCTACTCATCCAATATCCCCAGACTAGTTTCTGGATTGTGGCCTTTGTCAGTGAGGAGTCTTGGATCGAGAGCACTGCACCTAGATCTTAGATGGGGATTTTATGCACAAGCCTTCAAGCATCCATTGATTAATCTGTTTTGCACTGAGTGGCAATATATATAGAGAGTTTTGCCTGTTTTAATAACAGTTATATGCAAGCATAAGAAATGCTGATCATGTGATGTTTATAGTAAGAGATAAAGGATAAGTAACTATAAGGCAGACATAGTGGGTAATCTGAAAACTGGACATATGAAACAATAGCCTTGAAAAAGACATTTCTACAATACACTAATTGAAAAGTCCTTGAAGACTTGTTGGGTTAAATCTTGCAAGATTTCCTTAAACAAACAGTTTACTGTCATCATGATTTAATTTTACTTTTTATGCCAAATTCCAGTTTTAGTTCAAATATAGTTCTTCTCTGCACTGTCTTTGTGCTATTAACTTTGTGATTAACTTTTTTTAAGTTCAATTATTATTAATTCCTCAGTTTTTATGGAGTTTACCAGGATGTTGTTTTAATAAATAAAAATATGTCCTGCTGTAAACTTCTCATCTCCCCTGTATTATATCCATTTTAAGAAATATAAATGAATTGACAGACATGTACACATTAACTAATTTATTTTTTCTTTAAATGCTATTTCCAAATGGTGATATGTACTATATTTTTTTAAACATAAAGAATTAAAGTATAGAAATTTTACAATCAATTGGTATATAGTTTCAGGATAATACAATATTAATAAAAATTATTTTTCACATATAAAGTGTGATAAACAGAGTAGCTAAAATTCAAAAAAACATTAATCACAAAAACTATTTGCAAGCACTTTTGGTATTGTGAACCAGAATCGATGATTCTGGTACATTGTTACAAAAGCACTTGGCAAATAGTTTTTGTGATTAATGTTTTTTGAATTTTACCTACTCTGTTTATCACACTTTACATATGAAAAATAATTTTTATTATCTGACAGAGTTTTTGTATTATTTACAATATTAATAATTACATTTTTAAATATTAATTGATATTATGTTGAAATGAATTGTCTCATACTGAATTAAATTGTCTCAATAAATTATTTCAAATTTATCCTTCAGAACATAAATTATTTTTATTACAAAAATAAAATTAAGTTTATCATTTATTTGTAAAAAAATTGATTTAAAATATGTACTTGTAAACATTAATTTACATATGTGTATGCATGTATATGAATTAATCAAATTTAGTTAATAACAAATATTTGTTCTTCCAAAGAAATATTTTGAAATTAATTATTTTCAACCCAAACAGCAAAACATAGAAACACATTGTGTACAAAATGGGTTTGGTGGCCCAACTGATAAGAGTGACTGATGAAAATTCAGAAAAGATTAATGGTATGTTATCTTTATGAAACATATATTTTATTATTTAATCTAATGTTATTATGAAAACTGTATCTCTATAAAAATTCATAAAAAAATTAATATAATGTAAGTAGAAGGCAAAAAATTAATTAAATTTCAATGGCTACATGCAATCAATTATTTTACTAATAATTTTTAAGTGCTCCAATTTAATATTATTTTTTTAATTTAACAGATATCCATCATAGTACTTTCCTATATATGTCTTTATTTTCCAAAAATAAAATTAGTTTGAATTTATCTCACATAATCTAAGTTTTATGCCACTTTTTTGAAATTTACTGATGTCGTATCTCATGTAGACTGAACTTAAGTAATTTTGTTCCTTCATTTTTTACAATCCATGTTTGTTGTTTTTTTTTTTTTCAATTTTTCTTTTTATATAATTTTTTGTAAGTAATTCTTAAAATAGTAAAAATCAAATGTATTTTATTATAATATTTGACTGCAATTTTCTAAAAAAAATGCACTCAATTGAACTCAATTCCCAGGGCCTATAAAAATTTTGTGTAGTATTGCTGCATAAAGTTCTAGCATTGGAAAAACTGAGATGATGGCAGGTTATAATTTGAACAAGACATTGATCAATGCAATATTCTTCCATATTTATCTGTCAACTTATTCATTATATATATATATATATATATAAAATACAATGTTTAGACTTTTTAAAGCATTAGTAAATTTAAACAAAGAGCTTTGCTAATTGCTCAACAAGCTTTGTAATAAATGCTTAGCAAGAGATAGTATTTAAAATATCTTGATCAGAAACCACACCCAAATTCCCGACCAATGGTTTTGTGTTTTGGCACTCCTCAGAGAGGCATGAGGGTAGTTTCAGACACTAGATCTAAAAATACCAACCCATACCAGCATTTTCTATGAGTTAATCATTGAGTAGAAAATCTGAAATTGTCAGACACTTAAATGTCTTCAAACCCAGCTATCTAATTCAAATAGTTATATGGGGTTGAGAGATCTTCAGCCAAACCATATATTAGTAGTCTTAGCAATATAACATCACTTAAGACTTAAAGAAAAGACTATAAAAAGTCAATAAAAAAAATAGTCATATATCACATGAACCCACTTTTTTTTTTAAGCTTGTAAAATATAAACAAAGAGCTTTGCTAATTGCCCAACAAGCTTTATGATAAATGCTTAGCAAGAGAAAGCATTTAAAATATCTCTATCAGAAACCACACCCAAATCCCAGACCAATGGTTTCATGCTTTGGCATTCCTCAGAGAGATACTAGGATAATTTCAGACACTAGATCTTGTTTACAAATCCAATTCTTAGCGGAATATTTTAAGGACATTAAGAAGGTCTGAAGTTACTAATAATGACCATGACTATAATACAAATGACATAAGACTCAAATAATTATTTTTATTTGTTTTACTTCTTTTAAATACCCATTTGAAAGATTAATTATATCATAAAATAATACCTTTCTAGTGAGGGGTAACATTTAACCACATATAATATTTATATTACAAAATTGTATGTAGCTGCTATGGATTAATTATATTATTGTCTGTTTTCAATTATAAAATCTATTTTGCAAAAACTATTTCATTTCTAGTTATTGTTTAAAATTTTTAAAAAGCTAAATTTAAAAAAAGTATGTATGTGTTTTTTTTTTAAATATAATCTTAATTATTTTAAATTCTATTCTAGTTTTTTTTAAAATAATTAATTGATTAGAAAAGTCAATAATATAAATTTCTTGTATATATTATATAGACATACAAAAAAATTAAGCTCAACTCTTTTAAATATTTTTATCATTTTATTTAATTAATTAAACTGTTTTATTTTGTATAAAGCATAGATCTCATTATCATTGTTGATTCTAATATCTCTCCCATTGGGATAAAAATATATTTTTATAAAGATAACTATTTTTTTTTGTATGATTATGGTATTTTTTCCAATCTTTTGATGGATGATAAGAATTAGAAAAAAGTTTTATTCTATTCCATTATACATTTTCATAATCCAGTACTAAATATGTTAATTTTAGGGGGTACAATATCGTCCTATATACAGGAAGTGACTTTTTTAC
The DNA here is from genome assembly GCA_028023455.1 of Epiperipatus broadwayi. NCBI lineage: Eukaryota > Metazoa > Onychophora > Udeonychophora > Euonychophora > Peripatidae > Epiperipatus > Epiperipatus broadwayi. The sequence continues at coordinate 12,937,356 of JAQFVV010012398.1, read as the reverse complement.
TTTTAAATCTTTTCTTTATTTATAGTCATCATTAGACATTACCTCCTAAACATTAGAAATTTTTCTAAAATGGCTTTTTTAAAAAAAAAAAAATATTTATTCAGTGGTTTACAACATCTTCAAGTTTGGTTCTACTATATTTAATGCTATTAGTTTATTATTAGTTCCAGCTATATTATTTATACAGATATTACCAGATCTTGTATTTTCATAAATTACCAATTTGCTATATATTACACGTGTAATTTTTTAGAAGCATATCAGCAATACATATAAAATAAATATAAAGGTAATAAACTATTGTAAAGTCTTTCAATCTGCAGAAATACTTTCGGTTAATTTTTTAAACCTGCCTCAACTGCAAACCTGCCTCCTGCAGTTGAGGCAGGTTTAAGAAATTAACTGAAAGTACTTCTGCAGATTGAAAGACTGTTTACAATAGTTTATTATCGTTATATTTATTACAATAGTGTTCTAATATATATATATAGTCATAGTTTTGTTTTTTCATGTTATTGATTAATTTCATAATGACAATAAAGGACCAAAATTCCCATTTTAAACATTATGCTAAGATAAAAACAGTTTTCCACTATAGTGATATCTAGATGGGATTATTTGAAGAGCTATTCTTACCTTATGATATTGTTTAAATTGAGAAGTTAGTAACTTGTTATTATTATTAATGTTCTTAGCCAGGAGAATAATATATCAACAATTAATGAAGAACTGAACGTATTAAAATATATAGTTTTCAAAGTGTATCTATATATGGCTTGATTTCCAAACCTTTGACTGATTTGAATTTCAGGATTCAGCTTGAAAGTTAAAGGTGTTTTCTGGATGTGTGTCTACAGCAGATGGGATTTAAATAGTAAGAATAAGGATTATATATATATATATATTGTACTGAGTTCAAATATGGGACGATCGAAATACCGGTCTCTTGGGCAGAGAAGAACATACTCGGAAAGTATGTATGTCCAAATGATAGCTATATAGTATATAACTAGCGTTACATTTTCAGGACATAACTTCTTCTCAACTGTTGAATTCAACACCAAGTTCAAAGCCCTTTTTTGTTTTGTGTAAACATGGGCACCAGCTATTTATTCAGAAAGAATAAACAATGCACTTTGAACAATGGCCACTAACTCAATGTCTAAGTTATACCCATAAGCTAGCTCAGCTCCTTGTAATCACTAACAGGTTATACATAATTAGTGGTGAAAAGAATTCATGAAAGAATTGATGAAAAAGAATTGGCAAAAAGAATTGATAAAAAGAATTGACCGACAAATAAAGTTTAAGTTCAAAGACCATTTATTTTAATTAACATTTACTAATTTCAAACATTTTATAAATCTAATATAATACACGCACATTTTAAATTAACATACTATAATATATCTCTTATGAGAAAGCATAAATAATATTTGACATTTATAAAATCATATAGCATTCACAAACATGCACATCAATAGGTCATTTTATGCATGCTTATAGAGTTCAAATTACTTGTCTCTGGAGGCTTTATGAATTAATGCAATGGCTATTATAGAAATAAGAATATGAAATATTATTACCTAGGATTTTGAATATGGACATAGAACTTCATTTTCTTTGGTTACTGCTTTAAGTGAGAATATTTCCAGCCGGCTGGGATGTTTCCTTGAAGAGTTTCATTATTATTCACTTTTAGTATTATTGGAGACAATTAGATACTGACAGAGATTCTTCAAACTGTTACGCAGACATCATTTAAGATTGGGTATATTGGCTGTTTTCATCGGACTACAGGCTGGAGAGACTATGTTTCCAAAAGCTGCTCAGCACTGCATTTTTGTTTCTGGATACATAATAAACTGAATTGTTATCTGAACTGAAACAATCATCCTCACTGAATGATTGTCCTTACTGAATTTCCGAAAAAAATTGGCTATTTATACCTGCGATGTGTTGTCCCTTTAATATCCTCTGGCAATATCTGTTGTCGAAATTTCTTTAGTAACTAATCCTTTGACAATATGTTTTTGAAGATTGTTTAATTAGTAGTAGCCATCACAAACATGTTGTTTTTATATCTTTAATTAGTAGCCACTGCCATGTTTTTTAATGATAACTACCATTTATTTTTTAATATTTAATATGCATACATTTATTTTTATTTACAATCGCACATATATTTTTATTAACAAACTTATATTAATCATTTATGCACATGTATATTTTAATACAATTTACTATTTAGTTTTTTAAGATGACTTTTTCTTTTACTTAAACTCGAATGAAAAGAGATTTATTTTTAAACTTTTTAAATTATATTTCAACTAATAATAATAAACTCTTTACTTCTTTTATAAAACTTTTAGTTTGACTTTTCTGATGCGAACTCCCCCTTCCCACTTTTAATTAATTAATTGTAACTTTTATTTTAAAAACTAATGATAGAAACTATTTGACTTTTACTTTTTTGAAAACAAACTGTAATAAAACTCTTCAACTTTTACCTATTATTTCTCTTAATGAAAGATTTTTGTTTTAATAAAATTTTTAGATAAAATTATTATGTGCCAATTTCAATGTTGGTACTATATATATATATATATCAGAAGGGAGTTGAACTCAGACTTTCAAGCTTCCCATAATTATGGACTCCATCTTATATAATTGATACACATGACTGCAGACATGTAAAAAAAATTAATGATCTCCAATATCCATATTTTGTGCTGAACCAGAACTCATCAGTTGGTTTAGATCACCATCTCTCACACATATATACAATCAGTGCTCAGTTTATATTAAGATAGAACGTGTTCAAACTTTAATGGAGAAGCTTCAGTTTTCTCCACCCTCCAACTCTTCAGCCATCCATATCATTGAAAATCTGAACATGGACTGCTCAAAGCTCTTATTGATGTCAATATTATCATACCCATATTGACATTACATCACTCTGATCCCTCACATACAGGACCTTAATATGTTCATTTAAATATACAGAAGAGGAATGGGCAGAATACAGGCTGGATATGTAATATTCAAATGTAAGTATATTGTCTAAACTAAACCCAATATAATTAGAGGGATTTGAGCTCAGATTTTCAAAATTCCAACAGATATGCATTCCATCTTAAACAATTGATACACATGATCACATACTTGTGAAAAGGATAAATGATCTCCAATATACATATTTCATTCAGAATCTGCATTCATCAGTTTGTCCAGATCATTATTTTCCACACTTATACACAATCAGATTTTCAATGATATGGATGGCTGAAGAGTTAGAGAGTAAAGAGGATTGAAACATCCACATTTAGGGAGAAATTTTTTAGCTTGCTTTAAAAACTTTCAACCAAATAAATCATAAATCAGCAACAACATATAACTTATCAAGAATAGAACATAAATATAATAAACCACCAGCAGCTTCTAATTTCCCAAGAGAAATTCCTTTACATAATATACCCAGAGTTGTTACAATTTCCATGTTAAAGGCATTTAGAAAAAGTAGCCAACATACAGATGATGATTAAGTGTTTTTGGTCTTAGATTAAAATGTTCCTTACAAATCTGTTTTTCATGATTAAACTTAATTAAATATATTTCCAAAATATTTTAAGCTTTCATTTTAAAAAAAAATAATAATAATAATAATCTATCAGTGTAGTAAGTCAGGTGCCAGTATTATTGTGTTTTCTTTCTAATGTCAATAAACATTTTTAGAAATCGAGTAAATGTTTTTTAAAAGAAAGTTTTAAAAATAAAAAAGTTTCCACATGATGCACATTAATAATCTTAACAAACCATCTTTTAACAAAATGATAAATATCAATATCATAGAAGTTTTTTTTTTTTTATAGATCTAAAAGCTTTCAAATGAACTACTTAATTAGGACAAATGTTTCTCTATCTTTGATTCATTTATGAATAATAAATATTTTTAATTATTTTGTTTCATTTTATTTTATTACTATTTAAACTGTTCTCTTCTATCCATATTGAAGTTGTCTTATTTTGGTCAGATTATGGGGTGATCTAATTTATTGCAAGAACTTATAACATTCAGAATGATTAATGATTATGATGATACAGAAAAAAATTGATTTGATGGTACCTGTTTTGCATGGTTTAGTGCAAAATAAGGGAATGGATTCTAGAGCTCAAGAATCATAGATCATGGCTCAATACAACCACTTCTAGTGTTTTATATGAACCTTTGACCATCAAATTGTTCAACTTTTTGTTTTATTAGATAGTGCCTATTAATAATAATAATAAAATGAAAAAGACAGTAAGCAATAGCATTGATATCAGCTTCCAATGCCATACATATATCAATGTATCTTCTACCATTTGCATACATCCATATTGTGGTGTTTCAAAAAGTAATGCAGAAACAATAAAGGCAACAAGTTTTTATTGAGAATAAGAACATATTTCACATAAAAAAAGTTTAGATTTAGAATCATTAACAAATGGCTAATGAATATTCAATATTACATATAAATTTATTCTCTTCTCATATTTGTTACTGGAATATTTTTTTAAACTGCATTACTGTACTCATTTTTTGTTCATTATATTACGTCTATAATTTTAAAAAAATAAAATGTAACATAGGCCTATATATATATATGTGTGTGTGTGTGTGCATGTGATAAAATATCCACAATGGATGTATATATAAGTAAATTAACCATGGAAATATCTTTATCTTATAGTGAATCAATAAATAGTGATTAAATGATGATGATGATAATATATTATTAAATCAAATAACTATGTTGTAAATATGTATAATCAATTGGAGTACGCTCTTCATTTCTCTGTAGGACATATATGTTTCAGAAACAAGCTCTTTTTTCTATTGCCTAGAAAAAAGTTTGATTCTACAAGTGATTAACTAATATTAAAATATGAATAATTAAACAGTTCAGCATTATATACTAATTATTTATGTTGAATTAGACTGCTTTTCAGCCATAATTTCCCACAAGAAAGCTGTTTATATTGCCCTTCTTCAGATTATCATTGAGCTTGCTTTCATAACATAAATGTGGCTACTTTTGCAACATAAATAACAGTATTTGTTACTATTCATTCACTTAAATAGAAAAGATGTATCTTTATAATAGTAGATTAAATAACATACTGATCATTTTTACAATGTAAATAATATTTTGTCAGTGTTCAGTAATGATGATGATCCACATCTTATTTTTATATTATAAATTTGGCATAACATCTTTACACAGCTAATTTAGTTGAAGTAGTTATATTAATGTGATAAAATATGTTCTACCTGAAGTTGTTAAATGCAGCAACACATTAAAATCTTATTATGAACATCAATATCTAAATCTATAAAGATATTTAAATGGATTTACATTTCTAAGTGAAAATCTTCCAGGTTAAAAGTTTCTGAAGCACTTGAATTTTTTGATAAGTAATTAATTACTAAGCTTTATAAGTTGCATTCAAAATATTAAGAAAATTTTGATCAACTTTTGAATTAACAAAAATAATGTAATCATCATCATAGATGTAAATCAGATGAAGATATTGTTTTTGGTTTTAACTGATTAATTTAAAATTTTCATTATTAAAACTATACAATATTTTAATACCAGTGGCTATGAAATTATCTATAAACTGTACATAAAATTATAAAATGCTCTTTAAATAACTCATTGCACTTTATAGATTTTTCACCCCATCACCTCCTCCATCATAGAGGAACAAATAAAAAAAGAAAAAGTACTATTTTTTATTGGCAATTGACATGTAATGAGAGTTCATATCTCTCTTCATGTTTGTTTTATTTTCTTACTTAAAAGTAGCTAAACATCCATTTATCAATTATTGTTATTGAATGCATAGTTTAGATGTTTAGAGGCTGCCTATCTGAAAAAAACTTTTAAAAAAATCTGTTTTTCTGACTCATATTCGAACCCAGGATGCAAGCATAGCAAGTTGATGTATTATTACAATACCACAAGGCTTTTCACTTATATACCCACTTTACATCGGTTTATTTTGAAATACTTATTTAATTTCTCGCCTACTGCTAGCTGGTTATTTTAATATATGATTCTATTTCTAATATGTTTCAAATTTTTTTTTTCTTAAAATAGAATTTGAAGTGGATACTTTTGTATATCCCCTTTGATATTATTTTTCTTCTATTTTTATTAGAAAAATGCTAAAAACTTTATATATCTGATTAATTCTTTTTATTTTTATTTTTAATATATATTATTTAACGAAATTTGATCTTTTTTATTATTAAATGTCTGCACAGTTAAGTTTTCCAACTTCTTTAAACATGAAGAAAAGAGTTTATTTTAGTAAGCAATAGAACGAATAGCTCAATATTCCCTTCTGTATGGAAACAAATGGTAATAAGATCCTTTTAATGTTCAAAATAGAAAGGGGGGGGGGGATAATAAATAAACAAATACAAAATTTTAGTAGCAAAGATGAAAAATCACACGCGGTGACAAAGATTGGTAACATCAAACTGACTTAATGTGGATGATTACAAGTTATGATATTTTATCGTTATCGAACAGATTATTTTTTAGTTTAAAAATACTTTTTTTTTCCTGACAGATAATTGTAATCGCAAACGTAGATCTTACTTGGCTTAGCAGAAGCTTAAAAAAAAATTGTGTAATAGAATCAAATGTACGGGTAATAAATAAAGTATATATATTTGGATAAGTGGATGTAATACATATAAATATTTGAACTAAAAAGAAAAGAACCAATGGGTTTATTGGTCAGAATTTCGTAAGAAGTTTGAACACCACAGTGACTGAACTAAGTATCGTTCCATAGATCTTAAATTGTAGAATCCATTACTCCAACATTGCATTAAATTATACAGAACAAAATTCTTGAATTGATAACATATTTTATTCTTGCAATTCAAACATATCCTTGGTCTAATAAAGAATAATTAATTATTAATATTTATTGAAAGATGTTTGAGACAATAAATGTTTGTTTAAAAATATGGATTTACATATATATGGAAATATCTATCTGTTGTCTTTAACTAAGAGTTCGTCAAGATCAAATCTGTTTTTCGTATATGAAAAAAATTATTTAGCATATTTATACTACTAATTGCTGGGTAGGCCATAGGAAAAGTCTCTCCCATTTACCACAAATGATATTGTAGCTACTATTTGGATAGATAAATTTTATATGTGTAATATTTACAAACATTTCAATACAAACTAGTCTAAACATCCTCTTTTAGATATTCCTACACCTTTAGTATTTATAAAAGATTTCAATTCTTATGAAAAAATTGGGGGTTATGCAAATGAGGTTCAAAAAGAATGTCAACTTTTTAGACTGTATTGATTTAAACAACATGTACTTATTTTACACTGCTAAGCAAGAAGGAACATTTCACCAACAAAAATTTGGAAAACAGAGACAACACCATATTTAACTTTTGTTCAAACAAAAAAAAAAAAAGGTAGGCTATTTCTTGCTGATTTACCCAATATTGGATTATTTCTTCCCTAGCCAACATAAAGCAAGTCCAATCACTCTTGTAATACTCTTTCCTATAATTGATAGGTATTCTGTTCCAAGGTAAAATTAGAAAAAGCTAAATGGAATCAATATATTGGATATTTTGAATGACATATTAATAGAATTTCTCCAAAGCATTATTAATAAAATTTTCCAATTATCTTTTGCTATGACAAGTTTAATAAACTCATAACAACAACTGTTAAAGAATCCATCTCTCATGAATCAAAATTATTTCAAATTGGAATCAAACCAGAAGTAGTTTTATAATCAATTTTTGTCTAATAATTTGGAAATTGCAGACAAATTTGTAAAAATACTGCATGACCACAGAAAAGAAAAGTGAAGAGTCCAGAAAAAAAAAACTTTACAAAATTTAGTCCAAAGGCTTGTCATTTTTATATAATCCTGGTGACAACTTCTGATGCTATTAATGAGATTTTTAATTTTACATATCAGACCTTTAAATCCAAGATTGAAAGAATGAGAAGAAAGCATAGGCTTCCCTTTCACCATGTTCCTTTACTATCAATCTAAAAAAATCAGTATATATTGGTAAAACTTACTTTTGATTTTCTTATATGAAGAAAGGCCCAGAAGCAGATAATATACTTCAGAAGTTTTAAAAAATGTAGAATCTAAACCCAAAACATCTATGATAAAACTTTTTAATAATATTATTCATACAGAAACTATTTCAAAAATTTGGCATAAAGACAAAAATTATAGCTGTCTTAAAACCAAATAAACCCTGCAATGATTAATAAAAATCCAATAATATTATTATGTGTTCCTCACAAATATTTTGAAAGAATCATATTAAAAAGAATTTTGCTAATACTTGAGAGTCATTTATTTATAGAGAAGAAGGGTTTAGGCTAGGAAGAAGTTTTTGAAAATAAGTTTATACTTTTAGCCACTCATATTTAAAAAAGACTTTCAAAATAGACTAAAATTCTTAAATATAGAAAAACTATTAATTAATTTGACAATATAATTTCCAATAGAAAAATTCAAATGGATAACAAATGATAATAACAATAGCTTTAAAATTTTACAGGAAAGTCTACTATAAGATTTTTTTCTCACGTATTCTTTTTAATATATTCATCAGTGATTTTCCAGAAAAAAATGCAGGAAATTCATTTATGAAATTGACATTGATTTAATTCCACAAAAATCACACTTTCAAAAAATAAAAAAACCTTTTAATAAGAATTTAATAAGATTGGAAATCTTTTTCAAAAACTGTTGTTTTATTCCTAATTGAACTAAGACAATACACTCATTTTTTTTTTAATCTAGAAAAAGATTTGATAATCAAATTCTACTTTATTTATTTAAGAACAACTTTAAACCATAAACTAATGTATTTTTTACTTATTTATCCTAAGATTAATAAAAAATAACCTCCTTGGAAAGCTACCTCATACTGCTTGGGTCATGATGCAAGCACTTTATCACAGTTATTTTAACAGTGATATATTCTACAGATCAATATTGTACACTTTTTATTTGAAAAAAAAAATCTCCACAAAACTTTTGAATACTAAATTAAATATTACTATGAGAAATATTACTGGCACTCAAATCTACTTCTTTGGATTGATTTTCTGTCCTTTCACATATTTCTCCACCAGATATCAAAAGAGAGTTTGCCTCTCAGAAAAAGATGATAAATATTTTGACTTTCCAATAATTCAGGATATACTTTCCCCATCTAAGTCTCACCTCAAATCAAGATCCTTTTCGTGCATGTTGAACAAAGAATTTTAACCAAAGAACAATGGTATAAAAAATGGAAATTTTATGAGGTTTTCAAAGAAATTTATTTTTCCTGATCCAACAGTAAAGCCAGATAAACCTATGGTCATTGTACTTATTTGTTTTACAAATAAAATTAACAGACAATGAATCATGTAAATGTGGACTACATAAACCATATAGTAAATGACTGTGAAATTTATGCCATTGCAGCAGAATTAAACAATTTAATAGTTATTAGTGATTCTATCTCCTGAGAAGAATTTTTACAAAATTTATTTATAATATTTTGTTAATCGTTAAGCTATCTAAAAAAAAATACTCTAAACAAATAAATATTTTATTTATTTATTTATTTATTTGATGAGCATATATATATTACATTCAGGATGTGGTGTTATATATATATATATATATATATATATATATATATAACAGTCAGGGTACTATATATATATATATATATATATAGTACCCTGACTGGATGACCACCCACTACTATGGTATGGTGGATGTAAATAACAATAAACTCCTAGCTCAGCAAGGTTAAATTTCTTCTTATACATAAAATTTTTACAATGCAAATCTATTTATTTCATGTCTAATGTATTAATCTTAATACATTATTTAATAATAAAATAACTATAATCAGTGAGACTTGCTATTTAATAATCCAATAAGGTACCCTTTTTTAACATTAAGCATATACCAAAAAGTATACTCTCAAATGGCATAGGGATACCACCAACACTACTCCATTAAAATATTAATGATACTCCAATGGCTCACAATTAAGATAAGTAAATTGTACTTAATATTAAAATTTCCAAAATTAAATTTAATTATAACACTATATTCATATTCATTTATCTATTAAAATGATTATATTTCTTCTTTACTAATATTTCATAACTCAATTAACATCTCAGGTAATTATTATTGCTTCTTAAAATAAATAAATTAATTTACATAACCAAATGTAAAGAGTGATTTTATTTACATCTAGCTACTTTTAAAAATAATAATTAAGAAACAAATATACTCATCAATTCTTATCTTTCAAAATCATTTACTACTTTTCTTATAAAATGTGACTAAAAACTAAATTAAAATTATTAATACTGATCACAATTAACTATCATAAACAAATTTAAAATAATTTCTTATCGCCATGTATTATAATCTAAAAATTTTATTTTTATATGGCATACTAGTTATCAGTCTTCATTATGATTCTCAAGTAAGATGAAGTAAAATTTACATTAATTAACATTTTAGATTCAATATCAAATATCTTTAACAACTGCAATATTTTTTATTTCTTATCTTATTTAGATTACATGCAATAATACCAAATATCTTTAATTATTACAATATATGTGTGGTTAGGATGATGAATAATGACTTGGAAGAAACAAGAAAAGAGACTCTCAACACTTTTGTTAATTTAAAAAATGAAACAACATTAACATTTTATTACAACAGCAATAAAAAAATTTAAGAAAAATGTTTACTTTTTTAAAAAAATGTTTAACACATTATACACAACTTAAAAATTAACATTAACAAAATACTTATCATAAAATAAATAATTTGCACTTCACTTTAAAATTATTTACAACTAAAATATAGTATCTTTCATATTTGGCTCTGAAAATATTAAATATTCGTTAATATTTCAATATAAAAGATATCAATAAAATAAACAACTTATACATTATCACATTCTAAATATTTCAAAATATATTCTTTTATCATCATTAATTTACCTTTAATCTTTTATAATATTACGATCTAATTATAACTCTTATAAGTTGTTATACTTTTTCAATGTTTATTATTAATTATAAAATAATCGTTTAATTATTTAAATATTCATTAAGATATGGCACATTATTATATTACTTACAATAGTATGAATAATTATCAGGTTTTCTTTACAATATCATACTTCTTCTAACTCAGACATTTATTCTGCATTTTGATCTCTAATATTTGACAAAAACATTCATAAAATTTTTATTTTTACATTCTTTTAACAATTTATTTGCTCCATGTTTAATTCTTCTTGCACTAAATGGATTTATCTTGTCATCATTTGAAAGTTTAGCTATTATCTTGCTCAAATATATAATTCCCTAATATGATGTATATACTAGTGCATTTTCCGTGATTATAAGTGTGGGATGGATATCTTATAAAACTATAAAAAACAATGATAGAATGGATTATGTAACTTAAGGTCACATTTTCTTGGGTCTACCTTAATTTTTATCTTAGCTTTTATTTTTAAGCTCTTACAGATTTTTGAAAAATGCTATCCATATATCACAAATATTATAACTTACTTCAACTATATCATACTTAACATTAAATAACACATCCCTGCCACTACAGGATTTCCCAATAAACCTACTCTCCTGTACCACTACTTTTCTATCAAACACTCTCGCATAAAAATATTACTCATCATTTCTTAAAATAATATCTAAACTTATTTTTAACATTTTCATACTTTGAACATACCAAGAAGATTAAAATAAAAACAAACCAATAATAATTTATGATATATAACATCACAAATATATTAAGTCAGTTACCTTTAACTTAGAGATCAATTATACATACACTTTTATAATCATATTCATTATAATAAATATATTCAATTCTATATCATATACCTTTAGGTAAGTATACACATAATAAATATTACACATATTTATTTTACTAGAGTACTTGGTTTAAAAATTCAATATCAATATCTTGTACTAAAAAATAAATTAAAGTTACCTTAATCATAATATTTTATGATTATTATTGATGACAATCTTGTAGATATAATTTCTTTTATGTTATAGAATCATAATCAAAAACAAATAAAAATTTTAATTTTACTTTTCTCTTTTTTATATATCCCAAAATTCTAAAATATTTAAATCTGAAACTAACAACATATGAACAAATAATTATGAATAATTAATATTATCTTAAAAACTATAGTTTATATACTAAAGTAATAAAACAAAACGTTTTTGTCAATTCTTTGCACTACATAAAATATTTTCCAGGGGAGCATAATTGCTATGACAAACAGTTTACCAACTGCTACATCAAATGAGAGATTTCTTCATCTCCTCTCTCCTTTGTGCTTTTCTCTGTTATTCATAGCATAGAGAGAAACATGAAGAAAATCCAAATAAATGTTAATTATCCATAATAATAATAAGTTCCTATATTAAAAGTTCATACTTCCTTATGTCATTGATAAAAAAAATTCCTTCATGTTTAGTAACTGTGTATTTTTATTATTTAAGACATTTATTAATTTTAAAAAAAGTTTCAGTTCTTTCCTTCAACTTTAAATATATTTGCTAGTAGAATTATAAAATGCTAATGTTCTCCTCCAAGTAATTCATATTTAATAGGTGAATAATTCTAATATCTATACAATTTTAAAGGCAGTAGATGCACTTTTAATAAAAATTATTCAGCACTATATCTTTCTTCTTTTAGGCTATTATTATCCCAATAAAGTCACTAATAAATTCATATTAGAAATGTCAATAGTGTTACTAAATAGAAGTCATTATCTTTATCACTATTAATAATTAGACTTAGTAGAAAATGTTTCTATCATTCTGCATGTGAAAATTAATAAAAAATAAATTCCTCACATATCCTTTGCATTTTCTGTAGGCAAAATGGTTTGATACTCTGCAAGGTTGTTTATCAACATACATTTTTATCTTCTTAAATATTTTTATTTCCTTCCATTACCATAAGTTTATGGTCAGCTCCTGTAACAAACCAATGAGGATAGTTTGGCTTTTTGTTCTATAGTAAAATAAGTAAATAAACTTCTTAAGATATAATGTGCTTTTTACAAGTTATTACTATGACTTTTAAGGTTAAAATAATAAGATTATAATAAATTTATAGTTAAATTTTTTAAAACAATAAGATATAGTTTTTTGCCTTGAAAATTTTTTTGGTTTCTCCTATATCTGCTTAGTCTATATTTATAAGAAAAATTTCACAATACCTGATTGGTTAATTATTTCTTGCTAACTGGCACAAAATTGAATATTAATTAATTTGTCTACACTTTTTAAAAATGATTTTATAACTAATATTATTAAACCAATATTTTATTAATTTTAATAATACAAAATTTAAATTTATCTTTTTATAATAATATCCTCTTAGTTTCACTCAAATTTTGATACATAAAGTTTAATAATTTACATTATTATTATAACTATTAATTTTAGAAACTTTTAAATGAAATTGATACAATTAAATTATAACATTTATTATAAACAATCAATAACTTTTTTTAAAAAAATGTACTAGGAAATGAATTTAATTTATTATTACATAAATTTGTGTGTACACACTTATTAATACACATCTGTTTCATTTATTTCATTATTAATTAAATGATTTAAAACAATAAATGACTATAAATTTTTTAATTTGACTATTAATAATTATAAAAATATTAACTTTTATTAATCATAACTGCTGATTTAAAATACCTTAATAATTTTTAACTATTATTTACTTTTATTTTAAAATAAATAGCCTTTTATATTTCAAATTTATAACTTAAATAAATTATATTGTTTAAAAGAAAATTAATTTAGGCTTAATATTACAAAACAATGTATTTTAACCTCTTCTGTAAATTAAAAAATAGGTTGTTATTAGTTATTATATAAAATTTTAAATTTCTATTAAAATTGACCAATACTTACAACAATATAATGATGTAACAAAATAGAAAGATTACACTATATATAAATATATGAATATGTGTATTAATATATTGCTAAGTTTTGTTAGATTCTGGTAGGCCTTTTTTTTACACAAAGTGAAAGTTAATCAAGCTATGAATAAGGAATATCTTGTTCCTATTTCCATAAATATAGTTATATTTCCTACTAATTATTATGACTGGAATTGCCGACAAAGTTAGTTTTAATTTCTTCATATCCCATAATTTGGAGGGTTATGCTTTTTCATAACTTTATTTTTTTTAGAGAATATTATTCCCGTCACTTAATAAATATTGGCAAAGGTAAATTATACACTCAAATCCTATTAAACTAACATTAATAAATTTAATAACTATCCTTAATAATGCACAATGAATAGTTGATATTAGAAATAAAAATTTTATTCTAACAAATTAAAATATTAAAAACACATTACTAATTAATTGGAAAGAATACACACATGCTAATCCAGACATGAATCAATTAATTAAAAACAGTTTTACAATTACAGTTCACTTCCAAATTTTTCTAGAAAGTTCCTTAAAATGAAAGTCTCTTGAATGAGAAAATTAATGTCTCTATCAGGTTAATATTATAAGCTTAATTTTAGTCACAATCAGGAATAATTAATCATAGCTTACCAGTAAGTTTAGCAAATTTCTGTAGACAGTTGATTATCATGCATGGTATTTTTATGAGGTAAAATGAACTTGTGGCCATTAGTTTTAACTTGTTCTTGATCCTTGTTCTAAAGGCTAGTCATAAAAGCTTTTCTGGAGTTGATGGTCTTCATTGATGAATAATGACAAAAGCTTTGGTACTCTCCAGCATGAATAATTATTTCAGCATAGAGTGGTCCTGGATTTCATGATCCAGGACCAGCCAAAAGAAAAACAGACAAGACCCTGATCACACTGATATCTTTTCTTTTATACTAGAGGTCCAGTTTTCAGACTTCTGCACATATTTTCTTTGGTTCTTATATCAACATATAAGATAATAATTTTGTACATTTCTTCTTAAATTTTAGTTATAAAGTCTTTTTTAAACATAATTCCACCATCTTTAATCAGAGTTAGAAAAAATTTACTAATTGAAATCTGTGTGTGGAATTTTTTCTTTTCTTTAGTTTATCTGTATTAGTAATCTGTGTGTCTTTTATCCTTTCCAATTTTTATTTTTATTTTTAATCACATAAAAAAAAATATGAATGAAAAATGTAACTTTCATTGTACGTTTTAAAAAAAATATATATACAAACAAAAAAAAAAAACTTTAATTGCATCTTTTATTAAGATTGCTAAATTTACTTTTTCTTTTAGCTTTTACTAAATGCCAATATATTTGTACCATATATAAATAAACAGTACAATATAGCTAATTAAAGATGGTGGAATTATGTTTAAAAAAAGAGTTTGTAACTTAAATTTAAAAAAGAATGTACAAGATTATTATTATCTTGTATGTTGATAAAAGGACAACAGAAAATATGCGCAGAAGTCTGAAAACTGGACCTCTAGTATAAAAGGAAGAATACCAGTGTGATCAGAGTCTTATATGTTTTTCTTTTGGCTGGTCCTGGATCACAAAATACAGGACTAGTCTACACTGAAATAATTCTTCATGCTGGAGTGGGCCGAAGCTTTTGACATCATTCATCATGAAGATTGTCAACCCCAGAAAAGCTTTTGTGACTAGTCTTTAGAACCAGGATCAATAACAAGTTAAAACTAATTACTACAAGCTCATTCTACCTCATAAAAAAACCATGCGTAGTAATAAACTGTCTACGGAAATTTGCTAAACTTACCGGTAAGCTATGATTAATTATTACTGATTGTGACAAACCATTCTCCAATAAGCTTATAATATAATCCTGATAGAGATGTTAAATTTTATTATTCAAAAGACTTTTGTTTACCTAAGAAATCTAAGTGTAATATGAACTGTTTTAATTAATTGATTCATATCTGGATTAGCGTATGTGTGTTCTTTCCAACTTATTAGTAATTTGTGTTTTTAATATTTTAATTTGTTAGAATAAAAATATTTATTTCTAATATCAACAATTCATTGTACATTATTAATGATAGTTATTAAATTTGTTAATGTTAGTTTATTAGGATTTGAGTGTATAATTTACCTTTGCCAATATTTATTGATTAAGCCCCGGGAATAATATTCCCTAAAAAAATAAAGTAATTCCTGTCATAATAATTAGTAGGCCAGTTAATCAGAAAATATAGCTATGTTTTTGGAAATAGGAACAAGATATTTCTTTCTCCATAACTTGATTAACTTTCACTTAACAGTGTGTAAAAGAAAGCCTACCAGAATTTAGCAAAATGTGAAAAACATTACAATATAAATAGAAGTATGACAATATGGATATATGAGTATGAATAAGAATCAAGATAAAACATTATCTACAGATTTTCCTCCAGAAAAAAATAATGAAAGGGAAAACAATACTTCTTAATTATAGTCAATTTCTCGGAAGATTTTATTGTGGATTTTCTTATTCATTTGATATATATGATATAGTGAGGAATTGTATGGAAGAGACTTGTGATATCAAGTTCAATGTATAGAAAATGATGCAGTATGTCTTCATAAAAGAATATTAGATATTGTAAAGATAATTCAGAAATAAGTTAGATGACATGTTTTGGATTCAGATATATGAGAATCAAATGGTCAGCAATTCAAGTGGAAACAGAATGATTAACTTTTTACATGAGGGATGCATTGAGCAAGATGAAAATGTTTGGTAGATCACAGTTTATGAATAATAACACAATAACAAAAATAGTTTTTGAATGGGTTTTAAAAAAAGACAAAATAGTAAGACAGATAACAGTAAAATAATCTAAAGAATTAATTAAAATTTTCTGCAAGATTACCTGTGGTTGGCTTGTATTATGTTAATTGTTGCAAAAAGAAAGGGTGAAGTAGAAAAATAGTTTCACCAATAAAAAGCAGAGATTTTTAGACATACAGAGACGATATGAAAAATGAAAAGCTTGAATAGGTCTAGAAATAAGCAGATTATCAGAAGTGAGTCATTTCATAATAAGACTAAAAATAAAGTAGTTTGTTTTTAAAAACTCAAACAGAAGATGCTGGCAACAAGAAATGCATTTATAAATGAAATTGCTGGGGGAGGGAATGCTTTTGTAAATTATATAATGAAATTGGAAAAAAATATTAGTTATTTATTACTAAAATTGTTGACACAAGCAAAAATAATTTAAGTAATAAATTTATATATAAAAAAGAATAGATTAAAATTAATCTATAAAAAAGAGGGTGCTTAGCATTCATAATTGGTAATGATAAAGATGATATTTAAGTTGATAAAGATAATACTATATAATTCGGATAACTTGTAATATATTGTAATATTTTTGTATATTTGAAAATAAACATTGATCATGTATTTTCAGTGCTAAGTATCTTTAACTTAAGGGAGTTATTGTGTTCTTTTTTAAACTAACAACAACAACAAACAAAACCTGTTATATTCAAAACAATGATGAATGAAATTATGAAATTCTATAACTATATGCATATTTTAAAAATATACATTAGGCTGAATATTTATAATTTTCTGTTCATCATTAATTTTCCTGACATTATATTCAGGGCAAACCATTTGTACTTCTTTAGGAATAAAAAACATGACTGAAAAGGAACACAAAAGAATATTTGATTATGTTTTTAATCCTAAAGAAATACAAATAAAGACTCAGTGATGAACAGAAAATCTAATAGTATTCAGTTGGCCACATTTTGAAAAATGTACATTTAAATGTACAAGTTTGTATTTTCATTTGTAGTTGTTTTGAATCTAATATTGTTTTGTTAAAGAAATATAATGGCTGCCTATGTCAAGAGTGCTCTGCATTAAAAATGCATTAAAACTACATTTATTATGTTCAATGTTTTCTCTATATGATATTAAAATTGCTTTTAATATAAAAACACCACATTGAAAGTGGCATAAAATGTAAATAGACTTGGAAGTTTTTAAGGCTAGGCAAATTGGAGAATGATAAAGGGGTGCCAATTTAGTTTGTGCTCATGGCTATTTTGAAATATAAAAACCAGCAAAAACAACCACTGACACATCCAACCAATAAATATCATAAATATTGAATAAAAGTACATTAAATTTATATTTTAGAAATTATAAGATAGTAAAAAATATATGCTTTAATTCATATTGGCATACAGTATAATCTTTTTGGAAATTATAAGCTTGGTTTGATCAGATTTTTGCAACTTTTGGATAATACTTCGTATTGGCCAAACCATCCTTCACCCTCCCAGCAGATTGCAGTGCTTTGCATCATCATATTTCAAATATTTTATGAAGGTAAATGTCCCTAATAAAATAAAGCATATTATTTTTACTAGTTTATAATTTCTAAAATATGAATTTAAAATACTTTTATTCAATATTTATGTCATTTATCAGTTTGATGTGTCAGTGGTGGTTTTTAGATTTCAAAATGGCCATAAGCACAAACTAAATCAGAACTGATAAAGGATTAGATATGTTAGCTAAGATTTTTTTTAGGCTTATTTGATTACAAATTTTTAATTTTGATTTTCAAAAATTTCATATTATTGCATAATTATCCCACATGACAACATCTGACCATTGTTTATAAAGATCTTTATATATATATATTGTAATGAGCACAGACATCGTTACATTGTTTTTTTATTATTAAACATAAAGTTAAAATAAAAAGTTCGCATTTAAAAACTTCTTTTTTGTTTTGTTAGACATAAAAATTGAAAATCTTAAACTCGTATATATATATAAAATCGCGCAGCTGAAAAATTATTAAAATAAAACTTTATTAAAGAAAAAGTATTTTAAAACTAAATCTTAAAAAGATTTAGAGATAAAAATATATCTTTAATTTTGGAAAACACATTAAGTAATCAGAAAATGGAAATGATTATTTTAATTAGTAAACTAGCCTTGGGCATTTATATGTATAAACAGTGGTCAGATAGGAGAGAAAAACAATGGAATCGGACCTCAGCGAAAGGACCATCACATCGATGCCGTAATGTCAATTCAATCCACAAAATTAATATAAAAGGACAAGTTTGAAAATTATTGATTGATTATTATTGAGAGATGTGATAGATATGTGTTAGTGCAGAGGTGAAGGAGAAGGGATTGAAAAGACGCACTCTTCAATCCCTTCGGTTCTGCTAAGAAAGGAGAAATGAACTATCATTTTCTACATTGAGGACCAGTTAAAGCAAAAACCTCCAGATGGATAAATAAATTGGCCAACAGAATACCAATCTTACGATGGTGTGGGAATTCACATTCATGGCAAGCAACGGATAAAATTGGACGTTTTAAAAAATCGTAAGAACTTTATATTCATTTGAACAATAAGAACTCTAAATTTTAAAACTTTTTGGTAAATACTGCAATATAATCCTATCTGACCAAACTAAAATATTTATTAATTAGTTATAATTTTATTTGATGTGTTTCTTTTGTAAAATCATTTCCATTTATTTATTTATTTATTGTTCTTTAAGTTTTATCATGATTTTTGTTTTTCGTTAAATTAATTATATAAATGTTAAACTTAAGTCGGGCGTGAATGGCTGTATAGATTTGTAAAGTTATATTAGGGGAGGGTAATCTTAGGTTATTTGTGTTGTAGTTGAATTGAGTGAATGGATGGGATATATTGGTGTGATTAGTAGATGTAATATCAGATTCGCTACGAGCAGAATCGTTTCATACGCCGCACTCACCCATTTGCCTATGGAAAGAATTATAAGACAGAGAATGCAGTTCCTTTCTATGGAGTTTCTTTTTTATTGCTCTTCTTGTCAGATAGATGTAATATTCCTATTTGACGAGAGGCAATTTCTTCTCTTAACTTTTTGGTGCTGCCGTATTTCGTATTACATTGAATGCATCGATATATCAGATAAATTGATGCCAGTTTTGCCTGCAAACCTTTAGCCTAAGGTTAAAAAGGGATAGAATGTTTTATTTTCAAATGCAAATCTATGTAGTCGATTCATACTCGACACTAAATAAAAATGCATTAAATTTAAGTTGTTTATAGACACTTGCATGGATTGGTTATCGGTTAAGTATGTTTTGGGTTTTCATATTTGATCACAATATATAGACATTCGATAAATAATGATACCTTACGGTGAGTATCTAAAATGTATTTATTCGGATGTCTTTTAAGTTATTGGTGATAATGCAAGTATCTTATGGTGAATACTATTGGGTTACTTATAAATTTCCCTCTGCAATTGTCAGTATCAATGATTTTATATTTTGATCATTTATGCTTATTTTGAAATGTTTTTAACCGTTGTAATCTATGTAACCGATCTATACTCAACATTATTAAAACAAATTTTTATAATTTCATCTGTGCGAACTTAATTAAAATGTAAACTTATAATATAATAGAAATTAAAATGTAAATTAAAATCTAAAGTAAAGTTAAAAATAATGTTAGATGTTAAAATGTAAACTGATACTAAAACAATTTTCAATCTTATATATATGTGCATAAATAAATGTTTGTATGCTAATTACTGGCAATGGCTTATTTTATTCTTTTTTATATACTCTTAGATTATATTATTTAATCTCTGCTATTCCACTGAGCTAGTGACATGGGCTAACAACCGGAATCAAAATTTAAAAAAAAAAAAAAAAATTTTTTTTGACTTACGTATCTGCCTACTTTATAAATTTTTCTAGGTTCAAATGCCTAGATGGCGCCCTGTAGTGCAGTTTACGTAAGTCTATCTTCTCTGGATCGTTACAATATATATATAAACATTACAAGCATAAAGCTAAACTAGTCAATATATAATTAATATTATTTTTTATGCTGGTCTAGTTGAATTTTGGATTTGGGGTAATTTTAATTATATATATATATATATATATAATGAAACCAAAAAAGATTATATAACAATAAATGTACTATTTAATATATATATATATAATGAAACCAAAAAAGATTATATAACAATAAATGTATTATTTAATACAAAACAGCTTCTTCCAGCAAAATTTTATAGCACATATATTATTATGAAAGTTTACATACCATTATAACTAGTAATATTTTAGCTGTTCTTGTTTTTTTTCTTTTAATTTTTAACTACAATTTTTTTCTTTCATTTTTTTTTCTTTTTTTGTTTCTTATATAACAATTACATATATTTTGTAGCAATGAAAAGTAAAAACAATATTATTAAGCACATATACCCAATCACATTGATAAGTTAAAAGTAATGATTGTTTTCTGTAGATGCATAATAAACTCATACATCTATTTATAAATGAAATATATCAATTATAATGCATAGACATGCATAAACACATTTCTTCATACATAAAACTTTATACAAAACTACATACATGTAAATGCATTACATAATTTTTCAATTCATGTTTAATTATCAATTATACACATATATTGTGTGCATAATTTCAGTCATCCATCAGAAGGTTTGGAACCAAACTGTTATAATTATAGAGAAATATTGTAGAATGAAGCCATAATATGTGCAATAACAATACACTACTTTATTTATATGCTAAATAATATTTTAATTTGCAAAGTGCAGATAGTTGAAAATTGAAATAAATTGAGCTAATGCTGAAACTCACTGCACTTGTTAAAATACATAAACAAACAAAAATGTAAATAAATAAAAAAAATATTAAATGTCATAAATTTAATAAATTGTATAATATGGCAGGAGCTATTTTATAATCTAAAGTTTCATGTGTTACAATTTAGATGTACATTATGTTCAAATCATATAATTTTTTATTGCTTTTATTTCTCTCAAAATTGATATGATACACTATTTTATATAATAAAATCTTTTCTAAGCATAAATCTAAAAGCTTTACAAAATTTTAAAGAATTTATAAAATATTTTTATAAGTGATAAAATGAAAGTTACCAATTTAGTATTGACAAGAAAAAAAAAACCTCATAAAATATTATTGAACCACTAAACATCATATAATCACCATTTCTTATGCTTTTTAATTTTATTCTCATAGTTTTGTACTTAAGTAGAGATAAAAGGTGGCTGCTGGAGGGTTGCATTAGATCCTAAAATCTAGGTGCAGTGCTCTCAGATCCAAGGCTCCTCACTAATAAAAGCCATAAGCTAAAACTAGTCTGGGGATATTGAATGAGTAGGCACTAGATAGGGATTTTATGCACAAGCCTTCTGGCATCCATTGAGTACTCTGACTTGCACTGAGTGGCACTACTGTATGGAAAGTTTTGCTTGTTTTAATAAAATATTATTGTATTGCATCAAAAGCTTAATGTTTGTATGATAAGTTTACATGAAAACCTGAAATAAATTATTGTAAGTAGGGGCATGGCTATATAGATTTCAAAGTCAATACAGACTTAAAAATAATGAAATAACTAAAGAAGTAATTTTGATAATGAGATTCTTATTATATTTTCAAGGAAAAAAAGTTATTAAAGAAAAGGATATTGACTAGAGCATGTCAAATATGATAAAAAGTCAGTTGTTCTTATACATCACTAACACAAGGCAGTCAAAATATGACATTTCACTGTCCATTGCATTTAAAAAAATAAAACTATGAAACTAAATTTTTTCTTTATTATATTTGGAGGAGGGGAGGGTGACTAAATATATCTGATAAATATATATTTATTTATGCTCTCTTTATTTATTATTAATAACAGCATTATTATTTTTTAAACTTTTGTTTATACTGTAGTGTTAATTTGTTTATGAATGTCATCCACATAGAAAAGAATCTGTTATATATATATATATATATATATATATATATATATATATATATATATATATATATATATATATAAAATTAGTATTTATATATTGTGACCTTCCAGGTTGGCACCAGGAAGAAATGTGGGAAGTTCACATTTGTGCTAACAATGGCTAAAGATAGTTATCTGAGAAAAATGAATTGTGATGTAATTTGCTAGTTAAAATTAGGATTTAAAAAATTAAAACTTTAATTGGGTGTACTGATTGGTAGAGTTTTGGATTATATATGTTTGGTAGTAGAAGAGGAGGATGAACAACATCAGGGATGTTTGTATGTAGTAGAAAAATTTACATGTCATAATAAGCAGATACATAGATATATTATTAATTAGAATTTTCTTTTCTATATTTTATTTATTATTTACTAATTATGTATTGTTCATAATCTTATATTTAAAAATGATAAAGATTATTTGTATATTAGTGAATAACATTTATAAATTAATATTTGATATTTAATATTTTTTTTATTATTATTATGTTTTATTCCATTCAAACATTGTATTGTTAAAATTTTATAAGTAAAATTCTGGCACATTTCCAAAGTTGATTGTAATAAAAAAAAACACAGAGGGCATGAGTGAAGAGAGACAAAAAGTTTAAAACTTGAAGGAAAGTAAAAAAATTTCCAAGGAAGAAGATGTAAAAAAAAAGCTTAAAAGAATCAATAACTCTCTAAGAGTATTAGAACAAATAAAAAAACATCGCAAGGATTCTAATAATATACCTGTGGAGAATTTTCTATTATACTACTGGAATAATATAAAAATGAGGAGATAAACACCCCCCCCCAGAGGGAAGCCAGCTCCAAATTTCTGTCAAATGATGATCCATATTCACTACCTTTAAAATGCCTGGATGATATGTAAGCTAAGTAATTATGATTTATTTTAAAGTATTACCAAAAATAAATAATATCAGAATGACAAAATTGTTTAAAATAAAGCTAGCTAAAATTTTCTTATTAAACGCTATAATTAAACGCTTGATTTTCAATTTTAAGAATTTTCTATCAATATTCTGCAAAATAAAATTTAAAATGAAAGAGTTTATCTATTTAATCTTATATCAAGAGGATAATTTTATACTGTATAACTTTGCTATTCGCGCATATATAATAAAATAATTCCAATGCATGCAAATGTTATTTATAACGCCTATCACGGAATTCTAGGATAAAAAAAACTATTGTCATTCTTAACAAATTATGCTTTAACAATCGGATAGACATTTTTTTTATGTTATAATTTACTGTTGTCTTTGAAATTGATATGTATGTTTCTTTCAACTTTCAAATTTTTAAAAAAAAACTTAACATGTAATGATGGGATATTGATAAGTATTTTTCGTTATTGATTACAACAGATGTACAAACAATTTTTTTTTGTTTTCTTTAAAAAAACAAAACAATGTAACTTCATATTATTATAATATGATAATCTATTATTTTGTATGATCTAGAAATTATATTATAGGTGATTATAGATATTCGGATGTGTGCATGATGCTATAAATTATTTTTAAAAAATTGTATTTATTATGCTTTAATTTTGTTAATGAAGTTTATTTAAAAAAATAAAGAATTAAAACCTTGTCTGTTATAAGTTGGAGGTAGAAATGGTCAAGGGATGATTAGATTATTTAGATTGAGTTTGGAGATATTATTTAACCCTCACGTATATAGGTATAAGTGTTTGGTTATTGTTTTCCCCTGCCTTTCTTTATTTTTGTATAGTTAATGTTAGATGATATACACTGATTATAACAGATAAGTGTTGTATAAATTTTTATAATATGTATAAAAGATGATTGATTTATGGCATCATCCAAGTTTTATAAATAAGCTAATAAAAAGTATGTTTTAAAAATACATTATATTTATGATATTATAAAAGCACACATATTCGAAAATATATGATTCATATATTAAATATTAGTCAATTTTGGTTTTACTGTAGAAGAAATGTAATTGGTTAGAAAGGTGCATAAAATAATATTTTTTTTGTTTATTTATTATTTATTTTGTCTTTTATTTTTAATAAATGTTTTATTGAATTAATAGCCCATATGAATTGCTTGATTATATACGTTCGATTCTCCATTTCCACACACACACATATGCTTAACATAACATAGCCCTAGAATATATAGATTTGCCAGTAGAAGTCAATTTATTTAATCTGTCTGGAGATGATAAATCACCATATTACAGTGCTAATAATATATTCTACTTTGCTTAGAATAGATGGTGATGTGGATATAAAAGGTACCCAACCCTCATCATTATCTATCCTATACTAAATATGATAATTGATAATTTTGCAATAGTTTTGTAATTGAATAAATGTGTGGCATATGATTAAATTAGTGTTACAGAATTGTTATCCATAAATGTTTTATTACTCTTATTTGCATCCTATATGAAGACCATATCCTATAACCTCAACTGAGCTAAGCCATAGAATAATTACAATATAAGAATCTTTTAAATAAGTTTAAAAGCAATTTACAATTATAAATTTTATTCTATCTTGTATAGAATTGGCGCCTGGGCATTTATAAATCTAATAAAGTGAATAAGTGAAGAAGACAGAGGTTACAGGGTGGGTTAAGTGGCTTGCCCAACGTGAATGGCACGACATTTATGGGTTAAATGCTCGATATATTTATGGGTTAAATGGTTGCACAATGATTGGTGATCGATTCATCTTTGTTCATATATGTATTTTGTTCTTTATTGTGATTATATATTATACATTCTATTTTAAATGGTGACTAATGTTGATTGCTTGATATATACATGGAGGCCACAGCTGCCAAGGGTTTAAATGGATGTCCAATCATGGGATCTTGATTACTTAAGTCTCATATCTTGTAGAGTGTTTATATTTTTGTTGATATATATTGGCATATACCTGAGATGAGAAGTAATCCAGTGCCATTAGAATTACTTTATTCCTGTTTTAAATATACAGTTATTGCAAAATTGGTTCCAAAATAGAATCAAGTTGGCAGTTTTCTTATTCAAGGATTTTTTTTTATATCAATCTGGAAGATTAATAGAAATGTTTGATAAAATGGAACTAGGGGTAAATGGAGCATTAACTAAGGTTTGAAATAAGCCAATTAGAGTTTGAAATAAGCCAATACCTGAAAGATGTGTAGTAGATATATGAATGTCAGATGTATAGTTTAAAAAAAAAAATTTTTTTTATGTGAAATAAATAAATACAGCCATGAAACAGCTTAATTTCAATTATAGAGCTATATAAATATCACAACTTATAGTAAATGTTAAAGTTGATAACATTATTTTATATTTTGATATATTTGCTTGTCAATGAAATATAGCATTGATGCCAGATAAGCATAGAATTATTGATGGTGTTAAATTATAAAGTAGTAATGTTGTTCATATTCGGAACATTTCTGTTATAGAAAGTCTATAATTTTGAAGGTTAAATAGCATACTTGATTGTTGGAGTTTTGTTGGTTGTATTGCAAGTTTTGGTGATGGATGGAGAGTTTTTGTTATTGTCTTAAGTATATGGTGTATTCATGTCACTGGTGACTGATTGTTCTCATTCACTGCTCCAACCCAAATTATGATATCAGTTGTTAGTTATCATGAAGCAGTTAACAGTAGTCCTGCCATGATTTTGCCTCTAAGACTCCAGAGAGAGAGCAAGGCATAGTTCTTTCTAATATATATGTAATATTTGTCTCTAAGACTCCCAAAGATGAGCAAGACAATATTTTATAAATAGCCCCTAAGACTTGGATGTAAGCAGGGCATTGTGATAGTGTTTGTAGTAAAATATTATGGGTTGTGGTAGCTTAGAGTGACTAAAGTGGGATGATCATCAGAGTGTTCATGGAGCATTGTCTGTTTTAAGAGCAGTGATGGAATTCTTTTATCTATCTCAAAATTGTGAACTGCTAATAATTCTTTTGGCTGTCAGTATCTGTTGGATCTTTAGAAGAATGGATGAATATATAACTTGAATATATAGCTCATTCTTAAAAGGCTATTTTCTATATTCTTATGCAAAGGTTGGCATTTTTCATATTTAATTAAAAATTGTATATCAGTTGTCATAGTAAATGCATGTCATCATTAATTTTATTTTGGTTATAAAAATTCATTTGGGGGGGGGGTTATAAATGCTGGTTATAATATTTGAATGCACCCAACACAGCATAAAGATAAATGAACATGTTTAAATTATTTTGGTCTTTTATCAGTAATTTGAATTGGTGTAGTTTGTAATATAACTATAGTGGATCATGTAAAATTTAATTTATAATTCCAGCTATGTTTAGATTAATGTTATCTAGTGAAAACTTAATGTCTTCTTGCCTATGTGTGTGTGGAAAATCGAACATTATATGGGAAAATAAAATTGTGGAAATTTTATGTCATTTTAGGTAATGATGGTGAATTTGAATTGTTGGTTTGGTGGAGGTTGGAGCTGGTAAACCTTATTCTCTTTAAGTAGTATTAATAAATTTTTAAGAGATTATAAAATGGAAGAGTTTAGCTTATATGATAGTTTGGGTGGGTCTCAAGAGACACCATCTCCAGACATTGTTGCGATGTCCCCTGACCTTGAATCAGGAAATGAAGCTATAGATATGTCATATGGAGAGTCTAGTAAGATGAGAGATACTATCCCTAAACACATGGGTGACCTGCTAATGTGGTTCAAAGAGATGTTTACAAAATTAGAGTTAGGTCAAACAGAATTAAAATCAGAATTAAAAGAACTAAAGTCTGGTCAATAGGTAGAGGGAGAAGAGATGTTAGTAGAATTAAAATCAGAATTAAGAGAAGAACTAAGTCTGGTCGAGTAGAAGATAGAGAAAAGTCAGAAGAGATGTTTGTAGAATTGAAGCAGAATAAAAGAAGTAAATTGATCAAGATAAGTCAGAGGAGAGGATGGCAGAAATAAAATTGGAGGTTTCAGAAATGAAGTCAGAAATGGTAAAAATAAACACTAGTATAGTTAGGCAGATGCAAGTTGTGGAGGAGAAAGTAAAAAGTCAGGAATCAGAGATAGCAATAGAAATAAAATTGAGTCAAAAGAAATCAGAGGAGAAGATGGTTGAAATAAAGTCAGAAATATCAGAGATAAAATTAGAAATGAAACTAGAAACAAAGCTAGAAGCAAAGTTAGAAATACCCAAAATGAAGCTAGAAATACAAGAGAATAGTAAAGGTCAGGTAGTCAAATCAGTATTGTTGGAGACAAGTGTTAAGAACTCACTACAGAAAGTTAAGATACCTGATGATGATTTGATAGTGCTGTTTAAGAAAGAAAATCAGAAGGTTGTTAAACTAGTTAGTAAGAACATTGGTTTAACCAAGGAAGAATTAAAGGCATACAAAGAACTTAAATTAAATCAAATAGAAAAGGGAGAACCTAAATCTGTTGAGATAGTTAGTCAAGATGTTAAAATAGTAGATGCTAATTTGAAAAATAAATTAGAGGAGAATAATAAATCACAAAATATTGAATCTAAAAGTATAGAAACTGAATCTAAGCCATCAGTTGAGATAATTGATAAGGATATAGCAAATCAGATAGTATCTTTCAAAGTAATTGATAAATGTGTTAAAGTAACTAGTACAGATTTGAACAAGTATAAAGAACCTATTAGTTTAATTAGTAAAAGTATGGTAGAAAATAGACAACTTGTTAAAATAATAAAAAAAGCAAATCCACAAGTAATTAAAATAGTTAATGAAGATATTAACTTATGTAGTAGTTTGGCAGAAGAAAACAAAGATTCTGTTAAATTAGTTAACAAGGATGTAAATGATAATGTATCATTTGATAAGATAGGAGAAGATGATTTAAGAAAAGACAAATCTTTTATTGAATTAGCTAGTGAAGAAACCAAGTTATCTGTTGGAAAAATTAATACAGATAGTGAGTTAATTCATGAAGAAATAGAGATTCAAAAGAAATCTGTTGAATTGGTTACTAAAGAACTAGAAGCAAATAAACCATCTATTGACTTGATAGATAATAGGGAAAAAGATAAACCATTGATAGATTTAGTAAATAGGAAAAATTTTAAAAATGAAGAATTAATTAGAAAGATTCTTGAATCAGTTGATGAAAAGATAAAAAAGCGTAAAGAATCTATTGAAATGATTAAGAAAGACATAGATGTGAATGTGGAGATACAAAAGAAAGATCATAGTTGTGTGGAGGTAAAGTTAGATTTTCAGAATATGATAAAAGAAGTAATGGCAAAGGAGGTAGAGGCACAATGATGAATAGAAAGGATAGATGAAATGATATTAGAAATTCGGAGATATAGTCAAGTGTTAGAGGAACGTAAAATGGAGATAAAGAAGAATAGGGAATTATGAGAGAGATCACAAAAACAGTCAGTAGAGATGAGTGTAAATTTTCAAGGTTATCCCAAAGTGATAAAACTAAATGATCCTAATCAGTCAAAAGAGGTAGACTTGATTTTGCAGAGTCAATATAAAGAAAATCAAGAATTGGTTGTAGAAATAGTTAGTGAAGATGAGCAAATGGCTAAAGAGCTTGTGAAATTAATTGATATTAAGATAGAAAACAAAGAAGTTATACAGTCTGTAGAAAAAGTTAGTACAGATGTAGAAATAACCAAAGAACATGTGGTATTAATTAATAAAGAAGTCAGTAAAATTAAGGTAAAATTTAAGGATAAATTAAGAAAGATATTTAATGTAAATATTCTTAGAAAAGTTATTAATCAGGAAAGAGATTTAGGCAAAGCCAAAGTAAAGCTTAAATGTAAAAGTAAGAAGAAAACTAAAGTAGATTTTATGAGAGAGGTAATTAATCACAATAAACATATGAAGAAAATTAAAGTAAAATTCAAAGAGATGAGTAGAGAGAAGGTTAAGATAAGTTATCTTAATAAAGGTGTAGATTATATAAGAGATATTGGGAAAGCAAAAGTCAAATTTAAATTAATAAATGAAAAGATAGTTAATTTAAATCTTGGTAGAAAGATTGTTGATGAAGAAAAAGAAGTTGGAAAGGCTAAAATCAAACTAAAGAAAGTAAATGTAGAGTTGATCAATGTCATGGGTTTAAAGATATCCAAAAATAAAACAATCGAGCATAGAAAGGTAAAAACTAGACTAAAGAAGGTTGAGATAATGTCTCTTAGAGATAAACTTGTCAGAAGAAAGGAAATAAAGAATAATCGAGCAAGATTTAAAGTTACTTATAATGCTCGCAGTTTGATTCCATGTCCTGCAAGACATGATTAATAAAAGTTATACATATTGTTCAATATAGAATTTAGTTATTTTTTTTCTTGCTTATTTAATGTTGCTAAAATATAATAGGAACAAGTGTTTGTAAAAGCATTAAATGTTTTTATTGTTTTATGTTTATTCGACAAACATAATTTTCTAATTGTGGAATGATCTTAATGTAAAATTTGATGTGCTATTAATATTGATTGTTGTTTATCCAATTCATTTTTCTTTCATAAGGGGGAAGGATTGTGACCTTCCAGGTTGGCACCAGGAAGAAATGTGGGAAGTTCACATTTGTGCTAACAATGGCTAAAGATAGTTATCTGAGAAAAATGAATTGTGATGTAATTTGCTAGTTAAAATTAGGATTTAAAAAATTAAAACTTTAATTGGGTGTACTGATTGGTAGAGTTTTGGATTATATATGTTTGGTAGTAAAAGAGGAGGATGAACAACATCAGGGATGTTTGTATGTAGTAGGAAAATTTACATGTCATAATAAGCAGATACATAGATATATTATTAATTAGAATTTTCTTTTCTATATTTTATTTATTATTTACTGATTATGTATTGTTCATAATCTTATATTTAAAAATGATAAAGATTATTTGTATATTAGTGAATAACATTTATAAATTAATATTTGATATTTAATATTTTTTTTATTATTATGTTTATTCCATTCAAACATTGTATTGTTAAAATTTTATAAGTAAAATTCTGGCACATTTCCAAAGTTGATTGTAATAAAAAAGAAACACAGAGGGCATGAGTGAAGAGAGACAAAAAGTTTAAAACTTGAAGGAAAGTAAAAAAATTCCAAGGAAGAAGATGTAAAAAAAAACTTAAAAGAATCAATAACTCTCTAAGAGTATTAGAACAAAAAAAAACACCGCAAGGATTCTAATAATATACCTGTGGAGAATTTTCTATTATACTACTGGAATAATATAAAAATGAGGAGATAAACACCCCCCCCCAGAGGGAAGCCAGCTCCAAATTTCTGTCAAGTGATGATCCATATTCACTACCTTTAAAATGCCTGGATGATATGTAAGCTAAATAATTATGATTTATTTTAAAGTATTACCAAAAATAAATAATATCAGAATGACAAAATTGTTTAAAATAAAGCTAGCTAAAATTTTCTTATTAAACGCTATAATTAAACGCTTGATTTTCAATTTTAAGAATTTTCTATCAATATTCTGCAAAATAAAATTTAAAATGAAAGAGTTTATCTATTTAATCTTATATCAAGAGGATAATTTTATACTGTATAACTTTGCTATTCGCGCATATATAATAAAATAATTCCAATGCATGCAAATGTTATTTATAACGCCTATCACGGAATTCTAGGATAAAAAAAACTATTGTCATTCTTAACAAATTATGCTTTAACAATCGGATAGACATTTTTTTTATGTTATAATTTACTGTTGTCTTTGAAATTGATATGTATGTTTCTTTCAACTTTCAAATTTTTAAAAAAAAAACTTAACATGTAATGATGGGATATTGATAAGTATTTTTCATTATTGATTACAACAGATGTACAACCAATTTTTTTTTTGTTTTCTTTTAAAAAAACAAAACAATGTAACTTCATATTATTATAATATGATAATCTATTATTTTGTATGATCTAGAAATTATATTATAGGTGATTATAGATATTCGGATGTGTGCATGATGCTATAAATTATTTTTTAAAAAATTGTATTTATTATGCTTTAATTTCGTTAATGAAGTTTATTTAAAAAAAATAAAGAATTAAAACCTTGTCTGTTATAAGTTGGAGGTAGAAATAGTCAAGGGACAATTAGATTATTTAGATTGAGTTTGGAGATATTATTTAACCCTCATGTATATAGGTGTAAGTGTTTGGCTATTGTTTTCCTTGCCTTTTTTTATTTTGTATAGTTAATGTTAGATGATATACACTGATTATAACAGATAAGTGTTGTATAAATTTTTATAATATGTATAAAAGATGATTGATTTATGGCATCATCCAAGTTTTATAAATAAGCTAATAAAAAGTATGTTTTAAAAATACATTATATTTATGATATTATAAAAGCACACATATTCGAAAATATATGATTCATATATTAAATATTAGTCAATTTTGGTTTTACTGTAGAAGAAATGTAATTGGTTAGAAAGGTGCATAAAATAATATTTTTTTTTGTTTATTTATTATTTATTTTGTCTTTTATTTCTAATAAATGTTTTATTGAATTAATAGCCCATATGAATTGCTTGATTATATATGTTCGATTCTCCATTTCCACACACACACATATGCTTAACATAACATAGCCCTAGAATATCTAAATTTGCCAGTATAAGTCGAGTTTTATTTAATTTGTCTGGAGATGATAAATCACCATATTACAGTGCTAATAATATATTCTACTTTGCTTAGAATAGATGGTGATGTGGATATAAAAGGTACCCAACCCTCATCATTATCTATCCTATACTAAATATGATAATTGATAATTTTGCAATAGTTTTGTAATTGAATAAATGTGTGGCATATGATTAAATTAGTGTTACAGAATTGTTATCCATAAATGTTTTATTACTCTTATTTGCATCCTATATGAAGACCATATCCTATAACCTCAACTGAGCTAAGCCATAGAATAATTACA
This sequence comes from Epiperipatus broadwayi, assembly GCA_028023455.1. NCBI lineage: Eukaryota > Metazoa > Onychophora > Udeonychophora > Euonychophora > Peripatidae > Epiperipatus > Epiperipatus broadwayi. The sequence goes on along the minus strand of JAQFVV010012398.1, from coordinate 12,904,426 downwards.
ATATAAGAATCTTTTAAATAAGTTTAAAAGCAATTTACAATTATAAATTTTATTCTATCTTGTATAGAATTGGCGCCTGGGCATTTATAAATCTAATAAAGTGAATAAGTGAAGAAGACAGAGGTTACAATATATATATATATATATATATATAAAGAAGACAGAGGTTACAATATATATATATAGTAATGGAATGATATATATCCTCTGAAGTTAAATAATTTGTGATGGAATAAAATACGAGGATAGTATAACCTTTGTTTTAACCTAATTAGTGGTTGCCATTTATAACAGAATAAAACATGAACCAAGAAATAACAATCCTAATTGAATAATGCTTACAAATTGCAATGCCATATGTAATGGAATGAAAATGAAGAACTGAGTCAAGATGACAGTCAGCCAATAAATGCCAAGCTAACACGTAATTCAATCCTTTTATAAAGCTACATGTCTGGACACCATTTATAATAAAATAAAACAATGATCATAATCTTTGCTATAACCTCACAGATTTAAATAGCATTTGTGATGAATTAGACCTAAATAAAACCAATATTCCAAATTGTTCTAAGAATATGAGCGTTACTTGTAACAAATTGGAAATCAAGATAATATAAACAGTAACTATCTTATAACAAGCAATATGTTTCTATTAAACAAACCATTTGCATAAAATAAACATAATATAAAAAATGAGAAAGATACACTTTAATGTTCTTAATGAATTAAAACACTATTTATAACAATATGAACTTATTGCAAATGTTCAAAATCATTTATATCTAAACAAAATGACTCATGAATCAATAAAATAATAACCTTAATATGTTCTATAAATTTAGAAGCTATTTATAACAAAATAAGAATTATAAAGATATGAAACAAAGACTTTAGTATCACCTACAAATTTAAAACACCAATTATATCAAAATAAAATAATACCCATAGTTGATCTCCAATTATATCTAAATAAAATAAAATAATGCTAACACAGCAATACTATTTCATTAATATTAATGTACCCATATTGAAGAAACCAATTTCAATAGAATCAAATACTTGATGATAATAAAACAGACTTATTATCTATGAATTTATGCACATTAATCTATCCTTAATAAGTGTCTAAAACTTTTTCTTTAAAATTCTATAAGTTTATAATGTCAAATTGTAAACAAAATTAAAGACCTCAAGACTAAACTATAACATAATATTATATGCAAGATCAGCCAATCTAGAATATTTCACTACTTTCACCAACTTATAATAATATTGAATAAAATCAATCTTTTAAAAAAACCTAAAATGTATAATATCCAATCATAACAATACAAGATAAATGATGGATTCCCATTTCATACTTACTCAAATACAATTAGAAAATCACAATAAATTATTCTTCATTCTAATAAAACTAAATTATTAAATTTTAAATTATAATTATCATACTATACAAAAGACTACTAATGTTTTATTATGATAAAATGCCTATATTAAAACATAGTATTTAAACTAAATTTACAATCTTCACCAATGAACTTCAAATATAATTAAAGCAAATCACTTTATTTAATATATTTCAAATATCAATTTTGATATATACAATTACTAATTTTACAATATAAATAAGATTACATCTCTGTAACTAAATACTAATTTAATATAATGTTCATCCAATAAATAATAATTTAAAAGAATATGCATATATCCAATTATAATTGATTTGATTTATCTTCAATAATTATTATATTTGTACTTTATAGATTATCAAATCATTTCAGATCTAAATTTCAATTCTAACATAAGTGTTACAATTAATTAACAAAATAATTATAATAAACTTTTAATTACTTATTAAATATCTAATAATACCCAGTCAATTAATTTATTGCCATATAAAAATCTATATCTAGCTCAAATAATAAAATATTAAATTTACTACAAAAATATGTGATTGGATGCACGTACCAATCCTGTGATTTAACTTCTGAACTGTTTTACAGATACTTATAATAGCTTATGTGCTATATGTCAATACATGAATATCTTCTTATCCACATACTTTTAACTAATAAATTTTCATTGTAAAATTGAATGACAACTAAACAAGTTTACTTGTTTTAAATTAATTCAAAATTTATTAACAATGCATATAAATTTATATAAATATATGACAAATAAACTATAAATATTTAATATATATATTATCAAATTATGAATTATATAATATGTACACTGTTGAGATTTAATTTTAATTAAATAGGTGATTATACATTGAACTTCATTAATAAAAATGCTTAATCTAAAATATGTATCTCTGTAACACAAAACTTGTTCTAATACATATACACTTTTCAAAATACAAGAGAGTCAATGACATTTCTAATCTTTATAAAAAAATAGTTAATAGAAATAAACTATACTAAACATGAGTCTATATATTCATTCACATTATTTTAAGAGAATAAAAAAACACATGCTAAAATATAGTTCTTATAGACATTTAATATTTATAAGCTATATATTCAAAAATAATTTATAATCAATGAATAAGAAGAGAATATTTTGAAATTAAAATTATAATTATTAAGTTATGAAATATAAATTTGAATTTAGAAAAACTTAACTCTTATATTTTATGCATATGAAATTTATGAAATAAATCTTTACTTAACTTGAAATATAATAGTTTATATCAAGAAATACTATACAATTATATATATATGATCACTAGATGGAGCTTTACCAATAGCTCACTAACAAACTTAGTTTACATAAATGCTGAAAGAGATAAAATTCAATATATCTTTCATTGTCTCCAGCCTTTATACCATGGTTTTGAGCTAGTTGACTCACATTAGTAAAGGGTAGGAAGACCAGAAAGGTGAGCCAACTAGCTCACAACCTTGATTTAAAGGTTGGAGACAATGAAAGAGATATTGAATTTTATCTCTCTGTGTTTATGTAAACTAAGCTTGTTAGTGAGCTATTGGTAAAGCTCCATCTAGTGGTCATAAAATGCAAGCTTTAAGCAAGTTACAAAATTTATAACTTGTTTTGTTTATCATATATATATATATGTTTGTGTGTGTGTGTTAGCAAATGATCTGATTAATTTTCCTCTAATACAACCCTTCAGAGTAATCCAACAGTTCCAATTTCTATTTTTTGAATTATAATTTGACAATATTTTATTAACCAAGAAAAAGTAAAAACATCTTGAAAAGTTATGCAAAATAAAAGACATTTTGTTAATTTAAATATTTTCCAAATATCCAAGTGATTCTTTCATTTAGAAAGTACTTGATGTATGTTATATTATAAGTGTCCAATTACCAGTTTCCATCCTTAATGATGCAATGTAAATATTCTTTCATTTAGTAGACATTAAGTTATAACACATTATAAGGAAAAGATGCTATTTTCCATTCTTGATGATGCAGTGCAAAATAAACCAATTTATATCCTGTATTGAAATAATTCATCAATCTCACAAAGCTATATCGACAAATGAAAAAAAAATTGCATATATTTTTTATGTCATTACCATATAGCTCCTTATTCAAATGCAAACAATATCCATTTTTAGCAAAGAAATATTCAAATGGTTTTTTAATGCAATGGATTAATTTTCATTCTTTAATAAATTATTATTCCTTACAAATTTTTGATAAGTCTGTCCAGCTTTCTGGATGAATATTATTTTTCTTACCTCTTCATCCTATATAGTTAATGTTCAAATATTTTCAAAAATAAACATTTGAGTTTGCTTCCAGTTGCCATATTGAAATTCTTCATTTTTTAATGTTGCAGTTTATGCAAGCTTATTTAGTGTTCTAAATTATTAGATCTGAAACTTTTTGTTCAGGTTAGTCAACTTTGATATAAGTATTTGTTTAAATTTAGTTGAAAAAAAAAATTAAATCAGTATCTGACTACCATTAGTTATTCATTTCTTATGTTAAATGCCTAATGGCATCGGTAAAGAAAGCTCAGGCCAGCCGTGTCAATAAGCACGATGTACAGAATGGTAAAAAAACAATTGAAAATGAGATAATAACAAGCCAAAAATATACAAATAAACAGGAAGACACTGTTAATGACAAATTATTATCAAAAGACAAAGTAGAAACAAGAAAAAAGTTCAATATTGCTGCAAATATTACCAGCAAAATGTCTGGAAAAACCGCAAAAAGTAATGTGGACTTTGACGTGAAAAAATACAATTTTAGAGCAAGGCCAGAGGAGGCCTCTGAGAACATTCTGATAGAGCCTGATTTCCCCTACAATACAGAAAAAAACTAAGTAAATTGCCCACTGCAATCAAAAGTTACGAGAAAAAAACCCACCAAAACTGGTGTAACAGAGAAAAAAAAACGTAAATTTAGCATTGGGGAACTTGAAAAATGCGCAGAAACCTTGCAGAAAAAAATAAAGGACTTAGAAAACAATTTGAATTCAATATTAAAGTCAAACAATATGGATTTTGAGGCCAGCTACAACCCTATCCAAAAATCAGAATTTTCCAACATAAGGGAAAAAAGTTATGATGAAAAAAATAACACAGAGGAGGCACCATTAAAAAATTATAAAAAAATTTCCAATGGTTTTGAGGCCAGCTACAACCCTATCCAAAAATCAGAATTTTCCAACGTAAGGGGAAAAGGTTATGATGAAAAAAATAACACAGAGGAGGCACCATTAAAAAATTATAAAAAAATTTCCAATGGTGTAAATCATAATGAAAGTGATTCAAACATCAAAAACAATTATTTAAGCTCTGAGAGTCACTGGGTAGATCTTACAATTTCAGAGGAAGCCAAATATGACTGATTCTCACAGCAATCAAGAACAAAAAACAAATAACAGACCAGGCTTGATTAATCCCAAGTATCCCAACACTAATAACTATTCCCAAGCTAACAATGTTTTACAACTACCAATGGATAACAAATTAATATGCCATAGCATCCACACTTTGGTTCCCAAGGGAGAAACAGACAATAGTAGAGAAAAAGACTTTCCTAAACTGAAGCCTAAAACCTCTTCTGTTAATGACATAGACAGAATGAATTTTAACTTTAATTGTTCTAGTCCACCACATAACACAGCTGAAAAACAGCCAAAAAATGCCATATGCTGAGAAAGCTGCCATAAAAACAACAATGGTAAATAATTCCAGAACACAATATCAGAATAGACCTGACGTCAATACTCACACAAGTTCAAACCTGATTGATAGAACTATTGAAATAATGGACAACACTGAGTCAATTCAGAGAGAAGAAAATTATCACTTGTCAACTTTTGCCATTGATGATAGCTCCAACTTTAACCAATTCATCCCTGCTCTCTTGACAAAATCATTCCAAAGTTATAAAGATGACAAAGCCATTATTTTGTCAACCACAGATGACAACAAACAATTGTATAAATTCCCAGTAAACTCACTTTTTGACCTTTCAAAAACTCAAGGAATATAGGATACAGTCTACAAAGCATTGTTCCACCCTAATGACAGGTACATGGTTGTCCAATTTAACAATATCCTTGACAAAGAAGCTTTCCATAATAACCACAGATGCCTCAATGGACTCTATTTAATCACAGTAGATTTAAATAGACCAGTACAATAGAAGGCTATGTTAGAAACTGTAATGAAAAACTTTGGAAAAACATAGCTACAAAACATCCTTTCCCCTTATGGCATCCTATCCAGTTTCAAATACAGAGGAATTTGTTACTTAGGAAAAGAAATTATCACAAACATAGTTGACTTCAAACTGGTACTGGAAAAGGGATTTCACCTTTAACAATACCAGGGTTGGTTGAATTATATGACCAACCACTTATCATAGTGCTACGTGGAGTGACTCCACAATGATTTCATTGCCAATGAGGTCATCTTATGAGGGACTGCAGTGAAAGAAAATGCAACAATTGTGGAGGAATCAAGAAAAAATTCCACAAATACAATAGAAAAACTGAGAAGCCAACACCTCTGCCTCAAGCTGAGACAAGCGGCTATAGGCTTACAACAGACAACAGCTCTCACCTCCAAAAATTTGACAAAAATGGAAACTCAAAAACTACCAGTTATACTTCCCTGATACTTCCCTGATAACAAGAAAATGATTACAACCAACAGCATGAGCCAGAAATCTAGTTTAGCAATAACAGAAGATTCTGAACAAATGGAAAAGCTTCCCAGAGAAGAGGTCCAACCAAACAACCCAAATCTGTGTAACTATGAAGAAGAAAGCACCAGCCTCTTCCAGCCTGTCCCACCCACATGCAAGAAGAGAGTCAGATCAAGGAAATCAAAGATAGGCACAGCTTGTTCATCTTCAAGTGGTGAATGCCTGACTGTAGATGACTTGCTAGAAATGTACTATCCACCAACCAGTAACTTCAATCAGAAAGAGAAAAAAATGAGGCTAAGCTCTCCTCCTCTGACTAGGCCATCTGGAGAAGAGAAGATTGACTTAGGCAAAGAAGAATGTGATCAGGAAAGCAATTTAGAAGATGATTTTTTGGAACAGGTCTTACAATTTGAAGACCTGGATTCCTTCTCTACAATAGCTGAAGGTGATGCACAGACTAACCAAGAAGTGAATTCATCAACCTCTGATAAAGATAGCACTCTCAAGATCACCGAACCAGTCGATAACCAGCCTCAGTAGTCTATAATCAATTGCTTATGTTAGCTTTAAACATAAGCTCTGTTAATGTCAGGGGCCTAAATTCTCATGATAGGGTGTATGAACTGTCACACTAGTTTTGTAGGCAGGCACCAGACATCCTTTGCTTATCCGAGACTAAGTTACATGTCTGGACAGATGAGAGAATTATTAAAATAACAGAAGAGTATGGCATATTTCACTACTCATATTCTTCTTCAGCTGTTGATGGAGTGGCCATAATAATAAATAAAAAATCACATATATCATTATTTAAATTACTCCACATAGATGCTAATTGCCTAATCGCAATTATCCAGTTTCAAGGATGATATATAAACATTATAAATGTGTACCTGTCTAAGAACCCCAAAATGGTCATTAGAGTAATATACACTGTTAATTCAGTATTACAAACTAGCCCGTTTCCAATCATTTTCATTGGAGACTTCAATCACACCTACAATCAGTTCCAATCAAAATACATAAAATGTTTAAATCTCCCAGTAACAAGTGGAAGAAGTTTATTTCATGAAGATGTCTTCTCCTTTTATACAAAAAAGACAAAGTCTCTCATAGACTTGGTATACTTCTCACCCTCTCTGATTTTGAAAATAAAAGCTCACCTCTGGCCTACAGTTGTCACGGACCATCTGGTGCTAGAAGTCAAAGTCTATCAGGGAGGAAAAATGCTTCCAATTACAGTCTTGCCTCGAACTAAAAGAATGCTGACTAGATATAACATCACAACTCAGCTAATATCAGAGGCCTACATAGCATTTCACCATCTTCAGATATCAACTTTACCTCCAACTGAAGCATGGGTGAATTTTGTAAACTCACTTGGAGAATTGATCAATAACTGTACGTACAAAACAAAAGGCCCAATAGGAATGATTGGAGAATTGGACAATATAACCAGAGAATTGAAACAATTACCATCAGATTCACAAAATATACCTACTAACATATTGACTCTGAAATCAAAATACAAATTTGTCCAAAGTGCTATTGCTGAATACCTTTCAATCAAAAGGGCTCAACAGTACTTACACCATCAGCACTGCTGGACTAGAGGATACCTTCGATGGGCACTCAGTTCAAGCAGGAAGCCCAAGGCTCCAAGTTCAATAGAGGTACAAGGATTTAACTACTCTGGTCTTTCAAAGCTAGACAAGATTCGGGAATTTTATTTCAAAAAATTCCAACCCCTAGGTGTCTACAATTTGCAGAAAAGATTTGTGACAAAAGACACACCCCTTCACAAAATTACTGAAACCAGAATCCTGCAGAGACTAGAAGCCTTACCAGATAGGACACACCCTGGCCTGTCTGGAATCCACAAATTCCTGCTACTTTATTTACAGGAATTCACACTTCCAATAATCAAGAGAATGGTGGATTACCTTGTGGAAGACAGCAGAGAAATTAGATATCTGTCCAATAGCCATAGTACCCCTAATAAAGAAATGGAAAGCTCCACATGACTTGGAAAATATGCATCCTATATCAATGATACCCTTGATGATAAAGACCATAGAAGTACTAATAAAAGAAGACAGGAATTTATCATTGGCGACTCTCAGCTTATCAATTTGCAAAGAAAGAATGCTTGACTGCCAATGCTGTCAGCCATTTTCACCTCATTATAGATCAAGTTCACAGGAAAAGAATGTCCTGGCCAGTCATAGTACAACTGGACTTTGCTGGAGCCTTTGATTGTGTCAGGATAGATGTGCTGCTAAGTGTACTGGAGGATCTCCAAGTGCCCCTGGCATACCTCCAAATGATTGAGAACCTCCTGCAAAACAGTGAGGTTCATCTCTCATTGAATGGCAGAGTTGCCCCAGGATTTAGGCCCAGTGTTTCTATTCCTCAGGGCTCACCACTAAGTGCACTTCTCTTTGGAGCCTATGTTAACCCATTACTGTTAAGCATCGAGGCTTCCTTCCCCGGAATTGCTATTCCATTGCTGGGAGAGAACATCAGACACATCACCTATATGGTGGTGTTCCTCTCATCACAGAGTGAGTTTACAAGGCTCAAAGAAATCCTAGATCAATTTGCAATCAACACCGGTCTGCAAATTAATGAAGGCAAATCTGCCATGTGGTCTATCCTGACATGAAAGAAAGTTTCGAGTAGACTGAGAACATCCCCCCAGAAATTTCTGGGTTTCCAGTTATCTGATCCACTATCAATCATGAGGAAAAAATTGCAGATCTCACTGCTCAACAAAATTGAAAAAATGGTGTCATCACTATCCAAGATATACCTATCACTGTTGGGTAAAGTTGCATTACTGAACTCAGTAGACCTTCCCAAAATCATCTACTATCTTGCTGAATTTTCCCCCACAACAACATTCATTAAAAAAGTGGAGACACAATGCAGAATACTATGCTGGGGAGGAAAATCTCCTGTTATTAGTCTAAAACGATTACAGAAACCAAAAACATTAAATGATCTGGCACTACACTCTATTAAAATATTTCTAATACAAAGAGCACACAACATAATTACCAAATTACTTTATGACAATCCAAAAATGATATGCCCACTTCCTCTAATAAAGGTCGAACCAACAGACAGGTCACCTCCCCAAAACAAAAAATTATGGATTCAGCAACAAATTACCTTAGTACTGGAGAGCATAAAAACCTCAAGTACCCTATTTAATGTGAAACTCACTTACTGGGAAGTCTACCAAGCAGTTCTTTAGAAAAGAAATAAAGCTGTCTGCTTACTCCCTATAGAAATCCCCAGATTAACAAAGATGACAAAATATTGGAAGCTAGAACCAAAACATGTGGATTTTTTGATAAAAAATAAACTTGGGTGCACTTCCCACTGCAGCCTTCTTGTGCCAGCAGAGAGGATACAATATCAATCCCCTCTGCCCCTTATGCAATAAAGATGAGGAGACAATGGACCACATTCTTACACACTGTGAAGCATGGGAAAATTTTTGAAAAATAATTTTTAAAAAGAATGGTCAAACCTGACAAGACCCAAGTAGCATTAAAGCTGGCCTTCAAAAAAGGAATGTTCGGAACAATAAGACTAGCAACTTTTATAAACTTTGTCATCTGGACTATTAGATGCAAAATAACTTTTCAAAAAAAACTGGACCAACTAATGGAAGATCTCATGCTTAACCTTCTGAAAAATATAAAAGAAAAAGACAAGAGAACCTGTTTATCCTGGTTAGCTGATGAAACCTGGGGACAAGTGAATTTATAACATTGAATACATTAGTGGAAAAGACAAATGCTTAATGGATTATCTCATGCTCATCACTGATAGCTACTATACCACTCCAATGCCAACAAACAAAGGGTCAGATAGTGAGGACAATAAAACCACCACAGCTATTGTCTATAAGTATGATTGAAACCTGGAAGCAGAGGGGCAATGAGACAAAATGGTAATAAGAATTTTAGAACTGTTATCCACAAAAGTGAATTCAAATGACACCTTTTAAACATTGTAAATAGCTACTCATTGTAAATAACTAATTGTGAATAAAGTTTGTTTGAAATGAAAAATAAACATTATATGAACCAACTTAAGTTCACTTCCATTGAGGGAAAGATGTAAGAGAGTGAGTTTAAATCGTTCAGTTCTATTTATAATCTTTTCGATTGACATCAGAAAAACTATGGTAATGCTCTTCATTAATTCTTCTAACAAATTTATCCAGCATTCCACATATAAAAACTTATTACACATTAATAATAACAAGATAAAAAAATAAAATACAAACATTTACATTTTTAAAAATATGAATAATATTCTTTCACTCTAACATAAACCAAACAACTGAGATAACATTTTTACCATACTACATTGGAAACATACCCTTCCAATATAGTATTATGTATATCATACATATAAATAACAGACATACTTAAGACTTTAAATATTCATGTGTATTATTTGTAATTTACCATCTGTGAAAGCAATAACCAAAATACATATAATAATGAAAAAAGTAATAATAATTTTATCAAAACTATAAACTTTATTACTCACATGTGTATTTTAAAAATGAATAAAATCAATTCATAAACTTTATATTACAATTAATAATAAACATTTCTTGCTTCAATATTACTGCAATCATAGTAACATATTCCAATGCTCCCAGGTTAATATATTAACTATTAAAATCAATTTATTTATTTATTTTTACAATTGCCCTTTTACCATACATTTGAAATTTATTTCATATATATATATATATATATATATATATGAGTTGAAAAGTACTATACGACTATAGGACAAGATATTGAACAACTGCATTATCAAAGCATAGGCTATATACACTAGGAGTGTTGGGAATAAAATATAGTGAATATTGCAGCTCCATGTTCACCATCATTTTCAACCATTATCAATTCACTGCATAATAAAAATCTCTACAAGTTCAATCCATCTTCTCTGATTTCTAGCCTCTCTTTTGCACATTATCCCAGCATACTTCCTTATTTCATCCATCTGTTCCACATGTAATGTCTCTCTTTCTATGTCTCTTACAGTCACTTGGGATCCAGTTTAAGATTTTAATTATCCATCTATTATCATCTGTTTTAACAATATGTCCAACCCAACTCCAAATCAGTCTCTTAATTATTTCAATAATATCAGTAACACCTGTTTGTTCTCTCACCCATGTACTTTATTTTTGATCTTTTCTTGTTAGTCCCAACATAATTTCTCCATACTTTGTTGAGTGATTTGAAGTCTCTGTATTGCCCTTTTAGTAAGTGTCTAAGTCTCAGATTCAGAAGTAAGAACTAGTAACAAATATTCATTCAAAAACCATCCTTTTCACACACATAGGCACACTTTCTTTTAATATTACTTCTATCAAAATCATTCCAAACAAATTTATTTCTATGATTAATTTCATCCATCATATTTCCATCTGTAGGAATAATTTCATAAAAATTTTTTGTTGTTTTGTTCTTTTAAATCATATTTATAAAAAAAATTATTAAAAAATTTTTAGTGGTTGTTTTTTCTTATTACTAATTATTATTAATTTTTTTTTTTTTTTAAAAAAAAAAAATATTTAATATTTTTTTATTTTTTTTATAATTTTTTTTTCTTCTTTTTTTTTTTTATATTACTTCTATCAAAATCATTCCAAACAAATTTATTTCTATGATTAATTTCATCCATCATATTTCCATCTGTAGGAATAATTTCATCAAGATATTTGTAGTTGTTGACTTCTTCTAACTCATCATTATCAAGCTTTATTTTTTTCTTTTAAAAAAAGTCCATTGAACATTACTTTAATCTTTTTAACATTTATCTTTAATCCTACTTTCTTATTTTCATATAATAACTCTTGTAATTTTCCTGAAGCTCTAAAACATTATTTGCAAAAACAAATACATCATCTGCAAAATCTATATGACTTAAATAATCTTCATTTACTTTTATTCCCTTATCTTCCCATTTTAATTCACAAAATACTTTTTGTATATATCCTTCTCAATGTTAATGTTTTATGTAATCTAATTGTTGCTGTTGCATTTTTTATAAATATTCTTCCAAATTTGACAATATCCTGGGTCTATATCTTGATGATCCAATGCATTAACCATTGAAAAAGTGCTTTCAGAATCAAATATCTCTTCAAAATCTACAAATCCAAAGAATAATGGCAAATCATATTTATTGGTTCTTTCTATAACTTCTCTCAATACTTGAATATGATCCATTATACTAAAACCATTTTTAAATTGAGCTTAAACTCTTTTTTATTGTTACAATCCAAAGCTTGCTATAAACAAATAGTAATTTCTATTGTTATAATTTTGCATAGAACTGTTCAAAGATTGACAGTTCTGTAATTTCTAATATCTTTTTTACCACATTTCTTAAATATTAATACTGCATTCTTCCAATCATGCTCTTTAGACATTTGATATATAATTTTGCCAAATTTTTTCTATTTTTTCTCCTGCTACTTTTAAGATATCAATTATAATTTTATCATTACCTGGATATTTTTCCTTCTTCATAAATTTAATTACATGTCTCACTCATGTCTTCATCTAAAATCCTGGAAAATTCAGATGATATAGTACTTATAGGAGATACTTTTCCTTATTCTTTATTGCTATATAATTCTTGATAGAACTCTTCTACACATTTTATGATGTCATCTCTCTTTTTAGTAATAGTTCTATTTTTTTTCTCATTGCAGAAATAAGTTTTCTACCAATAGCAAGATGTTATTTTATACTCTTGAGATTTTTTATTTCTTTTACAACTTTTCTTGCTATTTTACAGTTATACTTTCCTTTATCATTATCAACTCTTTTTCACACCATTTTATAAAATTTACAATATTCAATCCTTCTTAATGCATCATTTTTATATATTTTCATATTCATTCTTTTCTTTATAAATTCTCTTGTCTCAGTAGAAAATTTGCTGGATAATTGCTGTTTTTTTGTACCAGTTATCTGTGTTGCAGTTTTTAAAAGTTTATCAGTGATCTTTCTATTGATTTCATTCAAATCTAATATTTGAAAAGTATATGCAAATTGTAATTTAAATTCATTGGAATGTTTCTGAAGAATCAGAATATTAACTGTGAATATTGTTTTTTTAAACAATTTTTGTCTCTCTAGTTTTGCATTAACAGCTATCTTACATCACACTAATTGATAAGCACTTCCTGTGGTGAATTTATTTAGAACATTACAATCTTAAAATGTAGTTTTCCTGTTAGTCAAAATATAATCCAATTCTGCTGTATCTTCATTTGGATGTTTCCATATCTATTTTTATTAAACATTTTTCTAAAAAAAAAAAATGTATATCTGCATATATATAATTTTATTTTAAATTTCAACAATAACTTTTTTACTATTGGAATATTATTTAAGTTAAAAGTTTAATATTTATATATTTAGTCAAATGCTCATTGAAGTTTGTAGCATAATTTTAAAACTGAGTGATTAGAATAAATTATATTAAGAGGATGCCAAGCAATGACAAACTATTATTAATGACAATCAAGTATGTTACTTGATTGTAGAATTCTGATGCTTTTATCTGTTTTGTGCACATAAATATACATATCTATTTATTGTCAAAGTTCTAAAAGTAATTTCCTTTCCCTTTAACACCCTTTTTTAATTTCCTCAATTGATTATAAATTTTAATTAATTTTTTTTTGTGATTTATTAACAACTGAAATATTTAGATGACAGAAGCTACTGGATATTAGAAACAATAAAAAGTTTAAATTATATTGTGCAAAGGCTAAAGTAATATACAGCATATGTGCTGCATTTATTTTCATTTGCAAATGAAAATAAAACAATAAATTTATATATACTCTATCTTTTTTTTTTGTAAATTATTAAATATTTGTTTCTAAATAAGTAGATGATATTTAGACTATATTGGAATATAGTAGCTTTTTAACAGAAAATTAGTTAAATAAAATTTACTGAAGTAATTACAAATAAAATGAAAATACCTCCTGGTAAGATAGTTTTTATTATTTGAAGTTATGCTTTATCAAAACATCTGTATTAATTTTCTAGCCATGCAGTTTTATTTGAATCTGATTTCTAGAAAAGCATATAGCTTTTAAAAAAAGAGCTATTTTATTTTAATGTCAAACAAGAATAAAATATTTTTTTCTTCAGTTATGAGCTCTCTTCTTAACAATATATACTTCCCAGTAATAATATTTTTTTGAAAAAAATCAGATTTTCATAGAAAATAAGAATCTGATTTGGAATATATAAAAACATAAAACATTCTCTCAACTTCATAATTTTAAAGAATCAGTAGACTTTTGAATATTACTGGTCATTTTAAGAGAAATTTTCATTATCAGAAAAATAAATAAATTTTTAATTAAGACATACCTGATACTTTTCATCAGTTAGTGAAAGAATAGAAGAATTTTTATTTTTGACCAAGTTCAATCCTCAAGTGGAATTTTAATATCATTATTCTGAAAAGTAATTTCAATTCATCTGCAAAGATGGGTGGGTTTCCTATTATTATGTCTAATATTTGTTTCCATAACAATCTTTTTGTAGTAATATATCATCAAAAATTAAATCAGGTATTTCAATACTGTAGCATTTCTATCTATGTTGACAATTTCAGGGAAATAGTGAAGTGAACTATTTTGTATATCTATTGAATTCTAGAACCTAATATTGTATCATATACTTTTTTCTTCATTATCAATATTTTCCTAATTCATATTTGGAATTTGTTCACTCGTATTGTCATCATTGTCAAAATAAATTCTTATTCTGAATTAGAGCAATCAAAACTCATTCCAAGCATGCAATCATCATTGATGGGTATTGATGCAGTAATTAATATAAAATCTATTTTTATCTAACAAAAAAGTGTTGTCTTATGACAGCATTATATCCTGTATTATTTTACAAAATAGATTATATTATTCTTGCATTATAAAAATAAAATAAAGTTGACAATATTTATAATGAATAATAGATCACTAACTTTACCCCATTTATTACAAATTGATTATATCATTACACTATTTTATTTTTATAATACAAATGTATTGTAATGATCTGATCAATTTAAATAACCAAATAGAATGTTGTTGGTGAACTAACATTATGTTTCATAATTATTTTTATTAATTTTATTCTATTTTTATAATACAGAATTAACATAATTTCAAAAACAAGATTAACATTGATAAGGATGTATAATAGAGTGATTTCATACTTCCCAATCTTTTTACAACAGTTTTATAAGAAATATTTTATGGAATTAAATAAGGGAATAAAAGTACATGGGGTTTAGTTAAGTCACTAGTTTCGCATATAATATAATTGCTTTTGCAAATAATATTTCAAGGCTTCAAGAAATGTCTCAAAAATCAGTAGGACTCAAGTTAATGGACTTTCTTGGAAGAATAAAATAAAATTTTAGCAATTATAAATATTTTCATTAGATTATTAATCAAAATGGAAGCATAATGGATAAAATAATTATAGAATTAAATGGGCGATTTTGTAATAAATAATTATAGAATTAAATGGGCGATTTTGTAATAAATAACAATATTAAAAAAATGCTTATGTCTTGGGAGGAAAAAATTTAAGTAGATGTGTTTACCAATTTTTGTTTATATATCCAAGAGTTAGACACTTAATAGAAGATCAATACAAGGACTTTAGACCACTTAACATTCTATGGAGTTGAAACTAACAAGAAGTGATCAAAACTGAAATACTTAGATAAAAAAAAAAACAAGTGTCATTGACATCATTAAGGAATGAAGAGATTGAAATCACTTGAATTCTTAAATTAGATTCCAGAGATTGTAAAATATCTAGAAGGGGCCACATGTAATATGCATGGATGAAATAAAGAAGTTTGTTGGCATGATTGAAGAAACTGGATTAAATTTAAAGAAACCTTCAGCTAATAGTGGTTTGATAATGGTTGAAAATGATAAATATATAATGAGTAATTAGCATATTGAACTGCCATACTCAAAATCTAGTGTTTGTTGATGGTGGAACTTTGAAATTTTTCAGGTATGGGGATCTCATTTAATTATTAGATTATTAGCTAGCAAATGGTTATTAAACTATTCTTAGCTAGAAAATAAAACAAGATAGAGAAGCTAAAAATTCTAATTATCTAACATGAAACTATCTAGATCAATAATGTCATCATCTTCATTTATCTATATATATAGGGATGTTGGTTTGGTGTTTATCCTTCCGTTTTTTATATGAAAACGGGGGTGTCTTTATCTATATATATTGTAATGTGTTTTATATCTTGCGTGAGTTTTTTGCATTACAATATCAGATAATCAATTTAGTTTTATTGTAAGCTTAGAAGTGTTTTTTAATAGACTGCCGTTATAAATTTTATGTTAAGTGACTGAGTTAAATGTTTGGTTTGTCACATATATTATATGAAATAATTTGAAATTGATAATCGTTCGTGATATGAAATTAATACACCATCCTTTGTCATTAAAGATTCTGTCAAACAAACAGAATTTAAATTAAGAAATTATAGGAGCATCATATTTTATTCAGCCTACATTTTTTTATTTTAACTTAAATTTAGATTTAGAGATAATCATTTTGAAATGAATTTCTAAGACGACTTACGATTTTAAATTTCTGCATTAAAGAAAGTTCATCTGACTTGGTGAGAACTATTTTAATGAGATTTCATTGTAACTCTTTAAAAAAAATTAAAAGGTTTGAAATAACAAAATTCACATAAACTTTTTAGTATGAATCACGGATTAAAAAATAAACTTTAAATATTTTCGATAAACTTATGAAGACGAGAATAGTGAAAGATTTGTCATAGAAAAATATTCTTTATATATATAATGATAAAAAATCTTTAGTGTTTTATTTTAATCTTTAAAAGGTTAGGCATTTTACGGTTAAAAATAGAAAAAATGTTGTGATGAACAGCAAAAATAGTGGGACTGATACCATTGATTTATTTTATATTTATTAGGTCCAGTAATTTTTAATGTGATTAAATATAAACTTTTATCATTATTTTAGGTAATTAATTTGAGATTTGGCTTACTTATAATATGACGAATTACTTGAACACTGCTTAAGAATATTAGAATTGCCAAAGTGCTGACACCCTCTCCCCCAAAATCCCATTACCGTTTTCGTTTTTCTCCAGCACTCATTATATAACCCTGTGATTATATATAGTTTTTGTTTGGATTTTTTACAATCCTTTCTTATCATGTTTTATTTTTAAAAAATCAGCGTTTATTATTTCGATATTTATCTTATGTTCAAAGCATCCAATAATTAAAATTCAGGCAAACTGTGTTTTATTTTCAGTTTATTTAACTGACAATCAATCCTGGTAAGGCTAATTCACGCTGTTTTATAAGTTGTCACAATGTCAACATATCTACTTATTTATTATTTAAACATAAACAAATATTTTGACATCATTAATACTTTGTTATGGCAGGAATACAGACTAAGTAAGATAATATCCATTAGTTTCCCTCAGGTTTTTGAAAGACAAGAAAGTTGTTTCAATTTTCTTGCAAAAGCAAGTCAGAAATTGTGAAAATACAGTATTTGACTTTGCTACATTTAAATATATTGATAATAGCGTTATGTATTTTTCTAATATTGTCATTAACATTAGTTTCAAGAAAAAAGATCTTTTTCTAAATTTAAAATTAATATAGAAAAAAAAAAACATTTCTATTTAAGCATGATACAAAAGCAATTTAACAATTTGGCTATTATAAGTATAGAACGTGAAATATGGAAAGGTTTAGTATATATTTTCATCCTTTCTTTTAATAAATTATTCAAAATAATTATGAGAGAGTGGGGGAAATAATTGGCATCCGATAGCGTTAACTCATGAAATGGTCCTGTATCACTTACTTAATTACTATAATGGTCAAATATTCAAAACAATTTATTTGTCCATAATGTTGTCACAAATACATAAATAAATAATCAATCAAAATAAGATTGAAATAAACAACTATTATACTATTATCTTTTGAGTATGCCAATAAATTTTTAACAATAAAAAAAAAACAGCCCAAATTGGAAATACTTAATTTTTATTATCTCAAATGAAAGTAAATTTTTAATAATAAAAAAAAACAGCCCAAATTGGAAATCCTAAATTTTTATTATCTCAAATAAAATGAATATTTCAAATATCAGTTTTATTCAAATAAACAAATTTCTATAGTGTACAGTAAAATAGGATATTGGTAGATCGTTAAATGAATGCAAGGAAATAGAAATACTTATTATAATGAGGCAAATCTTTTTTTTTAAATTTCTCTTTTGTCATCTAGTATAAGTTTAATTAATTCAATAGATAACAGATGATAATGTGTAATAAATCCCCACCCAGTGGCATTCTATCTGTATCCACGGACTAGTTTCTAATTGATGGTTTTCATTAGTAAGGGGTTTTGAATGTGGATCTAAAATACATCTAGATTTTGGAGGTCTAATCCACCTTTCCTTCCTCAGCCATTTTTACTTCTTTTTTTTTTACTATTAAGCTATCAACCTCTAGAGGAATTTGTTAAGCACTCCCATGGAGCATCCATTAGTTACTAAAGTGCATAATAGATATTTGAAGTGAAATAGAAGACATTTGCTATATATAAATATTGTATAAGCTAAAAATCATATGAATTTTTGTTGGTTTTATGATGAGGCAAATGACTACAGCTCACTTAAGCTTATTTCTGATCAAAATTATTTCTTAAAATAATACTGTAATAGATGTTAAATAAGGATTTTTATATATTCTAATTATTTTTATTGAGGGATTTGAAGAAAATTCACTCACCAGACTCTCATCTGCCCATCTCATTGGATTTTCAAGTGTACAACAGTTTTAAAAAGTGTTTTTTATAATAATATATATAGCCACACATTGGTATGTCAAATTATGTAGTAAATATGTTAAATGATTGACTAAGTAAAACCAGAATTTATTAAAGGATAACAATAGTCATCTTTAGAGAATATCACTATCTAATCATTAAGGATTGATCAATTCTACTTTAAGAAAATAGCACATCAAATCCATCTCTATCTGATTCCAATATTCCACTCATTAAACTCAGCTTTCAAGAATGATGCCAAAATCTTTAGTGACCTTATATGTGTATATATATATATATATATATATATATATATACACATATATATATATATATATATTGTGCCCTTGTCTGTAGGTCATAGGTAGGGTAGAAAGGTCAATTATAAAAAAATTTTAAATTTTAAGTTATATTTGTAAGATATATAAATAATAATAAGAGAATGAGATTTTATAGTACAATTTAAAGCTGAAAATACCTGGTAGGTAACAGTGTAATATATTATTTTAAAAGAAAACAATTAAATAAAGCTTAAATATCATTGCTTATGGTTGTGAAAGCTGGCCATATAAAATAATACAGCTATAGATAGTTAAAAGTATATCAATTATTTAGTATAATATTTAAAAACTAATAAATTAAATAAATAAAATGTAATGTTATAATTGTATTTAAAAATCAAATTTAATAGAGTATAATTTATTAATAAACTGTGGGATGGTGAGAATTATATTTAGTTCTACATTTTAAAATTATTTTCTAAATTTTTTATAAAATATATCAGTTTTGGTAATTTAAACCAAGACGTAAATAAAAAATCATTTTGATAAAAGTTAGTAAACACGTGACCGTATATTACATGCCTTCACACACACTCTTGTTAAAATAATAATAAACTGTGTGAATTTAAAACTAGATATAATTGCCATCGATCTTTAAAGTGAAAGTTAAAAATATTAAATATTGTTTTAATAATTATTTTAAAGCTTAGATGATTTTTTTTATATAAAACTATAATTGAATTTTAAAAATATTGGTATAAATATTCCAGACATTACGTCATCAATTCTTAATTTTAGAACATCCATTCTGTTATCAAAATAAAATGAATAAATTGTTCGCGCTAAAATAAATATTAACCAATCAAAGGATGTAAAATTAGCAGATAAAAATCTAAGAATTATACAGAGCGGGAGAAGGAATGTGAAAGTGAAAGAGAAAGTAACACATTTTGATAGCTGATAACATCGTAGCGAAAAAGTAATATAAATTTATAATTTCGTATTATTCTAAAAAATTATTCGGTAACATATAATATATTTTTGACTGTAAAGACATGAATTTCTAATTTTATAAGTGATCTTACCAGGAAATTTTATTCAAATTTAACCAGAAAGCCTACAGTAACATGGAAATACAAGAAGAAATATTTAAAGTGATTGATGAAAGAAAAATAATTGGAAATCATCTTAATGCCACTTTAGTTGTGCTCAACCTGAAACTTAATCTTATAACTGAAAGGAATACAATTGGGACGATATGTGAAAATCTGAAAAAGAAGCTGTTGGTCGTCAAGAACAATTTATGACGATAAATTTACAGAGCTATCTTAAAACTAAGTTATACTTCTCTATGAACAAAATTTGAATATGCGTTCTAGTACTAAGAAAATAATAATGAAGAAAAGTGTTTATGTTTAAAGGGAAACAGTATTAAGATATATTTCCAGAATTGTGAAATAAAGGAAAGTAAAAAGATTAAAGTGCTATAAATATTTTATGGCAAGGTGCCTAAAACTTTATCTTATGAGAAAAAACAGTATAACGTATTCAATGAAGAAAAATAATTGATTTTAAAATGTTAAAATTAAATTGCTCAACTAAATGAAAATGGATCAATGGAAACCAAAATTTTATTGAAGATTTTAAAAGTCCATACAAGATGCATCGGGGGAAACCAGACGCGTGGGAAAAAGCTAGCAGACTATGTTGGAGACATCAAGAATTAATAAGTGTATAAAATATTGAGAAAACTAAGGATCATCGTCGATGAAGATTATTAAACAGAGTTATTTTTTTTATAGAACATTAAGTGACTGAAAAAAAAAAAAAAAATAAAGTATATTTTTTTTTAGCTTTACGATGAACAATTTTCAAGCAAGTTCGACAAAGCAGTATCGTAAATATAATTTAATATTTTTATTTGATTGTATTTAAAATATAAAAATTCTATATTAGCTTAGGGAAACATATAAACATGAATTTAAGAATAATTAGATTTAAATATAATAGCTTAATAGAATGATAGAAATATTATTATAAAAATAAAATGTATGTATGGAAGTTTTAAATATCTACAAGAAGTAATGGAATGGTGAAGCCTTCAGAATACGATCAAGAAGATAGAGATCGTTTTGGTAATTGTGATATTATTGATAATGCATAATGTATTTTTTTTTAGGTCATCTATTAATGAAGAATGATGTATGAAAGTTTTTAAATTATAAGTACACATTTTATCCAACATTAAAACATATATTTGAGATAGTAGTAATTTTAAATGTGCATGCAATAAGTTGTTTTAAAATATAATTAATAATAAGTATCATAATAATTATGTGATTCTTTTGAACTTTTATGTTGCAAATATTCATGATGATTTTAAAATAGTTGGTATATTATAAATATACGAGATCAGTAGTAAAAGATTTTCTTAAGAATAGCTGTATAGTTTGAACTAAAAATGAATTTTATTATTGTTAGAAATGTAGACAGAAATTTGTCGATGTAATGCATAGATAAATCTAGAGAAATAAAATCGGATAGTGACTTGGTAGTACTGGTGTAGAGGAAACCAAGATGATGTTTTTTGCCAAGAAATAAGAAAAATCAAATAATTGGATCATAGTATTTTGTGTGATTTCAGTATAGCTAACTAAGTCCTATCACTGAACACATATATTTTGGACAGTGTTTTTACGTATTTTTAAACTTTTTGATGTTTTATAAAGCTGAAGGAATAGCTTTAGCATCACTCCTATAGTAGAGGTGGATAGACAGATAAAGGTCACTCCTCTATGGTGTTCTTTAAATTCACTGTGCCATCATTGTCAAGTTTTTATGACGGATAATATTCTAGTTATTTGTGATCCTGCGCATCTATTTTCGCTATCCTTGTTTCATGAATATACATCGTCAGAAAGATATTTTATAGAAATGATACATAAAATAGAAATGAGGCTAGGTTGTTGTTATGTAAGAATAGTTATTTACTAGAATGAGTTAGAACTGTTATTTTAAAAATGAAAGTATAAATGTCATAAAGAGATGAAGAATCATATGATATAGTTTTAAAAAGTAATTCTGAAATGAATATAAGATTTTAAAGGAAAAATCTAAGCAAAGTTTTTAAAGTAATAATAAAATTTTAATAGTTTATATGATATTAAAAATAGAGATTGCATGTTGGTTGAAAAATGATTCAATAATGTGTAACTGATATATGTATTTGTGCATGGTATGTTAATGAGTGTAATTACCATACGAAGCAAAGGCTTGGATAAGTATTGGATGAATAATTATTGTATAGTCAATAATAAAACGGAACATCAAATGTCAAGAAGGGTTTGAATCTTTAGGATTCCATACGAATAATATAAAAATAGAATTTTATGATTTTGTATAATTTTTACTACGAAGGTAAAATATTTTGTAAAAATATAATTTTAAAATTAATAGAGATATAAAGTATTAATGATAATTATTGATAGATACATTTTTGTAACAAGCTAAACTAAAAACAGATATCTAATAATAATAATACTGTATAAGAGTTAAAAATAAAATAAGTAGGAATTTAATGTTAAGAGATAAACTAGTAAAGTAATTTTGTAACAGGAAAGTAGGGATATCCGATGTACATAATGTAAATATTGTTATTTGTATAATTATTAATAAACTATGTTGTAAATTTATTTGTAAGCTTCGTGTCTTAGTTATATTTCTCCACATAGAATGCATGATATCGCAATACACATTTATAATTGCAACAAACATATGATTTTTGCACAGAGTAGATAAACATAAAAATGTTATAATAATTTTTGAAAATTTATTTGTATGATAAAATTAAAGTATTATAATAATATCGTTTATTGGTCATAAGTTGGTTGCCACAATATTAAAATAAATTATATGCTAATATTACAACACGTATTTTGATTGTCAGATTATTAAATACTACCACGAACGTAATATTTATTTATTTATTTCATTTAAGAAGAAATAGGATTACATTATACTATTATTATCATTATTCTTATTTATTATTGTTAGTTGTTACGTAGTGAATTTATGACATAAAATTCCCTTCTCATAGTTTACTACCATAATTTAAATCAGTTTAAATGCAATTTATGAACCTGAGATTTATTTGATTTGATTTTATTTCATTTATTTATTTAAATTATTTAATTGAGCTAGATTATTATTATAAAGAATAATAAGATATGATTATTATCTTAATCGTAATGCAAAGAGCTTGGAAAGTCATAAGAATGCCATAAGTCGATTATTTAGTATAGTGTTCTTATGCCGTTGGGATAGTATCATGTGGATATATCTCAATGTAGTCTGTCTCGCTCCCCGTGTCGTCGCTCCATGTCTCATGAAAATAATAAATTTTTAATAAATATAACTGTATTTATATTTTAAAGTTTAGAGCTAGTAGTAATCATTTTAATAAATTAATTTCATTCATTTTGTTAAGACTGAGCTAGAGAGAGAACCCGGAATATATTTTAAACATTATTATGGAGAGAGGCGACGGGGGAGGAGGGTACAATATATATATATATATATAGTAACAATTACTGGTTTAGTGAATGTGAATATAAACAGTGAGCTAAGAATCAGCAATATAAGCCAATATATGTAGTAATCATGATAAACCTATCAATATCAACAATTACCATTAAAAGTCTCTAATCAAAAATTCATGACTGGATTTAAAAGAGGTTTGCTATAAAATGTTAGCCTAAACATCAGCTAGCTAATGCCAAACTTAAGGCATATTATAAAAAAATCATCAAAATTTCTATTATACATAAATGCTAAAATAACTATAATAACAAATATATAAAAAAATATTTGAATTATATCCATGCTGATCATCATCAATGCTTAGGTCCTTAGATATCATAACTATATTAATTATCAAAAGACTAATCACCAAATGAGTAAACTTTAAAGATGATCTTCATTACCTTAGTCCTATTTAAAAGCCATTCACAAAACATATATTTATACATACTGCTAGTCTTAATTAGTTTTGAGATTATAAGAATCCTGATGACTGGATTCAGATGATAAATCTATTTTTACATTAAATAACTTCACTGGAATAAACTTATAATAATGATCAATAAATACTAACAATATATAACTCCTATTTACATAATGTTATTTTTATTGTTGTTGTTGTAATTGTGATTGTGGCTGTTGTTGTTATTATTATTAGCTTTCAAAAAACTTTATTCAATAAAGTAAAAAAAAAGTTATGTTATTTATTTTGTATACATATTATTAGACTGCTAAAATTACAAATAATGTTTTGAAAAGAGTCAAAAGTTCACAATTGGATAAGCTGGTTTTCACCTGTGGTATTGCAACAATGACAGGTGACACTTTTTGGTTTTGGTTTCTCATTTCAGATTTATTAATCTTGATTGATTTCTTTGTTAAAGAACTTGAAGATAACTGCAATTGAGACCAGGTATCAATGAAAGTTTTTGATTGTTAATCTTTTGTCTCTTTGATACTTTTTATCTAGTTCATTTTTTAATGTGTTTGGGTGCCTTCCTGAGTTACTGTTGTATAAGAATTTACATCTTGTGCACCATAGAGCATAAAGGATGAAAACACTGATACTGATGTCAGCAAAGACTCCTTTTTGATTGAATCAAGTAGGCTACCAAATTTTATTGATTGAATCAAGTAGGCTACCAAATTTTATTAAGTCCTTGGTATGAAAGAAAAAACTGATCCTGTGTTTCTGAATCTTTGTGGCAAAGATACATAGATAGTCTACATTTTGGCAATTTCTTTTATATATTAGAAAGTGTTGTGTGGGAAGTAAATTGATGTTAATTTTAAGTAAAAAGTCACAATATTTTGGTTTAAGTATCCAGAACTTGAATTTTCCAGCAAAGTTTTTTGTTGGTGATGTTAAGCACAGTTTTATCATTGTCTTGTAGAGGATAAAAAAGTACATGAATTTCCTAGTACATGAATTTATTTTGTAGTTGTTTGAAAACCAATTTTTTTTATAGAAACAATGGGTGAGTAATGTTTTCAAGTATCCTTAAATTGGAGGGTTTATCTGTAGGAATGATTTTACAGACAGTTTATAGATATGGGATTTTTTTGCACATTGAAAGATTTTGTTAATTGTTTTTTGTATTTTGGATGTTAGAATTGAGTGAAGTTCTAGACTATTTTGTGAGAATGAATTTTTGAGACATCTTATAGATATTGAGATTACCTTTTTTTCCTCACAGAAGTTTCTTGCAAAGTGAGTTCATTTGATTAGTAAAAGCTTTGGTATATAGAATGAAGTATGTGATTTTTGTCATGATCAGTATGATAAAAAGTGATATCTTAGCACAAAGTGATAGGTATGATTCTGTTAGTGAATTGACTATAATTTCTATTTTATGTTTAAGTGTATTTTGTATAAGTGACTGCATTGATGAATGATGCAAATTAAACTGGAATCCAAGGAATGAGTTAGGTTTGCCTTTAAAATGATTTGTTAAACTACTATCAGTGAAAATGTGCCAAGCATAGGATTTTCCATGTTGAATGTTAACTTATAGTTATCTTTATAATCTGAAAGAATCTTCAGAAGTTTAAGAATGTACTTTTTTGATGGCAAAAAGATTAAGATCATCCTTGTAAGTTATACATAAGATGTTGGTGTTTAGGCAGGTTACATAAATTCCAGGTATTTCATTTTCTATGATGTTAATTAGGGGTTTTATGTAGACAATGAATAGTAAGGCACTAAGAGGGGAACCTTGGATGATATGATTGGGGGTGAGGTTTTGCCATTTAAAATAATGTATATTTTACAGTTTAATAATAAGTTAGCAAGTAAATATAAGTAGGCCTTTGGTACTTTATTTTCCTCTAGTATTTTAAAAAGTGCATGTATTTGTATCATATCAAAGGCTGCTTCGATGTCTAGCTGAATAATAATTGGACTATATTATTTGTTATTTCTTACTGTTTTTATAGTTGTTTTGAATAGAAATGCAACCTGCCCTGTTGCTGACTTTTTTTTGCAAATTGCATTTTTGATCATTTTGGTATAGTGAAGGGTTCTATTTTGTCTTTAATTACTGATTTTGTTATTTTGATGGCTAGTGAACATAAAGTTGGATGCAAGTTTGTTAGTGTAAAAACTATTTATTTTTTCTTCATAAATGATACAAGTGATATTTGATAGAATCCTGGTATTCTATATGAGGCTTTAGATAGAATATTTGTGAGATTAGTCATGTTTTGTGCAGTAAATTTATTAAGATGTGCATATACAAATTTAGGGATTCCATCCATTCCACAATAACATGAATCTGGTATTGACTCTATTTTTTTGTATTAAATCATTAGAAGTAAATTGGATTTCTTCTTCTAGTTTGTCTTATGAAAGTTGTGATAGATTGAGGGGAGAAATTTTTGTAATCTGTCTTTAAAAAAGGTGAATATTGTCTCCAGCATGTAGTCTCCACAAATATTATCAGATTTTATTTTAATGGCAGATTGTACTTGAACTAGAGAGGGATGACCTAATGTCCATCTGATATAATTTCTGATTAAGCTGTGAGGCTTATTTAAAAATACTTTTTTGTTGTTGCTATGTATTGTTTACGTTGTTCTGAAATAGAGTGGCATGTTTTATTTAATGCTAAAAATTTGGGACAATCATGGTTAGATTGTGATGTTAAAATGATTTTTTATATGTCATCCATAAGACTTAGGAGTTTTGTTGCAGATGGTGCAGCCCTGATAAGATGCTTAATATTAAATGATAATATATTAACAAAATCATGCCAAGTTTGGATAGGATCCATTTGTATATCTTCCATTTTTTTTGCAAATAAATATATATGTCCACAAATAGAAATTCTGGAGTAGATGATGGAAGTAGAACTCTAATGGTTCTTCCCATAATGGCTGTTGATCTGTCACTGAAATTAAGATTCAGAGATATCATAAGAGCTGAATGATCAGATAGAATGGAGTTTTGTAGACCAATGTTCATCATGATGTGCATTGTTGGTGAATAGAATATCAGGTCTATTAGCAATGAGTAGCTACCATTATTAAATGATACTAATCTTTCTGGTAAGAATCCCCTTTCTACTCATCATAGGGAATAAAAGAAGATGAAGCCATTTTTTGGTGAAGTTTTTATATGACATGTTGAAATCCACTACGAGTAATATTGGATGTGGGATGTTTGCAAATTTGGAGTTCAGAACTAGCATCAATATATTAATAATGTTGAAGCCTGGAGGGATGTATACAAGTGCTATGTTTAGTATTGTTGCTTTGTGATGAAAGGTGACAATTAAGATATGTACATCAATACATAATATTTTTAATGAGTTAAAATGGCCTTTTTTATTGATGATAATATGTGTTCCTGCTGATGGTATGTCTGATGTTTTTGAAATGGCTGTGAACACATTTTTATTTAATTTGTCTGATGGAATAATGTGTGAGCCACTGTAAATTTTGATTTTTATAATGTCAAGTATGTGTGGTTGGATGATATGATATCATTTAGAGAGAGGTTTAATTTTTTCAGGCTTCAGCATTATTGATTCTGTATCACTATATAATATGATCAAATTAAATTTAAAAAAATACAGCCTATTGGCACAAAGTATACATACTTTCATTATATATGTTTGTGCACTAGATTATTGTTTTGATGTGATTGTCTATTCTTTATATCATCTGATTTCAATTGTTTTAATGTTTTTTTAATGTTAAATTATATATATTTGTATCATCTCCATAGGTCTATATTCTTCATGTGATGATAGTGATGAGGTGTTGGTGTTTTTTGAATTGATCACATTTTTAGCTTTTCTACATTGATTCAATTGTTAAAGGAGAATTTCTTTGTCACTGTCATTCATTATTGGATCTATTGCTCTTTTACTTTATTTTTTGAGAGACCTGGTTTTCTATTTAATTTGGGAGTATTAATTATTATCTCTGCAGAACAAATAGTGGGAGTATCCATTATGTCTGTTTATGTCTTGTTTAGAAGACTTGATGAAGGTATCATATCAACATAAGGATTTTTCATTAAATTATCTTTAAATTGTGATTTATTTTTATAGGTAATAGACTTGCTTGATTGTGAAGCTATTTTTCTATGTTTGTTTATGCTGATTTTTTTCTTTTCTTCTGGTTTTGTCACCTGTTCTTGATCATCTTTTTTTCAATTCTATTTGTTGACTTGTGCTTGCTTCTTTTGGACATTAATGAGTGGGGGTTGCTCTCATATTACATTGAGTGCAGTATAGCACCAAGCAATTTCTTATAAGGTGATTGCAATAAAAGCACTGGGGTTTTAATCTGTTTATTGTTAAATTTAACATTGCTTCTTGATTTTGTTATTTGTGTGGGTATATTTTTTGGGAGATATATTTTTTTATAATTTAACTTTAAATACATTTGCCAAGTACAGGGATGGGTATATTTTTTATATACTTAGGTTGAAAATTTATAACATCTCCCAATGGCTTTATTTAGCTTGATGAAATCTGCAATGGAATAATCAAGGTATGTATTTTTAATTAGGTCTGTGATATGATTTTTGCTGTGAGAGTCAACTAAAATTAGCATGTATTGATACAATGTTTTAATTTTTTTTTTTTTTAATTTTCTTTTTTCTCCTTGCTTTCAAATTCTATTATTAAATACCCCAGATAGTCTGCAATTTATATGATCATGTTCCATCAGTTTTTTCATTAATCTTGTTGAATTTAAGAATCACAAAAAATAACTAAATAATATTGTGTTATATATGTATCATGGAAGTATATGGGGTACACATATACACATGATTCTAATGTTTAAAATGATAAACTGACTCTTTTATAGAAATAAAATTTACAATTTAAAATATATTATTTCAAATTAAAATATCTGCTATAATATACCTAAGATACATTTATCCATATATATGTATATTTGTGTGTGTGTGTGTGTGTGTGTGTAGTGACACATATTCCTGTGTTAGGTCCTTATATATGTGCTTGTGAAGAGTTTAAAGCTGGCACAGATAGAGCTATTGGGGAAATATAGATGAAATGTATACGAGGATAGGAATATACCGTTTCAGTATATATAATATTACAATCACCAATTTACAAAAATTTGAAAACAAAATGCATGCATGATTAGCTAATAATAGTAATTACATAAATATATATATGTTTATGAGATCAAAGCAAATGTTTTAAAAGATTTTTAGACAAAAAAATCAGTATCATCTTTTTTACCAAAACAATTGCAATGTTAATAATTATGAAAGATATTTTTTATATAAAAAAATATTTGGATTCAAATGATTTACATCATCATAAAAAATTATAATACATTAAAGATCAGCCTATCAAGCTATTGTGCATGCGCTTTTTACGAGTGTTAATAATAAATGAATACTTTGACTCCCAACACAAGATATAGTATTTAGGAAAGAATAAAATGAATCCACTTATTCTATCCAACCCAAATGCTTATATATGGGCAAATCTTAAGTACTGGAAGTGAAAGCATAAGGATAGACCACTCACTTTAAATTACTGTTTACGATGTCTGAATGAATGATGTCGGCGAAATTATCTAGAATTTACTAAACGTCATTCTCAAATGAAACTTAAACATATGTAAATAAGCATTTATTTTATAAAGCACATGTTTATAAATTGTAATACATTAAAGATCAGCCTGTCAAGCTATTGTGCATGTGCTTTTTATGAGTGTTAATAATAAATGAATACTTTGACTCCCAACACAAGATATAGTATTTAGAAAAGAATAAAATGAATCTACTTATCCTATCCAACCCAAATGCTTATATATGGGCAAATCTTAAGTACTGGAAGTGAAAGTGTGAGGATAGACCACTCACTTTAAATTGCTGTTTACGATGTCTGAATGAATGACATCAGAAAAATTATCTAGAATTTACTAAATGTCATTCTCAAATGAAATTTAAGATTTGCCCATATATAAGCATTTGGGTTGAATAGAATAAGTGGATTCATTTTATTCTTTCCTAAATACTATATCTTATGTTGGGAGTCAAAGTATTCATTTATTATTAACACTCGTAAAAAAAGTGCATGCACAATAGCTTGACAGGCTGATCTTTAATGTATTACAATTTATAAACATGCGCTATATGAAATAAATGCTTATTTCGGGTTTCCCCTTTTAAAAAAATAACAATTTGGAGACATATCACAATATATACCACAAACATAACCATACATTTGAAGGAATGAACACATTTTTCTATTAAATGTAAAATAAAATATATACATATACACATATATATACATGAATGAGATTTTAAATCATGCGTACAAAATAAAAAAAGAATATTTAACATTAAATTCTAGTAACCACGTTTCTTTTGTTTAAAAGAGGAAAAAAAGAGTAAACCTTTGTTGATTTTGGGGAACGTGAAAAAAATATCTAAGCAACAGATTTTTTTTTTTTGTTTTAAGTTGTTGTTGGTTTTGCTTGTTCAACTGAAATGCACGAAAGTAAAGTTGTAAAGAATATTTTAATTAATATATTAGTTATTAGGATTTCCATTCTTTATTAATATTAAACTATTTAATATTTGGAATTTTATTATTGATAATTGTAAAATGTTTTAAAAAGAAAAAAAAACTATTTAATCGATGAACTTTCGTTCGTTCAAATAAATGCTAAGAGCATCATAGTTATTTAACATTGTTAAAAATATAATTGCAATCAAATGTTTCTGGGATAAAATAAAATCAACTAATGATGAAATAGAACTTTATTAACATTACTTTAAAAGTAAAATATTTATCATACGTTTCATACATATATAAATAAAACTGCATAGAGATAGCGTTCGTCTTATTATATAACGTAAGCTTTAAAAAAAGGATTCATATTTAATAATTTATATTGTGTAAATAAAATCTAAAAATGCACTTTTGCTAATTGAGTGTCAGGGGATTTTTCTATCCTCTTGGTGTCGTTGACGTGTGATGGAGGATCGTATTTATTGGTATATATATATATATTGTTTAAATCAACGTGGAAAAATCTTGTTATGAATGGAAATGCATGATTTTAAAATCAAACGCCGAGGAATTCAATTTCGTCATGGGAATTGTAATGCTTAAAACGTCAACATGATTTAATATACATGAAGGAAAGAAAGACATTATCTGCTAAGAATCCCGAAGCTGCTCTTAAAAATTTAATGTGCTATTGTTTTAAGGAATTCCAAAATTTCATTATATTTTATGTTTCAAATTTTTTTTTTTTTTTTAATGTATACTGAGAGTTGGGTTGTGAATTTTTCTCACTCTTTTATCCAAGTGTAGCAAACATTTTTTAAAAAAAAAAAAAAAACAAAAGAACCCATTTGTTTAGATTTTTATAGGGTGAGAGAGATGCACAACTCAAACTATACATCAATATATTATAAATGTTTTGTAAATAAAATATTATCATAATGGAAGGTTTAAAACTGGACAATGACTGAAACAAAAAGGTAAGATTTTAAATATTTACATTTATTAAATAATTAATACGATAAAATCAAACTAATTAATAATTAAATATATATAATATTTTCTTAACTATACAAAACACAAATTAGCAATTCATGGACATAACTTTGAGGTATATTTAAAGGACGTAAACAGAATGATAATCATACATTAATAATATAATTTTATATTCAAAATAATTAATACGTTATTGTAAATTATGCACTAAATTTTATAATTCTTATTTCAGCCCATATTTTAATATTTGAATTACAGCTAGTCATATTGTTGAAAGGATAAATTAATGTTTTATAATAATCATGTATATATTCGGTTGATTTATAAATATTATAACTATAAGCATGATCTGTTAATAAATATTTATTGTTTGAAGTTAAAACCTTTGTTTCTCTGGTCTCTAGATTGTCAAGCATCATTCATACTTCACTCACCAGTATAGCTATTATACCTGCATACAGATTTTAATTTATTATTAGCAATAGCCATTAAGGATCTATATAGAGGTCACATTATTGCCATCCTATTTAATTCCATCCTTGAGCAGAGTTAAAGGCTAATATATACACTGAGTTAGAACTCCGAGTAGTAATAGGACCTATAAGTAGAGAAGGCTCTGGGTGTACTATCCTAAAGGGTTATACGGTCCGTTACATTACCCAAACAATTATGAAACAGTTTTTTTTTTCATTTTTTGACAGATTCCTGCATAGATTTTTATGAGATTTAAATAATTTATGCCATAAGATTCCCTCCATCAATATGTACATTATGAAGATAAAGCTAGAATGTTCATTTATAAGTTTTTCTTGCAAAATAATTATCCTTTCTTTTCTGCTTATCATTTTGTTTATTAAAATTTTATTAAATAATTATAGCTAATTCCTCATAAATAGATTTTTGGTTGTATTGGGAGTTAAACCTTCTTTTATAATAGCATATCCAAGTTGCAATTATGAGCTCCAAAGATGGATTTTATGCAATTTGTGGGGTCTTGAAGTTTCTAGCCTCTGAAATTCATGTTAGTTTTTATAGTATCCAGCTCCAAAGATATTTCCTAAAGAAACATATATATTGTGATCTCATTTTTTCTTTATCAAATCTTAGATTCATAATTATCCGATTTTTTTTATAATTATCTTCTTAATTAATTTTTTTTAGAATATAAACTACAGATTATATTTTGTCTATTAATTTAAAAAAAAAAACATTGCGTTTCACCCATAAATGCAATTAAAATACATAACATAATGTTGATCTCTTTTAATTTCCGTGTTTTTTTAAATAAACTAATAATCATAGAAGGTTTAATTTTTGTTGGATCTATTTTCTATTTAAGCTGCTTAATCTAATTATGTTGTTTTTTAAAGTAATTTATCATTGTGGTCATTTGTTTAAATATTCACTCCTCCCATTGAGTACTTAAATACATTTCTTTCATTTTCTTTAATTTTAAATCTTTCAACTACTGATTAAAAATAAATTGATTATAGTATTTATTTATTTTTAATATTATTTTTTTAGAACCATTTTATAGCAGTTTAACGTTACTTTTTTACACTGTTTCACACATCATTTGAAATAAACTCTTCCATGCATGATATTGAATGGCCACGAAATAGGTATAAAACATCTATTTAAAAAAATAATGCAATGTAACTAGAACTATTTTAGCTAAAGAAACTTCTCTTTGAAATTATTTTTATTTAAATCTGGTGTATTTTTACCATTAAGCAACATAAAATGACAGATTTATTTTATATAATTATATGTTGAAAAAAAAAAAAAGTTGTTTTTTAATTTTACTTCACTTACTTTTTTTTTTTAAAAAAGCATATCCTTTTTTTAAAAAAACAAACAAACAACTAATTTAGAGACAGAATGATTAATCCTGAGATAAATTGATTTTGAGTTTTATTTAAAACCATATAAATTATTTATTGAAAAACAAGAATTGCAAAAGAATTGATAATATTTATTTTTTAATTAAAAGAATTCTGAAAATTTCTTAATTGCAAAAGAATTGAAAACAAGTTAAAGTATAGAAAAGGAAAAGATACCAGTCAGCTACATTTAACTTCAGCTAGCCGTCTTGCGTTGTTAGCCGAGAGGTATCGCTGCCGCCATGGAAGCAAGTAGTTGGTTGCAGACGGTTGTGGGTTCGCGTCCCGGCCGATGCTATGACATATGAAAAAAAAAAAAAAACTTCAGCTAGTCATAATATGTCGTAAAAAAGTGACATTCAGCCTTTAAAGAGTATTGGCAGAACAAAATGACTTAGTTTAATATCTATTGGGCATGGCTAAAAAGTCCCTTTGAATCAATTGTAAGTGTATATCTCTGACGTTTCTTATTTGCCACCTTAAATATCAATTAACATGTTTGTTTACGTGTTCATAATTAACTACCTCAAAAGAGTTGAAGCTGTATACAAAATCAATAAAAAATGTAATCTACATACGGGACAGAGAAAAGTGAATAACTCCGTGTGTGTAAATTTAAAAAATCAGACATATTAATCTTTAACTGAGGTTTAACGTTTATATCTGTGCTACAGATAATCTCTAGTTTCGAAAATAATTAGTAATAATCATTAATGTATTTAGCTAAAATGGATGGCGTCAAAGTTGTGAGTGGAGGGACTTTGACAATGATAAATGTAACAATAATCTACAAAGTTTGATATATCTTGACTACCAAATTAACATTTTTATGTCTTATATCATAGTAAAAAGAAAATGATCAGAAAGAAAAAATACTGAAATATACATCTATACAGTTAAAAGATATGAAAATTTCAAATTTTTGAATTTTACATCAGATAAGTTTGCATTCACAACAACTACTTTATCCTTTGCTCAAAATATCATTAATATCATTACTATGTATAGTAATTGTCATATTTAAATGTTTTCATTAACTGAATGAGAAGAAAAAGTCCTACAAGTACAAAATATGTTTATACTTTAAAAATATATTTACCAATTGAATATTGATTGTATATACGTATGGGAGATAATAATCTGGACCAATTGGTGAGTGCTGGTTCAGCACAAAATATGTATATTGGTGGTTATTTATCTTTTCTGCATGTGTGTGGTCATGTGTATCAGTAGTATGAGATGTGTGGATGGTTGAAGTGGCTTGAAAGTCTGAGTTCAAATCCCCTATATTTACAATTGGGCTCCAGGTATAAGAGTGCCTGGTATTTCAAATCTTACAATTGGATATTCATAAATAATAGTTTATAATTTGATGATGCTGCAATTTAATTTAATTTGATTAGAGATATCATTGATTTACAAAATAATAATTATAATTAATATTAATTCAGATATATCTGTATGTCTTAAAGTAGGGGTGGGCAAATAGCAGCCCACTAAGAGTTTTTATATGACCCACCAAGACAATTAGAAAAATCTGCCTTGAACTGAGATTTCTTTCCCATGCGCGACCGAAGATTCGTCTCATATTTTCCACTAGGATGGCCATGTCAATACATATGCGCAGTGTAGATATGATGTGCAGTGCTTTTCCAGTTGATCTGGTTAATTTCAATTTTGTCTTTGCATTAGCAAATATATATATTTACAACTTTAATGAAACCATGAACCCTCCGAAAGAATGTAAAATTGGTGATGAATATCATGTGTTTAATGAAGAATAGACAAAACAAATATTTCTTTGGTAATACAGGGAATAAAGCAGTGTGTTTATTGTATCATGAAAAAAAGGTGCAGCCCTCTGCTAACCTTCACTTCCACAAAGTGGCCCCTGATGCGACCCTCCGCCAACCTCTGCAGCCCCTGAGCCAAAACAATTGCCCACCCCTGTCTTAGAGTATTGTTACAAACACTCATATGCCAACTTGAGATAATATTGGTTTTCAAATATTCACCACTTTCAATCATTTGATTAATAGACATGCAGAACTAATAATGTTTAAATAACAATGCTTATTGATTTGATTTTATTTTTATTTGATTTGTCAGTTGTTTGATTTCTAATTATATAAATTACCACTCTTATCATATATTATTTACTAATTAAATTTTTTAACTCTTGCCATTTTTTATTCACCGCTCCCTATTCTTAATTAATTATTGTATCATTGTGGTCTCATACTTCTTTACTAAGTTTTGGATGGGCATGTAAAAATAACTTGTCTCATTCTAAACAATTATTTTTTCTTTTCAAGAATATAATATTAATATTATCAGATATCTGTTCATCGGTATCATCAATATACTAAGTATGTCAATTTAAACAGTTACTTTTGGTTATATATAATTTGACAGTTCATTTTATTAATATAATTAATGACCCATTGTGGAGCCCAATAATGATCAAACATATAACAATAATATACAGTTGACCATGGCTGACAATCATGTTGGAATTTAGATTAGATAGAGAAAAAAATTGTTTAATAGTAAAGAGAAAAATCAAAATTAAATCTCAGTTTTGTGGTAATCGTAATGGTGGTGGCAGTGGCAGTGGTAGGGATAGTGGAGTGGAGTGGTAGGAGTGATAAGAGTGATAAAAATAATTCTCCAGTTCAATTATTTATTTAATGTACATATTTAAAGCCAAAAGCAAATTACAGATTGCACATAAAAAAATATACAATATAACAGAAGAATCAAGATATGCTAGAAAAAGGGGGGAGTAGGATTACTAATAATATGGGTCAGATATTATATATATGTTTTAAAACATTTGAAAATTCATTAATGTTAAAATGAAAAAGTTTTTTCTAACAAAATCTATATTCTAAGTACTGGATAGACAAAAAATAGAGAAAATGTTTAAAGTATCATGTCTACCAGTTTTAGTAAAGAAATAATTGTAGATACAAGTTTTATACTGACAAAAATTAAAATAAAGTTTTGAATGCATTTTATAAGAAATACTATTTTTGGTAATGGCTTTATATAAAAATTTCATATCTCTAGCTCTTTTTGCCAAAAGAGATATATTACAATAATCTTTCAGGTGGCAAAATTTAGAAAAGTTTTTGAAAACTAATTGCATTTTATTTACATCTCTTTTGAATGTGAATTCCATAATACTTATCCCAACTCCAAAATAGCGTGAACTAAAGAGAGAAAAAGTTTAGATTTGTTAGAGTGTTTACAAATATTATCATGTCTGTAAATGGTTCCCACCATTTTAAGAATTGTATTGATTATTGACCCTATATGATGATGAAAGAAGGCAATACTGGAAAATATGATTCAATAATCTTCCCACAGATTTTATTTTAAAATTATTAATATAATATTGAAATCTTCAAATTTATTGGAGTGAGATTCAGAAAAGCACTTATTAACAATTATTCTATTTTGTTCACACTATTTAAAAAAACCATTCATACCATTCTGAAGCAATATATAGTCTTGGATAGAGTAGATGTGTCTAAAAATCTTGCAATCATCAGCATAACACAGAAGATGAGATTACTTTTGATATATATATATATATATATATATATATATATATATATATATATATATATATATATATATATATATATATTGAACCGTATTAAAATACATATAGTTCATGAGTGTTTTGGCATTTGGTAATATTTTAAAAGATAAAGATAAAATTTAAAAATCGTTCAAAAACACATTTTATTTTATTTTTTTTAAGTAAATATAATCTATTTTAGATACATACAATGAAAGTTATTTGTGCATTTAGTATTATCGATTTAATTAAAAATAAAAGTTGAAATTGGAAGGAATAAAATTACTTGCAGATTATTAATCCAGATAAATAAAGGAAATTCCAAATGCAAGAGATTACAACCAAAGTTTTAATGCTAATTAAAGAAGGCTGAAATAATTTATATATATAAAAAAAAGAATTTGTAACTCTTCAAAAAGAAAAATTAATGTACAAGATTATCAACTTGTATTTTGACAACAAAAGAGAAGAATATATGCACAGCAAGGTTATAAAAGAGGCAGAAAAACTGCAAACAGAGTCTTTTTTTCTAAAGGTTTCATACAGCCTGGATGGGTGAGAAGATGGGGCCTGATTGTGGCTCTCTTGTTCTCTCAAACATAATAAAAATTCAGAAACATTCATTTGCTGAACCAATGTGTCAGGCATCAATAGAATCTGGAGCATTTTGTGGACACCATCATTTATCATAAAGAGATCTATCCAAAAGCTTTATGTCTATCCATGCCTTGTAACTGATCAGAAATAAGAAAATGTTAGCAGAAGAAATTAATTAACTTCCAATGAGCTCAGGATCCCAAGAAATACATGTATGTATGCTACAAGAATCTATAATTTACACAAACTTACTGATAAGCTAGATGAAATTCATACTTTATTTTATGTCTAATTGAAAATGTTTGCAAACTAAACCTAAACTATAAGCTTATAATATATTACCAATAGAAACCTTCGCTGTTTTGTTTACAGCCTTCTAGAAAAAACTTATAATAGAAGTGAACAGTAATTGTTGAATTGTTTTAATTATTTAACCTAACTATCTGGATGGGTGATTCTATATTCTTTCCAGTTTTATTAATAAGTTTTTGTTTAAATATTTTATTTGATTGTAATAAAATATTTAACATTAATATCAACTTTTCATTGTGTGTGCTTAATTTTACTTATTTAGATTTTATTATTAAGTTTAGAAATTTGTAGAAAATTACTTTTGCCAATTTGCTTATTTAATAGTTAAGCATGAAAATTTTCTTTAAAAAATATTAAATTTAGTTATTTACTGCAAATCTACTTGATGAACATTAGCAAGTCTACAGACTCTGGTGCCTTCATAAATAAATAAAAAACTAAAACTTGATTGGCAATTTAATCATAATAATTATTATGTCAAGTTAATCAGAAAATATAACTATGTTCATGAAATATCTGAATTCCTACATGGTTATAATATTCTTATTGAAATAGTTTGATAAACTAGCACTCTATAGTGTGTAATATAAGGCCTAAATTCAAAATGTAAAATATTACAATATATATATATATATATATATATATGTATATATATTTATATGGCTGAATACTTTCCAATATATATATATATATATATATATATTGGAAAGTATTCAGCCATTAAACTTAACAAAAGCTGCTCTGGCTTTTATGAAGGATTCAAACCAATAAATTAGTTTATTTGTTAAATCAAGGTTATATAGTTTAGTAAGGAGGATGGTATGATCAACTTTATCAAAGGCTTTTGACATGTCAAAGTGATAACATTCAATCTACCCTTTTCTTCAAATTCCTGTGCAAAGTGATCATATATAGTAAGAAGACTTGTTTCTATTAATTTATTTGACACAAAACCATACAATGATTTACTGATATTATGCATTATTTTACAGTAGTTGCATTTTTCAAATATCTTTACAATGGTATGTGCAATAGTGAAATTATTGGTCATATCTTTATCTTCAATTTTAAAGATAGAAACAACTTTAGAAATTTTTAAAGATGTGGGAAAAGAAGAGCTTGCTATAGAACAATTGAAAATGAGACAAAAAGGTGATAAGATATATTTAACACTATCTTTATATATAAAAAGTGTAGATATTATCTGGATCCAGAATGGAAT
The DNA here is from genome assembly GCA_028023455.1 of Epiperipatus broadwayi. Lineage (NCBI taxonomy): Eukaryota > Metazoa > Onychophora > Udeonychophora > Euonychophora > Peripatidae > Epiperipatus > Epiperipatus broadwayi. Next base: position 12,864,860 of record JAQFVV010012398.1, on the reverse strand, counting down.
TCAATTTAAGTTGTTTAATGGTTGCCACAATGTCATATCCTGTAAATTATTGATTGAAATATTTTTTCCAATATTCTCAATGATCAAAGTATGGTCATTATAATGCTGTGGTAGTATAGAAAGTTTTGAAAAATATCGAGAAAATCATTAGCAACTAAAGAAAAGATATTGATTTGCTATATTTTTCTTTTAATGACATCCAAATCCTTAACTAACAAGCAATTTTTGTAGAATTATCTACAATTTTACTTTCTGTATCATAGTCTCTACAAATAATTTTAGACAATCATTTGTAGTTGATAAAGTTATTGGAAAAAGTGTATTTTTGTTTTTCAAGTATTACCTATGATATTAGAATTTTCTCCTAATAATATTTTTAAGTGATTTAGATAACTATAGGAAAACAATGATTAGTAATGAGTTTATTTAAATATGAACAAATTCTTAACATTATTAAAAGCTTTGTTGAAAGATTCTATAAAATAATTAACATTATTGGAAGAGTAAAGAGAATCCCAATTAAGAAAAGCAGACTCCATGCACATATTGAGATAGTTGCCTTTTTAATAATTTCTTCTAAAACTATGCAATGATGAAGTCTTGGAATATTTTACATCAATAAGAAATTCTCATGTTGGATGATGAATATCATTTGAAAAAACATAACAGGAAGCATTGAATATGTGGAAAGTTACTAATATAATCCAAAATATGATTATTTGCATTTTTATAAGAATTACATTGTCTGAGACTTAACAGAGTGCAAAATTGAAGCATCCTAGTGACATTACAGGATGGTGAGATAGAATGTGAGAGAATATTGCTTAAATATAGATTATGAATATTAAAATTATGTATTATGATAATGTAAGATTTAGATGCCATCAAAAATTCCTAAAGTGAGCAAAGTAATTTATTTAACTCACATATAAAAAGTGTGTAAGGTAAATATTATCCATAAGAACTTTATAACCATTATTCAAGGAAACTCCATTATGTTGACTCACAAAGAAAAGGCATGTGTATAAAATCATTTCTTTATAGCAATTAACATAATACCATCTCCTGAAGCAACCTTAGTTGATCTGTCAGTGTGAAGAACCTTATATCTCTTATTTATAAACAAACAATTTTGGATATGATGCATTAGCCATGTTTCAGACAAAGTAAAATAAAAAATCTTAAAATTAAAAAAGTATTTTACTTTAGTTCTCAACCCTAACATGACAATAGAAATAAGCAATACCATTCATATCAAAATAGAGGTTAAAAAAATAAATTTAAACAAAATAATAACAAAATATGAAAAAGTAAGATAAGATAATAAAATAAGATAAAAGTACACTATACATGAAGTTTTAGCGGATTGGCCAAGAAACCATAAAAAAAGTTAAAGAAGTAGCATGAAGTTATAGATAAAGGGAGGTCATCTCATGGTGTTTATGTTTGGGGATGAAAACATAAAAGCAAAGTGATCAAAAATTAAGTATATTGATTTTAAAACAAATAACTTTAATGTGGAACTTTCTTTCAAGAAAATTTTTGATGTCATAAGATGTCGTGTTAACAGAAATATTTGAAATAAAATATTTATATTCTTTCTCCTTAGATTTATTTACAAAAATATTTGACTTTTATGATGATCAGCTTCTTTCAATATATTCTTGGAAAAGTGTTTATTTTGCTGCATTTCTATAAGCAGTTTAGTGAGTTTATATTTTATTAGAGGACCTGGATTAATAAAAAAAAAAAAAAAAGTAAAATTACTAATATAGTTTCTATGAGAGTAATTATTTTTAATTTGTGATAAAATTAAGGATTAGTATGCTGAAGTAATATTTCTGATTATTTTATAATTATTTTTATAATATAAATATGTAAGAGATGTTGATTAAGAGATCCTGGATCATCTAAATATTTAAATTTTATAAAATTTGGGAAAATCAAAATTATTAGGATCATGATTTATAAGAGAATCAGTCTTGGGGCAATTAGGAAGATAGGTAATGTGAAGGCAAGTTTTCCCATTACTAACTTTTTTTTCATCATTAGATATCAATTAATTTATTGGAGCATTACTATTGTCTGATTTAACATGTCTCCAACTTGCATTATCATGATAGGTTTTAGCAGTTGATGATTTAACCAAAGATGAGGAGAGAACATCTGATTAAATCGTTTTAGTAGCAGTAATAGTAATAGACTAGGTGGTGCTTTTTAAAAACAGTTAACTAATAAATTAGCTCTTTTTATATTCCTTTTTTTTTTTTACTGTAATTTCTACAAAATTAAAACTCAAAATTGTTTCAAAAGGCTTTATTGAATTATAGGTTTACAAAACAGTACTTAGTCCATGTACATAGGTTAGAGTAAAAAAAAACTAAGAGGGTTTAAATAAAGGGAGATATGTGTTTTACACTATTCACTCAGCATTTTTATCCCATATTAGAGATGAAAAAAATTATAAATGTGTGTGTAACAGAAAAAAATACTATCTTGAAAGTAGCTTAGCATTTTCTGACTCTCCATAGGATTTACATCTTTCTATGTACATCATTGCATTGACGTCTTTTTTGTTTTTAATTATCTAGTTATCATTTTATAATAATGAGTCATGTCATAAATTCAAGCAAAATCACATCTATGATCGATGTCTGAATAAATGTTAGTTGGTGAAATTTTTTATCTCTTATGTGTATAATATCCATTTTGTTCCTAAATGAATTAGGGTGTCCTCTTGTATTTGAACTGTACACAAATGTATATTTGGTACATTATAATGAGAATGGTATCCATGTGCTGGCTCAAACATGTGCATAAATACCTGTTTCACATGTATTGAGAAGTGTATGTATGTTATAATTTTTATTTTTAAATATTTTTGGGGATATCACACCAGATATTATTAAACATAAGGCACATGAATAGAAGTGATTGTGTTTTTGATATCTCTCTGACATAGTTTGCATATGTCCTCAATGTTAGTGCAATTCCTTTTATATCTATAGAAATAAAGGGTGGAAAATATTTCAAGATTTAGTTTTGGGAAAAAATTGTAGTATTTTGGTTCTATCAACCAATATTTGAATTTTTTAGTCAACTGCTTATTAGTTATGTTTAAAAATGGCTTGTTATTATCATTGGATAGGGAAGCACAGGTTGAATATATGTCCCAGTATTTAATTTTATTCTTGGGAGGGCAATATTTTAAATTGAGAATGTGAAATAAAGGATTAACTTGTTCCAGTAATTGCATTTAGGTGCTGGCCTGTCTGTGTGTGTAATTTAAAAAACTATTTCTAGATAGGAACATATCATTGTACATGATGTTATAAGATTGTTTTTTGAATTTGGAAAATTTTGGTAGAATGTAAACCCAATCCATTTTGAGAAAGAAGTTGTAGAATCTTACTTAGGGATATTGATATCACACCCCCACACCCCCACAACAATTTCCTACATATTGAGTAAATTTTAAATGTAAAAGCTTTTGTGTATATTATTATAGGTGTATAGTATATAACCTGTGTCATTATTAGAAGATTGAAAATGGCCACTGTGGCATAGAGTGATAAATATGACTTGGAAAAAGAATTATATTCTCAACTTTATTCATTAGCTTTCCCTGTATTTGAGACTGAATTTCCGAGTTACTAAAATAAAAAGGAAATCCTACAAATGAGCCAGACTTTCATTTGAAGTATTGCTCATGTTGGCATCCTGAATACATAGACCATGCATTGGATGTTTCTAAATTGAACTCCAGTTTATATTGTTATTTTTGTTGAATTATTTAGAATTTTTATTAATTTTGGTGTTTTTTTTTTAGTTGGCAGAAAGCTTGTTATGTCATCCATGTATGCAATATATGAAACATTTGCCTTCATTCCAAATATAAATATTACAATCCTCATTTTCAATTTTTTTAATGAGAGGATCAATATAAATGTGAATAAAAGAGCACTTAATGTTGAACCTTATGAAATCAAGCTAAATGGAATTAATGATAGTAAGTACTCCCTACTAAGAGTTATCTGAATATATTGATTTAGAAGAAGATTCATAATCAAGTAGATTAATTCCCTGGGTGCTGATGTATCTGCTAATGCATTAATTAAAATATCAGTTGTATCATATCAAGTGCTGATTTAATGTCTATCTGAACTACAACTGGTCCATATTTTTTGTTGTTTTTGACTGTATCAATTGCTATCTTATATAAAAATACTGCCTGTCCAATTGATGAGCTATTTATTGCAAACTAGGTTTTTGACATCAATGGCTAAATATAAGGTTCAATTCTATCTTTAATCACTGAATCCAGGATCTTAATCCCAAGTGGACTCATTGATATGGGTCTGAGGTTTTGGAATGTGATTATATTTTCCTTATTCTTAACAAATAGAACCAGTGAAGTGGGATAAAACACATGCATGTCATAGATTCTTTTTGTTAAAAAAATAGCTAAATTTGTCATATATTTTGCTGAGAATTGACTTAAAGGTATTACATATATTCCTGGATAACATGAGTTTGGCACTGAAGCAAGTTTTTCTTCAAACTCTCTTGGCACAAGAGTTATATTGTCTTCCGGTAATTCCAGAATGTTTTGTTTAAAGGTTAAATTTTCCACCTTTTTTCATGTTATTTTCTTTTTGCAATATAAATAAAGCCACTCTAGGATGTTGTCACCTGCAATGATTTGCCTTTCTATTTTGATTGCTGTCAGAATGCAGTTTAGTGGGATTTTGTCCCAGTGCCCAATGAATGTATTGTCTAGCTGCATGTGGGTTTGATTCAGATATATATTTTTCTTTTTTTACCAGGTATTCTTCGAGTAAATTACAAGCTGACTAATATGTTTTTCTCATTATATTTGTACAGCTCTCTGCCATGGTAACCCTAAGTGTAACTCTCTTGTAAAATTTATCTGCAAGTGCTAAACCTGGCACAGGGGGTTCTTGTCATTGTATCAACTGTATATGAGCTTGTGTTCACAAATGCAATTCATGTTTGAACAGGGGCATTTTCAAGTCACAAATTTGAATAATGATATGTATATTTCTGAGAAAAGATATTCTTTAGACCATCCTGGGAGCAATATTCCAATAGTTTTACCTGTTGTGATCACAGTTCTATATGAGTATGAGAAATAATTTTTAAGATAGACCATCATGGCAGAATGATTTGAAAAAGACAAGATTTTGAGTGACATGCTGATCATATGATGCAATGTAGGTGTATAAAAAACAAGATCAATTAAAGGTGTGTATCTGCTATTGTTGAAGGAGATAAAGTTCTGTGGAAGAAATCCTTTTCCAGATATGAGAGGGAATGCCAGCACATGTAACCATTTTTTTTACAAATTTATTTTACAAGCTAAAGTCTCCTATTAAAATCATAGGATATACTGAGGATGCAAGTTTTGAGTTTAATGTATGTATAAATCTATTAATTATTATTTTACCTGAAGGAATGTACATGCATGCTATGTTCAGTGTTATTCTTTTGTGGTATAGTGTAACAATTAGCATGTATGCATTAATATATATTATTTTAAATGAGCTGAATGGACAGGTTTTGTTTATCACAATTCCTGTTCCAGCTGAAGGTGAGAATGCTGCTCTGGAAAATAATGAATATCCTTGATTATCATAAAATTTTGATGGATCTGTTTGTGATTTGTTGTATATCTTAGTTTCCAGCAAACCAATGTGTATGACTGAATAATATGAAGCCATTTTTAAGGTGATGGGTTTTTTCTATAAGAGTTTAATCCATTGACATTGATAAACCCTATTTTTATTAACATTCTGTTTTATTTAGTGTATAGATATAAGTAATATGAGAAATATATTTATTTATGTTAACTATTTAGTTCTATCTAAAGATATTAGGCCCTCATGCAACAACTCTAGATATTTATTATAATCAATTACATTTGGTCATGACTCACTTATCTCTGTTATGTTCATTGGCCGGCTCCTCATTTGAAGTATCACTTGCATCAGTATCTGGCAAGTTTATATTTTTTTAACTTTTTAAATATGGTCCAGAGTCTGTGGTATATCCTCTTCACTTAATCCTGGGATTTGCAAATCATTTTCTTTCCCTTTCCTTGCATGGCAGATCAGTGTACTTATATATCCATATTTCTGTGTGATAGATCAGATATTGTTGTCTCTATAATATCTTATATAATCTTGTTTATTACAACTGCTTCCATAAGAATTTGTTCACTTATTTTACTTGTGTCTTTTTGTGGTAGAGAAATGTTTTGATCTGATTATTGATTTTGCCTTTGAATATTATCATCTGATAATATATTCTGTATATCACTATCTGAGTCATTGATGTTAACATCAGTTATACCAGTGATTGACTTTTCCCCTAAAAAATTGCATATCATTATTTATATCATTTTTCTTTTCGCACTGATGATGTGGCTCTCTTTCATGTGGGCACTTAATTTTTGGACATGCACTTATGATGTGACTTCTTTGCTTACAGTTGAAACACTGTGGTTTGATTCCATGTATTATTAAGAGATGCATTGTTTCCTGGTCAGTAATTAGCATAGGAATGTTATTTGGATTAACATTTTTGTTTAAACCCAAATTAAAATACTAATTATTACTTAAGATTGATATAGTTATGTCTTTTGGATGCATGGGTTGGAACATTACCACTGATACAAAAGGCTTCATTAATTTCTTAAAATCATTAATGTCATAATTTAAATAGGTGTATTTTTATAATTTTGGTTACATAATTTTCTCTATTCCAATCTACTTTAATTAGAACATATTTTTACAGTGTGTAAATTGTTTTTTCAAATTTACTTCTTTTTCCTTCATGAAAAAACTTGATACCAATATATCTGGAATTTGGGTGATCAGCAATCCATAATATGGAGTCCCACATATTGTTTACTGTAATCACTCTCATACAGTAAATTTTTTGAAAATCTGTAGAGAGTGCAATTTATATCTGTAATTGCTAGAATAATCGAGCGATCAGTAAAAAAATATTTAAATGAAAAATAAAGATATTTCAATATGGTTGCATTGAATGCCTTAGAAATTCTGCTTATACCTTTCTCCATCCAGTCCTCTTCTTTTGTGATGTATTTGTTAGTATAATTTAATAATGTCATTCATTATCAATATATGAAATCTTCCATTCTGATTTATATTTTTATTGGAAAAAAATTTACGCTATCATTATGCTTTCTTCCATCATTATGTGTAAATTATGTTGAATATTTCATTCCTTTTGCATATGAACATAATTTTACTTTGCACATGGAATTCAAGGTGGCTGACATACTTTCCATGGCAAATGTTTGAGACCAAATATTCTTAATGAGGAATTTTCAAATTGTCTATTAAATTTTTCCTAATCTCCAATGCCTAACAACAATTCTATTTCATTCTTTTATATTATCCAATGGTTTGATAATGTGTAAAGGATCAAATAAACTCACTGTAAATAATATTCTCCAAATTGGTGCAGGCACAATAATTATTAAAGCTCAAAATAGATAAGTAGATAGAATAAATATCACTCAAAAAGGTTTTTGGGTTTAAATATAGAATAAAATTAATATGAAATAAACAAATATTAAGTTTCCTTTTATATCTTTAAAATATCAATTATTTCTAAGCAAAAATTATACTTTTAACAATAGATCAGGAATTCAGAACAGCGCCCTAATCTTTTTAATTTTAGTACAATTGTTAAAACTGTTTCATCATTAATTACAGTAAAACCCACCTCCAATAAAATTAAAATTTTATCAGAAAATTTACAACTTGAAAATTAATTTCATTTAAACTATGTTAATGCAATCAAAAATAATATTAGTTCCAATAATGCATTAAAAGGAAATATATCTATGTATTACTAATGGAAAAAATAAACTTGATCAATCACATGACTTAATAAAATCTAAAAATAATGATTTATGTTTTTCTATAGGCAAAAATAAAAAAAAATTAAACCCATAACAATGGATCAAGAAAATATTGATAGCTTTTTGGATATAACTTATAATGGTAAAATTCTAATATCTTTAGATGATCAAATAAATATAGATAAAATATCTGATGAAGATTATTGGTATTTAGATATAATCCCATAGCTTGTAGCTTGCCAGGGTTTTTTTAATTATCACTTTTCAGGCATGTCAAAGTATTTGCTTATGTTTCTTTCTCAAAATTATTTTACCGAACATGTGTTACTTGAAAGTTTAAAAAATATTTTTAAAATCTACTATAAATTTTTGTTAAGTTAAAAAATATTAATAAATCTCTTATAAATTTCATTCACAAGCTTTAATTAATTATTTTTTTATACAAATTGTAACATAAAAGTGTTAACATGTTGCGAACATGCTTTTTTTTTTACATTTAGCATTGTTGGTGTGTTTTTTTTTTTTTTTTGGTAGCATTTTATCAAAATGATTAAAATTTGGGATCTTCCATTGACAGAACAATATGCACTAGGAAACTTCATGACAACACATGGATTTTTATTTAGCAGAATTTATGCATTGGTGTCTACATGAAGAAGAAAATGCATTTGTGGCAATGTTGCAAACTATTAGAGATTTTTTATTCCCTGACGAGAATAACTCACATTTGTTATTTTGTTTCTCGGATTTTTAATTTTGTTTATTGCATTTTAAATTACATTAAATTTATTTTAATTACTATCAATTCTTGTACTTTGGTGTGATTTCTTGTATCTTTAGAATAATATATATATATAAATTAAAGGAAATATGTAGTCAGTCATATTGGAAGTCCTGAAAAGTGATAATTAAAAAAAAACCTGACAAGCTTTTAGATGTGACATTACCATAAGTTCCAGATTATCAATATTACACACACATTCAACTTAACAGTATCAAGCATAGTTCTAAAATCATTTCTAAAATTTAAAAATCAAAATGCTTTAATATTAGGCAGACATTAACATATCCATTATAAAATTCCTTACTGAAGAATTCTATACTTCCTTAATAGAAAAAAGTTTTGGAATACGCTATATAAACCCCTAGATCATCCCAATAACAGATACAATTAATATTGAATTTCCATAATGAAGCACAAAAAATATATTTCAAAAATACATCAAATTTTTAAAAACAAAATTATTTGTTATATTGAAAGAAACATCACTCTAGCAGGAAAAATCAAAAATTGTTATATTAATTATGTTAAAAAAGATTTACAATATCTTTCAATAACTATGGCATGATTCCAACTTAAATACCTCTTGGAGAAAAGGACTTCATTCCCTATATTAACAAATACTAACATTTAACACAACTCTTAAAATGGAAGTGCAAGCCACTGCCATCCCTACATTACATGCCACTAACACAACTCCATCAATTATTATTTTCAAGGGTATACCTCAACAATGTTTTTGCAGCAAATCCAGAGACCACACAACATTAAAAACTGTCTGAAGATATTTTGTAAACAATGTGGTCTCTAAAATATTAAAACACACCAGTGTGCAAAAGAATCGATTTTTACAATACAAAACACCTCCATTCAAACTACAATAAAATCCTTGTAATCTCAATGGTGTTACTTCAAGCATTTCTAAAAGAAAAAATAGACAGCTCACCACTGAGCAAAAAAATAGTCTGCTAAGCCAATGATAATTCTATATGCAACTAAACAATAATCACAATCAATAAATTTTAAATTGTGCTTTATGCAAAAAAGTGAAGCTTATTATTATTAGAAAAGAATTATACAGCTGAGTGCCTTCAGAAAACTTAAGTCCCCATATTCATAGCCTACTTTAAGCAAAGTTTAGCAGTAATTTATCCAAAATTTATGCAAAGTTTTCTTTCATAAAGACCATTTTCTGGAGATTGTAAAGCATGATTCTTTATGAAAGAAAACTTTGCATAAATTTTGCATAAATTACCACTAAACTTTGCTTAAAGTAGGCTATGAATATGGGGACTTAAGTTCTCTGAAAATGCTCAACTATATAATTATTTTCTAATAATAATAAGCTTCACTTTTTGCATAAAGCACAATTTAAAACTTACAATTCAAAGGTGAAGTAAAAAACAAGGATTTTATTTCAAGAATCAATTAAAACAAAATGATATTTCAAATGACATAAAATGGAATATAAAAAAGGCATACATTTAATTTCTCAATCATCATCAGAGAATAGTAAAGAAAATGTTCATAAATAAAAAAGCAATTGTTAAAACAAAAGAAACAGCTTTAGACATCTAGCATGAATAATGAAAGGGTATCATCAACATACCCTGTGTGATGTGGGACACTTGGTAGACCATCAAACATGGGATTGGAAGATCCCAGGATTGTTTTTAATGTCCATACTTCTGGCACTTGAACTTTTTATAAACTCCTGAGCAATAAAGCTATTAGCCTTTTTTTTATCTTCAACCTTTATGCTATTATAATATCCTTCAAATAATAATAACAGACATTAAACTAGAAATGGTTCTAATTTATCTATTCCCATATCTTCAGAATAATTAATCTTATTAAAAGGTATAGAAGAACATACAAAGGGCTCATAAAAGTAGAAACATCTCTAGGTAGATTCAGTGTGATCACAGTGTAGATTTATTACATCTGTTCATATTGACATTATTTAATCTTTCCTAACACATTTCTATCTTTCAAGTCAAACTAATAGTATCAACTTATTTAGTTAATTGTATATACTTTACAAAACATTATGGTCTAAAGCATTACAGAGGAATTCCCGACAAATGACTCTGTGCAATTATAAATTGGATTAAGCAGTTTATTCCCCATATAATTATATTTACAGAAACTAAATATTCAGTTAATGATATTATAGATCCAAATTTTTTAAATAAAGTTTGGATATCTTCAAATGTATCAATCCAACATAGCTGCAGTAGGAATTGGTATACTTGTTAATTATAAATCCTCTTTTAAATTCGTTAAAATTCTGTATATAGATTAAAATATGTGCATTTCTACTTACCTTCCACCATATTGCTTTCCCTATTAATATAATTGCATTATACTTATATCACAAAGCTTCATTAATACATAGCATTATTAATTAAATTAACTTAATATTAAATATCAATCCTTATATGGTCATTTTTTAGGGGATTTTAATATGTCATATGCAGAATTTATCTCAAAATATTGACATCTTATCAATAGAAGATTCATGAGTGCAGAAGGATTCTTCATGAGTAACTCTATTTTTTTATGCAAAAAACTTTCAACAATTATTTATTTTTTATTTTACATTCATTTTTTTAAAGCCCTCCATTATACCTGTAAGCTTTTCTAATTATCTTACACTTAATGTGGAACTTGCAACTGACTTTCTTAATCAACCACTACTCCCTCTTAATAACATGATAATACTGCCTCTTAAAACTTCTACTCCAAAGGTAGTATTTTCAGAAATATACATTTCATTACCAAAAAATGAATATTCTTTTCTTTGGTCCAGTAGAAGTTTGTTTCACATTTACTAATATAATTACATCAATAATTAAATTTTACAATTAAGAAAATAAAACCCCTATAGCACTTGTAAAAAAATATCTTATGTATCTCTTCATCCATATCTTCCATTGTCTCTCTTAAACAAGAATAACAAAAAAAAACTAACTCTTATTAGCAGATTATTTAGCCACAAAAAAGTCAAAATATTTATAGCCCAATAGCACAATTGGTCTAGGGGCCACATAAAATGGGCCTTTGTCTACAAAGGCAAAAAATTATATCATCTTCCATAATTAAAAATGATTAACTTGTTACAGGAGTATGTTCCCTTGCATATTCTTTCATTTTAAAGCTAACCTTTCAAGCTTCAATAATGTTTGGTTTAAGTACAGAAAACCACAAACTATCCAGACAATAAATCATTTTAAAGCTTAACTCCATTCCAAATAGCATTTATCCAGGTCTTCATGCAATACCCAATTTTGGAAATTTACTTTTAGAATTTTACAATCCCCATTATACTGAATATTTTATCTCATCTTGCAGTTCACATTCATAGAATAGATCAATTATATACCATTTCTATGGTACCCTTTTTTAAAAAAAATATCACACCTTCAACTCTTATTTAGACCCATCTCAATGATTCCCATATTAATAAAAACTATAAAATCCATTATAAAAAATAAGATTCAACCTATCCTCCTTCTATTAAAATCCATTATAAAAGATAGGATTCATCTATCCTTCTTCCATTAATCTCTTCTTTTCAATTTGCTAAAAAAGGATCATTGACCTCTGCTGCAACTACTCTATTTGAGATTATAATTGGTTATATAAGACAACTGAAAAAAGCAGATTCTCTAACTGGGTAGTTGACATTACTACTGTATTTGGCCTTGTACCTATTCTATATGCTATACTTCTTAATATGCAAATTTATATTACATTAAATGGTAAAACAGTACTAAGCTTCAGTTCACATCAATCAATACCTCAAAGATCCCCCCTCAGCTCATTTCTTTTCATAACTTATATAAACCCATTGCTAAAAAAAGAAGAAGAAACTCCCAGGAATATACAGTCCTATTCTAAAGCAAACTATTAATCATATTCTTATTATCCAAAAAACATCTACTCAAGATCATAAACATAATTGAACAATATACAAGAAAACACTATTTCAAATTTAACAACAGTAAGTCTTCTTGGAATATACTCACTGGTAATACTATGCCTTTTTCATTTACTGCACCACCACAGAAACTTTTTAAGTTTTCCAATTTATCTCTCAGTAAATGCAACGAGATCTGAAATTCAAAATAATCTTCTCACTTCTATTGGAAATATTATCAATTTCTTATTCAAAGCATATTTATCTGTTCATGCTAAGATCTTTCCTCTTATTAATACACTCATATTTCTCAAGATTACTTAATATGAACCTAATATTAAATTTACTCTTTCATTAAAAAAGTAAATTTGTTCTATATTAAGCTCATCTGGTAAAAACAACCCAGTTTAAATTAACATTAGAGCAATGCAGGAATGTGCTAAATATAATGGTCTCTCATTACATTGGATAATAATATTTTATCTACAAAGTGCAGTAAATGAAGTCAATAGACTTACAGCAATATATTCACATATAGAAAGCTATATTCAGGTAACAACAATAACACTTATAAACAACTCTTTCATTAAAAAACTAAATAAAATAATCACCTATGCAATAATCTGCTTATGCTGATAAAATTAAATATTGGGCAAGCATATGATATAACACTTAAAACTGAACCCATTAACAGTTTTCAGTCATTTTTTTTTTAATAACCAAATAATTAAAAAAATTAAATTTTGGTATTTTGAGTCAAAATATTTGGTCTTTTTGATTAAAAACAATCAAGGATTCCTTCTTACAAATAGCTCTTTATCCAATAGATTGGTAAATGCTCTGTTCTTTATGTCAAAGAGAAAAAGAAATTATAACCATTTTCTTGCTCAATGTCCAACTCTACAAAAACATTGCATTTTTATAAGAACAATTACCAAATCATCAATTTAGAGCATTAGCAGAGGTCTATTTCCAAAAATTAGAATTATTACATTTTTACTTTTCATTTTATGGTTTTTGAGATATCATTTCTGTTTCAATCCAACATCTCAAAAGTTATCATCTCACTTTATAATAAACTAGAGGAAATTAAAATCAGGGATCAAACTCTTGCACCCACTAACATTTTTGCAGCCACATGGAATTTAGCATCACTTCCATGAGCACTATAATCATTGGATTCTATCTATAATAATTTGCAATATTTTCTGCTAATTGTAAATTATTTCTTATGTAAAAAAATGTATTGTAATTCATTTGTCAACAAAATAATTTCTGTGTAATCTAATCATTGCCACAAATTTAATCATTGTTATTATAGTTTACATTAAAAAACTAGTAATTACTACTACTATTAGCACTAATAATAATAATAATATCATCATCATCAACAACAACAACAATAATAATAATAATGATGATGATGATGATAATAATAATAATAGAGATTAGACAAGAAATAGTGATATGTGATGATAATTTTGCAAAGAACAGGAATCTGTTGATTCAAATGCTTAAATTACTAAAAGTACAATGGAGTTATGAAGTAAGCTATATCTAACAATATGACTTTAATTATACAATATCCAAAAAAAAATGTAAACAAACAAACAAAAATGTAAATTAAAAAACATTTTTGAATAGGCATTTTTTCTTTTCTAAGAGCAGTATGTGATCATGCTTAAAAAAAATTAAATTTGTAAAAAAATTATTCGATGCCAATAGCTGTTTTTTCATCTCAGAGTACCAGACATGATTACATATATTAATAAACACCTTTAGTTTATGTTGAAAGGACATACACTTTATTCTTTCTAAACTTGATGTGCAGTACATTGCATAATAAATATTTTCTGAGCACAATGATAAATATTATACCAAATTTAAGAATGTATTAAAAATTATTATTGACTTTAAAAAAAAAGAGAGAGAAAAGTTATTGAAAAAAGCATATTGCCCAAAGTGTATTCAACAATGATGAAAGTCAAACATTTCACTATTTACTTTATTTTAAAGATAAAAAATACAGTAGTTAGTCCCCCCTATTCTTATTGCTTCAGTGAATGCATAAGTGAACACACACTCAGTAAAATATATGTGAATGTGTTCCCTCAATTTAAAAGTAATAATTGTATTATTATTATTTTTTAAAATTTTGTTTATACTATAATCTTAATTTATATATGCATACTGTATATATAAAAAGCATCTTTATACATATATGTGGGTGTTGAAAAATACTGGAAACTTGCAGTTCAATAAATAAATAATGTTTTCTACTCTAATCAAGGTTTATCAGCAAAACATGAGGTATTATACACCATATATGTTTATACATGAGGGGCTTGAAACAAAATATAGCATAGTTTACAGTTCCATTGTTCTGTTCAAAGACACTAATTTAATATAGTAGTTTAGGAACATAAAGTGATCTCAGTAATTATAATTAGTGTTACTCAAAAAAGAAAACAAAAACTAAGAAATCCCTCATATCAAAAGAAAGAAAAATCAGCTGATAAATTACAATTGTTCAATTATACAAGCTATTACCAGAAAAATATAAAAGAGAGAATAACATATAGAAGAGAATATCAATAAAATTAAAATGAATGTAAATTATTTTAAAAAAAAACCAGGATAAAACAAGAATTAAATCCTAGTTAGAAACTCAAATATTTTTCTGATATGTTTTTGTTACAATATATATATATATACTGTATATACACACATGTATCATATATATATGATATTGGCATTCTCTAAATGTTGACCGGCTTTTAATATATATATATAAGGACTTGAACTTAGACGTTCAAACTCACTACAGTTATCCAATCCATCTTATACAACTGATGCACATGACAACATACATGGGAAAAAGATAAATGATCTCCAATATATTTATTTCATGCTGAACTAGCACTTATTAGTTGGAACAACTGGTGAGTGCTGGTTCAGCTTGACATGAATATTAGAGATCATTTATCTTTTTTATATATATGTGGTCATGTGTATAAGTTGTATAAGATGGATTAGATAGATGTGGGGAGTTTGAAAGTCTGAGTTCAAGTCCCTTATAATCACATTAAGTTTAATATAAACAATATACATGTATTTAAATATTATATGTGTGTGTCTATAACTCATTGCATTATATTTTTCCTCAATATTTTGTGGTACAAAATCAGCAAATATTTCTACTGTTAATAATGTATGGTTTATGACATAACCAGGCTATTTCTTTGATAATTAATATTTCTAAAGAAATGCATTTCTAGTAGTATAAAGTACAAGATTCATCTTTTTCTTTTAGCATTATTAAATGACTTAAATGATTATCAATATTTTTTGCTCTTATTTATTTATTAATAATCCACTACCACTACTTGTACTTCTTCTGAGATGCTAATTGCAATTCAAAATATCTTTTAATTTGTAGATTCTACAAATGCTTATTGTCGCTATTATGACTCAACATAATACAGCCATAAAAAGCAACTTTATTATTGCACAGTAGTTATAAAAAAGGGAATACTTGTTATTTAGTTCCTGAAAATCTAACATATTAGTATCTGAGGTAAAAATGAAAAAGTATATCCTTTCCTTAAGTCTAAAAAAATATATATTAAAATTTTAATTTTAAAAATGATTTATTAGTAATACATTTGTAGTACACCATAAAAGTAAAGAATAAAACAGGCAAAACTCTCCATACAATAATGCCACTCAGTGCAAGCCAAAGTAATCAATGGATGCTAGAAAGCTTTGCATAAAATTCCTATCTAGTGCTTACTCATCTAATATCTCCAGATTAGTTTCTAGCTTGTAGCTTTTATCAGTGAGAAGCCTTGAATCTGAGCACTGCACCTAGATCTTAGGATCTAATGCAACCCTCCAGCAGCCACCTTTTATCTTTATTTAACTACAAAACTATGAGTCTAAAATTGAAAACACAATAATATTTTCAATCCAAGCTCCTTAGCCTATATAGTCATACAAGTCTGAACTCAGTTCAGTCCCCATACTACTGTATGGAGAGTTTTGCCTGTTTTAATAACAGTTATGAATGAGTATAAGAAATGGTGATCATGTGATGTTTAATGGTTTCATACCAATCCTGCAGTGGTGGCTATGATTATTAAAGAACCAAAGACGCCAAAATGTATAGGTACTTAACTGAGTCCAGACCTGTATGACTATAAAGGCTAATGAGCTTGGATTGAAAATATTATTGTATTTTCAATTTTAGACTCATAGTTTTAATCAGTCATTAAGCTAATGCACATGCACTTAGCATAATAAAGTAATTTAAAGTGATTGCTTAATATCTTCACACAGTCATTCCCAAATGCTTAACATTTACCCATACATAAACATTTGGGTAGAAAGGATAGATGGATTCATTCTATCTTTTCACAGACTTTATCTTGTGTTTGGTAGTGAGAATATTCACTTATAGTTAAAAATTCACAAAGTGCATGTGCATTAGCCTAATGGCTGATTATTACTATTACAGTTTATAAAAACATTGTGCTATATAAAATAAATATCTCATTCATAGTTTTATAGTTAAGTAGAGATAAAATCTGGCTTCTGGAGGGTTGCATTAGATCCTAAGATCTAGGTGCAGTGATCTAAGACTCCTCACTGATGAAAGCTATAAGCTAGAAACTAGTCTGAGGATATTGGATGAGTAGGCACTAGATGGGGATTTTATGTACAAGCCTTCTGGAATCCATTGATTACTCTGGCTTGCACTGAGTGGCACTACTGTGTGGAGAGTTTTGCCTGTTTTAATAACAGTTATGAGCAAGCATAAAAAGTGATCATATGATGTTTAATGGTTTAAAAGTAAAGAATGACAAGAGGGAACAAACAGTGGATTTAAAAGTTAATTGCTAAATATATTTTTAAAAAAACTTGTGAAAAATTATTAAGCAGATACAGTTGACTCAAACTTTTATTGAAATTGTGCTTCTCTGTCATTTCATGCGATCAAATAATTGTTTAAAAAAGTGTTGGCTTTAAAATAATTAATCAGCTATACTATATATATGATTCAATACCTTTATCTGTTTTTCTTTGCATATAGATAAAACAGTATATGTATAAACTAATTCTTCTGCAAGCTGATGGGCTCTTCTGGTAAGCTGGTCCCTTCTAAAACCATAGACTGGCTTGTTATCATCTTTGGGAAATGTATAATTTAGTATCTATTGGCATACATACAGTTAGCTCCATTTAATCTAGAATTGATAGTGGCTAGTACACAATAAGAGCTATGAGAAACAGAAAAGTCCAAACTCTACTGTAGTAAACTATTTAGCAGCAGCTGGACTTGCACTCTCTTATCTTCAGTTATAACTTCATAGTCATCATGGTGTCACAATCTGTAAAACTGTAAAAACTCCCTCTAATCTTTTCCCCCAATCTTTTTGTAGTCAGGGTAGAAAAACCATAGTAATTAAAAGCAAGTTTTCCTATCAAAAGTTAATGATTTCAATTCACTTTAATCCTTTCAAAAATAACTTTGTAGGATCAAAATATGTTATACAAGCTTTAATAAAAAAATTATTCTAATCAAAATAGTTAGTGGGATTTTATAATTACCAGTATATCTTTTTTAACATAAAAATATGCTTGTTTTAATTTCAAAATCAGAATTAATAACATTTTGATTATATCTTTTTAAATGTTTAATTTATAATAAAAAAATTTTAATTCAAAATTATTTATCTCATTCAAGTGTTTCATATGCTTTTTAATTTGTATATTAATCTATAACTGTTATTCCAGTGTAATATAGAAAATTTCTACAAAAATTTTTTGTTTGTGTTTATTTCTACTTTTCCTTTCAACTTTATATATATATATGCATGCACATTACTATGTTGTTGTATGCCATGATGCACATAACTGTCTCAATATATATATTAGATACTTTAAACTATTTTTCTAGTGGCCCAGTCAAATAATGTAAATGGCTCTCGTAACCATGCCTCATCAATTATTCCAAGTCATGACACATCCAATGTTTAATACCATTGTCTTTTTATTTATTTAATGATAAAAATAGACTAACTTCTACGCATTGTTCTTATCAGAATATATATTTATATAATAGTTAAATATACTTTTCAATGAAATCATTGTGTCACATAATGATATAGAGATAAAACCCTAAAGTTTACGGTATGTTCTGGGCATCTTGCTAATTAGTATAGAATGATAAACTAGAGAATTAAATGGTTCTAGATCAAAGCTCAATCTGATATTACCAATCCTCGAATAATATGAGACCTTCTTTTCAAGTAGTTTTGTGCAGTTTAAAGCAACAGTAAAAAACAGACTCAAAGAACTAATAGTTACCAGCTCAAAGCTTCATCTATTAATTATAATGCTAAAATGTCACATAACCACCTGAGTAACTGATTTGATTATTTATAAATGATGTAGTTCTTAGACATGTGAGTAAAATTATAACCAATGACCAATTTATTGCAGTAGTAGAGTGGAAAATCCTGGAACTCAAGTTCATGGAATAGCACAATGATCA
This sequence comes from Epiperipatus broadwayi, assembly GCA_028023455.1. Classification (NCBI taxonomy): domain Eukaryota; kingdom Metazoa; phylum Onychophora; class Udeonychophora; order Euonychophora; family Peripatidae; genus Epiperipatus; species Epiperipatus broadwayi. The sequence goes on along the minus strand of JAQFVV010012398.1, from coordinate 12,845,686 downwards.
AGATAGCATTGCAGATAGCTGTTGTGCATAAAACATAGAATCAGTACATGAGTGTGACAATAATTTTGTCTTAAAAAAGTATATTAATGAAATGAAATGGATTGGAATACCAAACCATATAAACAAAACTGTTGCCAATTATTTAATTTTTTTTTTTTTTCAGAATTTTTTTCAGACTTTTGTAATGGCAGAGAACTTTACCCATTTCATTCTTGGTACAGTTCTACACCCAAGTTTTATAAATAATAGATTTTTTTCAAGATGCATCACTACTCATTTTTAAAACATATAAATAAAAACATATGAAAAAGATAAATGCTCCCAAAATGCACAATTTATGATTAATGTCTTTAATCATTTGTTTAAAAAATGTATGGTGGAGTGGAGATTTTAAATATATTTTAAAAAGATTACTATGAAAAATGAGAGATGAAATCATGATATCTGCATGTTTATATAAAGCTAGATGTATCATTTTTTAATTGAGGATTAAAATTATATTTGGGCTAGAAATAATCTATAGTTTAATAAATGATTAATAATAATAATTAGTGCATTTATCTGAAGTGACTGCCATCAAAGTTTTGAGTGCAGAAAATTTGATTCTTGTAAATCAAATTGTAATGATAAAACATAACTAATTGTTTGTTAAAAGAATTCGAGTTATTTGAACAATAAATATTTGAATCAAAAACTAAATTAATTGACAAAAATTTAAATAAAGTTTTTGAACTAATCAATCTCCCCCCTCCTTTCCACTAATGCAAAATTACCAACTTTATTTTTTTTCTGTTTTGTTATACATCTTAATTTACCCAGAACAAATAGAAAGATGTTTGCAGTTGAATTCTGCAACAATTAATTAACTTTTTGATTTGTCCAAATAATTTGAAGAAGGTTTGTAAACAAAAAAAATATATTTCCCAAGTATTTAGAATGTTTAAAGCTAAACAAACAATTGCTTTTTATACTACGCGACCTGCATTTTGAAAAAAGTTTTTTCTCTTTACTTTCTTTGTTGACTAAATTTTTAAGTTCTTGAAAATTTTTTGGTCAAACAAATATTCAATTGATTTTAATTTATCAATAAAACATGAAAGTTTTACTCTTTTAAACAAAATTAGTCCCGCTTTAATATTCTATAAACATATATAAATGATTTTCAAATATTATTTTTAATTTACAAGATATCATGTGACTTTCTCAACTTAAATTGACATCTACGTTTTCAAGTGCAGTTATCTTCATCCAGCTCTATGGCCACCTATTGTATGTTTGAGTAATAACAGATGCCAAATGCAGTGTAATATTATTCATCACATACCCAGACCAGTTCATGATTTTTGTCTTTGTCAGAAGGACTTATACTTCAAAGGTGGAATTAATGCACTTATGAATCTAAACGTTATTTTTTATTTCTTTAAACTATTCAAATATTAACCTAAAATTAAAAAAAAAAAAACAACTCTTAAGCTTTTAACACAACCAAATTATTTGTATAGCTGTATAAATCTGAACAAAAGATGATTGCTAAATATGTATATGCACTAATTTTATTTCTGAATCCTAAATCTTTATTGATTGAGGCAAAAGCTCTGGATGTGATGTGATGTGAGGTATTTTGGCTTCTCCTTAAACGAAGTCAAGAATATCTCAGCAATTATGCCCAGATAAACCTATTAGCCATTTTATTCTCCATTCCCCACTCTTAAGTCTTCCCATATTTTGCCCATCCCATTTCCACAACCTAATCTTTGTCAACTCTATGGCCTTTATATCTAAATCCCCCTTATCTCTTCACAAACCCAACATAAAAACTAATAACTCACTTTCTGTATAGTCTCTTTGTTCATGTCTATTCTCCCATAACTTCATTATCTGTACCCTTTCTGCTTTCAATCATTTACATTCAATCAACAGATGCCTAATATTTTCTATACATTCCTTACACAATTTGCACACTAAATTATCCATAGGTATGGATAATGTAGAACTGCCATCTGGTGTCCTTTGAATACTCAAGTTTGCAGTAAACTCATGTGATGTTCTGTTCGTATTAATCTTTTTGGTTAAAGGGAAAAAAAAACTTACAGTTAGCATAAAAGTGAGGCCACTAAGATATATAAATACTGATTCAGTTTCAGGTCTACATAAGTATGCAAGTAAGATAGCTTGAATTCAAAAACTTTAGGTTTATTTTTTAATTTCAAGTTTTAGCTAGAATAATGTAAAAGAGTAAAAGATGACTACTAAATGCAAAATATATTAGTTCCAGCTTTGAATTCAAAATTCTCACTGATTTAAGGCAAAAGCCTAAAACACTTTGGAAATATACTATAATACAGAACTGCCATTCGATGACAATTTATTACACAAGTTTAAAATAAATGGTTGTTCAATAAGATAAAAAGAATTACTCTTGGAAACATATGTTAAAATTAAATTGAGAAATCCATGAGATATTTTGCTAGTATTAACTTTCCTAACCAAAAAATACAAGAGACCTCTAGTTTCTATAAATCAGAGTTAACTAAAATAGATAGTTATTGTCTTCATGTCAGATTAATATAACTATGCAAGCAATCTGGCTTGGGTTTAAAACCATAAAATTTTTTTAAAATCTTAGAATATTAGTTTGAAGGTAATTAGAAAACATTCTGATTATCCATTGATTACTCAAGCTTAAAATAGGTGGCTCTATAATAAGGTGAAGAAAACTGCTTTAAAACATATGTGATTTTTTTAAATACATACATATCTGCATTCAGGAAAATATAGCTCAGCGTGTAACAATTAGATATTTTCCAAAAAAGCTCATAACCTGGAGGACAGAATTAACCTAATGTATGTCAGATTGTGTAACCACATCTAGGCCACATTTAGTTAGATCCTATTCTCAAGGACCATATTTTAAACCATTTAAATATTATATCTAATAAACAACTGAAAAATATTTAGAATTAAATTATGTTAGATATTATAGCTAATGAAGGGTATTATTAAATAATTCAAATAATTTGATATATATATATATATTAAATACACATTACTTAACATATATGTAAATTGAACAGAAGTAACTTCACTTCCAGAAGCTATGAATAAACAATATTCATATGTCAATAAAAATAAAGAATAAATTAAACATTTATTATTGACATATGGGTGCTGTTATTCATAGTTCTAGGAAGTCTAGTTATTTCCAGTTAATTTACATGTATATAATAAATAATTTAGCAGCCTTGGAAATATGAAATTAATTGAAGGGATATTAAATCTTCAAAGTGCCACCAATCATATTTTTTTATTTTTTACATTGCTACATCATTAAAATAATTAACTAATCTCTGCAAGAAATGTGTTTCAAACATCTGCTGACATATATTAATATCAGTATATTGTAGTAAATAAAGTTAATATTGCTATATTGATTTATAGTCATCTTTAAAAACAGTTAATACAGATGTATTTCCAACGTATGTATTTCTTGGATTTATTAGTTTTTTTTTTTTTTTTGTCATGTGGCAATGTATAGAATAAAATAGAAAATATGATAGAGAAGTTTGAAGTTTAATATACATTTACTTAATATATATATCAGTGTGGTTCACAATAACCTCACCGAGAGAAATCCTAACGAATAAAGATTTCTAGTTTGTTCCTGGCTAAAGAAAAAGTATGCAGTCCAGATACTTAATAACAGCTTGTAATATAGTATTTGGGATATGTGTATTTATGTAGATAATAGTATGTGGTCTTACACTATGTAAGACTTTGATGAAGATTATTGGGCATAATTTATGTATCTATTAATTTAGTAGCTTAGCTGGTCATTGATTATAGTGTGTGTATAACAGACAGAATTTTGATTATACTTAACAAATTTCCTAATAGCATCATCTACTTATTGTTTTTTTAAATAATATGAGTGAGATAATTTGTTACTTACTGCTCATTCAAAGAACTTGAAGATAAATTAACTAACATGAATCATTCATTCATATATGTGTTAAATATTGCCTATCACTTTACTAGTAATAATAAATAAAATAGAAAATCATATAACATTACAATACTAGCCAAAAAATTTTTTTCTTTCATAACCATGGTTTTATCTATTAACAAGTTAGATATTCTCAAGTGAATAACAAACAACCTATGTATACAAAATAACATAGCCTTCCCATAATTCCCTCCAAAATCCAGCCACTCTTTTACATCAAAGGATGTCTTTATGAGATTGATGATCCCAGCTCAAGAAGATTTATTATCAGTGTTTCTTTGATACTTTTTTTAAATTTATTGCCAAATAATATTTTATGACCTGTAGTCACTTCATGAATTTACAAAGCTGAGTTATAACACTTATTTTTAGCTCTGCTCTTAAGAACATTAACTCTTTCATTAAGACTTAATTTAGGTTGACTTATATAAATATTACAACAACTGCAAGAAATCATATAAATTCTAGTGAGAATAAATTTGTTATCAATTGACTGTTTTGAATCATTTAATAATGAATTTAAATCAAGGCCTTTCTTCCAGGCCACTATTGTACCACCCAATTGATAACTATTCTTGTAAACCAATTTATAAATTAATGACTTAAATATTAAAAAAATTAACTTTTTATTCTCACTAACAATTATATTTTTATTATTATCAAACTTATAGATATTTTTATTAATATTTCTAATAAATTCATGATTACAACCTAAATCAATAGCCAGAAGCAAATTAATTCCTCTGAATGTAAACAGTATTTTCAAAGTTATTAAGCCTTATTCCTATAAAAAAAAAATTCAATAAAAAAATTTCCTTGCAAGTAAAAGGTTGATAACAGTCTGGACTTGTCATGTTTCTTAAATTTTTTTTATTTAATAAAATAACAGCACAATAAAACATAATCAACTTTACTAATATTTAAATCAAGAAATTTTAATTTAACATACTCAAAAATACTCCCCTCAATAATAAAATTAATATTAGAATCAAAAAAATTCAATATATCAAAAGTCCTTCAATTTATCTTTCTGAATAACTAACAAACATTCATCCACATATCTAACAAATAATTTTAAAGAAACAGAAAAATAATTAATAACACTACTCTCTAAAAATTCTATATAGATGGAACACATCAAAGGAGTAAGAACATAATCAATAACCCATCCCTCTCTAATTTTATAAAACATATTATTACACATAAAATGCATAGATTTCTTTAATAATAATAGCAAATCATGAATAACCTTAATCTTATCTGCAGAAAAATATTCACCTATCTGTAGAATAGAAAATACATTGTTTTTAATCCTATCAACTAATAAATACACATTTTCAATATGTAATAATTAAATGCAGGTATATTATCTATACTTAACTTGATGTAATTATAAGGGAATTTAAACTCAGATTTTCAAGCTCTCTACAGCTATCCACTCCATCTTATACAACCAATACACATGACCAAATACATGCAAAAAAAAAAAAAATGATCTCCAATATACATATTCCATGCTGAACCAGCACTCATCAGTTGATCCAGATCACCATCTCCCAGACATATATAAATCAGTGTTTATTTTATATTAAGCTAGCAAATCTTCAAATTTTAATGAACAAGCTTCAATCTTCTTTACTTTCCGACTTTTCAATGATCCATATCAATGAAAATCAACATAGGTATAAGAATAATATTGGCATCAACAAAAGCTTTGAGCATTCCATCCACAGATTTTCATTGATATGGATGGCTGAAAAGTTGGAGAATGAAGAAAATTGAAGTTTGTTCATTAAAACTTGAAGATTTGCTATCTTAATAAAACTGAGCACAGATTGATGCGAGGAAAACAGTGTTCTAGACTAACTGATGAATGCTGGTTCAGCAGAAATACATATATATTTATCTTTTTCACATGTATGTGGTCATGTGAATTAATTGTATAAGATGGATTGGACAGTTTTAGGGAGTTTGAGTTTAAGTTTCTTATAATTATGTTTTCAATATCTAATCTACCAAAAACACAGTCATCCTCTAAAACAAATCCATTTATTTTATTAAATGCCCCAAAAGAAAAAGAGAAACAAAATTGATCTAAATTTTTAAAAACTCTTATAAAATTTTTTGAAATTTTATCAATAATTCTCTCTCTAAAAACAAAAATACATTTAAAGGAAAGTTATCTTATGAGATTCCAAATTAAAGAAAACCTTAGGAGCCAAATAATTACTAGAATAACAATTTAAATAAGTAGTTTCATTAAACTTTTTTTTCAATCTTTATAATTTCAATTAACTCCTTCACAAAAGTGAATTGTGGTAGCATTATTATATTTTACATTTTAGGCAGTGTGATGGTGCTGTGATTGCTACTTTGCTACAGTATTTTAAAATGTAGTATATGTTAAATTACAGTGTGTTTGACAGGCTTTAATGATTATTTCTATAAAGCTTCAATTTTTAATGTATTAATTTTTAAAAAAAATCCAAGAGATGTCAGCAGTATACAGATCCTTTTGAACCTTTGTTTGTGATTGACAACATATTTTATTGTTCTGATAAAGCTATGAAGGAGGTGGCAATTTGTGATTGGTTGATGCTTTAGATTATTTCCACCTGTGGCTAAATGCTACAAAAATGTGATTTTTAGTAATTGTTAATAATTATGATGCAATATTTTTGTAAAAGACTTATTATTAAATCAAAAACTACATCATTAGGGAGGAAATGTTATCTTTGAAAACCTTTTATTCTTAAAAACACAGCTCTTAGAAAGTATATGAAGTATGTTACAAGAATTGGAAATTACCACATAGACTAAAAAGAAAATCATTTTTGTAAAAACTGTAAGCGAAATAACAATTAATAATTTATTAACTTTTAGAATTTTTTTGTTTCTTTGATAACCAATTCTAAATTTATCATTTTAAACATCTAATATTTCATTCTTTTAGCTTTTTGAATAGATATTGTGAAGCCAAAAATGATGAGTTCTTATGTTATTGATAAGATTTTCAGTTACATGTTTATTTTCACAATTTTAAAATATTAATTGTAACACTATTTTTATTTTAATTGTTAGAAGGCTTAAATATTTTTAATATAATTTGTAAATTAACTTAATATATGTAAAAAAGATTTAATTGCATTAAAAAAAATCAAACATAGAATCATAGTAAAAATATTGACTTGCTAGATTCTATTCAAAAATTTGTGTTTGGGGTTGATACTGATACAGTTAAGTTAGATTTTATTCTCAAGAACCAAGTTAGAATTTAAAATAGAATACTTCAGATTATTTAACTCTTAGAAAACTTTATTTTTAAAATAACTATTATTTAACATTTCAAAATGCCCTCTTTTAATAAAATAACTTCATTTGCCTTCAATTTTTTTTAATAAGATCTATTTGCTTTGGGGCAAAAATAAATTTCTTCTTCTCAAGTAGTTGCCTATTCAAAATTATCTGTAGAGACATTTTATTATTACCTAGAATATTTTTACAACATTCAATAGTAGAAATGAAATCAATTCTTACATTCTTATTGCTAAAAGGAACAAAAAAGGGCCTTTATTTAAAATTATTATGTTCAGAATTATTTAAAAGAAAATTAGGCAAATTTAAAACATGAGGCCATTTATTATAATACCTATACTTATTTCTTTTAGTAACAATGTTCCTTTTCCCAAACTTTTTTAATAACCAAATAAACTTGTTAATATATCTTTTTTATTAAAAAAATTTACATTTAGATTCAAATCACTTTTAAAAAAATTAAAATACAATAATTAAAATTACTTTTAAAATCTGAGTCTTTTGAAATATTTTAAATATCTCAATTAAATTAGATAACTTAAACATAAAGGCTAATAAATTTATTTAAACTCAATAACTTAAACTTTAAAAGAAAATTATATGTAGGAAAGAAAGCCAATTTCTTCATATCTAACCTAATATTACATGTTTGAAGATAATTTTACAAAGCCTACTACTGAAGAAAATTAACTTGAGACTTTAAAGATTCTATTTTATTAGACATATTAAGTAATTTCTTTGTGTCCCCAATTTCTACAAAAGAAAAATATTAAACATTATTCGCCACCCACTCAAATAAAACAAGTAATAAAATACTAAAATAAAATAAAAATCCTAAATAAATAATATTAACATATGTATAATATTTTAAACATCCATGGCTATGTTCTTTTGGCCCTACTCCCCCCTTTAAGCGAAGAAAAACTGGAAACCTTTTGAGTGGCCTGCAATATTCAAGCTTTTCTTCAATTAAATGAGAGTTTTGTTGAAATAATAGTTATGGGGCATTTAAAATATATAATATTTCAATACAAGTTAAGCTACATATAATTAAAGAGGATTTAAACACAAACTTTCAAGTTACCTTCAATCATTCACTCTATCTTAAATAACCAATAACATGATGTCATACATGTGAAAAAGATAATGATCTCCAATATATATATATATATAGTTTCCAATCAGTAACCACCTAAGCATTCACAGTAAATATAGCAACCAATATTTCTAACTGCTGTCAAGGCAACCTTCACACCTTTTAATAGCAAGAATGGAAATCCATTCTTACTAATGGTCCATTGAATATATATGGCCACTTAAAGATTGCAACTTGACTACAGAGTATGAAATATTGTTACAATGAAGTTTAAATAAACCTCTTTAAACATGAAATAAACATGTCACTATAATGCAGACTAATAAATAGTCATCTAAAACATTACTTAATGCAATACTTTTAAACTGCCCATGTATTATTTAGAAATAATAAGCTAAATATTTACTGTGAATGTTTAGGTGGTTACTGGTTGGAAACTAATTACATCATTATCCCAAATTAGCTTTAGGCACTATTTCGCTTATTATTTCTAAATAATACATGGACAATTTAAAAGTATTGCATCAAGTAATGTTTTAGATGACTACTTATTAGTCTGTATTATAGTGACATGTTTATTTCATGTTTAAAGAGGTTTATTTAAACTTCATTGTAACAATATTTCATACTCTGTAGTCAAGTTGCAATCTTTAAGTGTCCATATATATTCAATGGACCATTAGTAAAAATGGATTTCCATTCTTGCTATTAAAAGGTGTGAAGGTTGCTTTGACAGCAGTTAGAAATATTGGTTGCTATATTTACTGTGAATGTTTAGGTGTTTACTGGTTGGAAACTAATTATATATATATATAATTAAAATAATAAATTTAACGGTTTACAAATAATCCTTAAATCCGCAGAAGTACTTTCGGTTAATTTCTTAAACCTGCCTCAACTGCCATTAAATTCAAAAAACAAAAGTGGAAGCAAATGTCATCAATTCAAATTCCATGGATCTCATATTTTAATGTTAGCAGCTTGTCGATTTATTAAATGCATTTTATTCCTGTTCATAAAAATTGCCTCTTTAATTTTTCTTTTACTATGGTTTCTCTCTTCATGAAGAATTTTCACATTTCAAAATCAAATTTAAATTTATATTTACATGTTTTTTCATGATCAAAGAAAACTGAAGAAGATATTAAATCACCATTATTTTTATTTTTTACACGCTTGTATAACAATTCATGCTCCCTCAATCTCTTCTCAATACTGCACCTAGATTCACCTATATAGATTGGAGGAGCATGAATTGTTATACAAGCTTGTAAAAAATAAAAATAATGGTGATTTAATATCTCCTTCAGTTTTCTTTGATCACGAAAAAACATGTAAATATAAATTTAAATTTGATTTTAAAAATGTGAAAATTCTTCATGAAGAGAGAAATCATAGTAAAAGAAAAATTAAAGAGGCAAATTTTTATGAACAGGAATAAAATGCATTTAATAAATTGACAAGCTGCTAACATTAAAATACAAGATTCGTGGAATTTGAATTGATGACGTTTGCTTCCACTTTTGTTTTTTGAATTTAATGGCAGTTGAGGCAGGTTTAAGAAATTAACCATTAAATTTATTATTTTAATTATAATTATAATTTTGCTTTTAATTAATGGACATTTTATTTATTTAAAAAAAAAAAAAAAAATATATATATATATAGTAATGGAATGAAAAGAAGGAGTTAAAGGAATAATGGTATCACATTATCCCCACTGAATAAATAAAGTATAAAAGGAATAAATGTAAAATCAGCATAAAAATCAGCATACAAAAAATAAAGCATTACAAGAAGAATACTTATAAGCTGCATCAGCATTACACAAGAATAATCAAAAGTCATCCCATATGTCTGCATTTTAAAGAGATTCAACAACCAATGCCAAACTTAGGGCATGATATACAACAATTCTCTTCATGCACATCATTAAATGCTAATTTATTAATTACAATAAAAATTTCTGGTATCTTGATACATGCTAATCATCATTAATGCTCTGGCAATATACTAACATGATGGTACAGGCTCACCATAAATTAATTTCTAATCTAAAAAAAGTAAAATGCAGTGGATGGACATTAAATATGATATCTTTGCACCATCCAATAAACTATCTGATGCCCAAACACAAACATAAACTCCCACATATAAATTAATCATTATTACTCTAGAGCTAGCTCAAAATCACAAGACTCTAGACACTGTGAACAAAAAAGTACACATGTATATGCTTAATCTATTTAATTGAAATAGTCTTATTGGAATAATTTACAAAACCTTTAAAATATTATGCTATAATGGAAATCAATTGCACATACTGCCTATTTATAGAATAATAGCTGGAGGAATAATGACCTTAATACTGCTGTTTTTTAACAATTATTTATTTAAAAAATTGTGAAAGATATAATATGATAATTCCAACTCTCATACATTTTATCAAAAAATATACTTCTCTATACAAAATAATATGAACTTATTGCTGACTTTTAATTATTAAAATAATTAGACTTTGCATTAAAAATAGAATTATTTCCCTTTCAATAACTAAAATTGTAAAACAAAATTTTACTAATGTAAAAAAAAAATTATCTAAAATCCTTCTTTTCTTTTCTTATAAAAATAAAAAGGTTCTATACACTTACATTTTGGAGAGTAAATAAGATAAAGCAAAAAAAATGTTTCAATAAAGAAAAGTAATGAAATTGTTCATTATTACCAATTATTATTTATTTTAAAAATTATCTATAAGTTTAGATGTAGATGTGCACATGACAATCCATTAGATTACCATGGGTTTTTAGAATCTTTCTTTAGTAGATGTAATTTTCAATTTTTTTCCCTGGTGGTTTCCATTGTTGAGTTTAAACAACTTTTTTTATTAGAATATCTATTATTAATTTTTCTTTTTGGAAATTCAAATTCAATTATGATAACTTTCTCACTAACACAGATTTACAGGTTAATATACATAGTTACATTTATTTATTTTATATTTTTAGGTTTTATATAGGCTGAATTTATTCATTTTGATCAGGCTAAAACATAGAATGAGATGATCATATTTTTGTATGAAAACAAAACTTGTTGCAGATTACTTAAGAAATATTCTCCTTCTTCCACATTTTATTTTAGTAAACAGGCTACATAATGAGTTTGATGATGCTCAACATCTAGCTTAAACTATTACATGGTTTTTTTCAAGTTCATTTTAAAAGTTGTTTTTATTAATAGTGAGATAAATCTTACTTCAAACTGCAAAACTGTTTTTACTTTATCTTTTTATAACTGAACTACTGCTTCTGTTTTCTTCAACATCTGAATTAGGGATGATTATTTCTCACAAGACACTCAGGTCATCTGCTTTAACCTGCTACCAATGTTATTTTTAGAATAGTCTTGCATACATATAATCACACCTTATCTCAGACATGACATCAACCCCAAACAGTTGAACTTATTTTTATAAAAGATTATTTGGTTATTTCCCTCTTTTTTAATTAAAAAATCCAATCATAAAAAAAATTATCTGTAGTTAATTTTCCTCTTATGCTACAAAACAAGATAATCGTTTAATTATCCTTTGATTTGAACATTACTTTTTGTTTTAGAGAGATAAGAAGAAAAGAAAAAAACTTTAATTAAAACAAAATTTCTTAACAATAATGTTAAGATTTTATTATTTTTCTTTTCTTTTCTTTTAAAACCTTGATAAATATAAAATTTTACCTATTTTATCTCCATTATCAACTTTTAAAAGTTAAAATTAAAATTTGTTAATAATTTACTGATGAGAAAAAAATTATTCATCTTAGTAATCCCCCCCCCCTAATTAAAACTATTAGATAGAATTAATGAAGAGAAAGAATAAATATATATATTTATTTTTATTTTATACTTTCTCTTTTACAACTAACTTTTAATAAATTATATTCCCATTATTATACTATCATTTAAGAAATATAAAATATTTCAGCTAGTTAATACCTATTTTTATAACAAAAATATAAAAGAAATAATTATTCTAATTTTTCCATTCTAACTATTTTAATTTGAGAAAGTTATTATATCTTATATGACCAGAATTGGCCTTTGTTTATAGTACTACTATATCACACAACACAAATACGTTTATAATAAGACTATAACTAAGCTAGAAAGCAATTCAATCTTTGCCAAACATGAAAGAAACACTGACCATGTTTTCCAACCAATCACTGCATTTGTTGTCTGTTCTGAAAGAATTGACACCAAACATAAGATAATAGAAGTTATGTTGTATAGCAAATGACCCTACATCAATCAATAGATGTGATGCATGGTTTTTTTTGTTGAAAATAGTCTCTCTAATCACTTTAAATTAATTTGCATATATGTGCATACAATACTTGTATAGTTCTCAACACTTTAGTAGCTATCATTATGGAAGCATAAAGCCTTTCAAAAGTGCTCAGCTCATTAAATTGCAGATTATTATTTGCTATTACAAACTTCATTATCTGTGTGCAAACCTATATATATATAGGTTATATATTACATACTAATGATATATATATATATATATATATATATATATATATATATATATATATATATATATATATATATATATATATATATATAGTAATGGAATGGGTTCTGACCTTATGTGACAGTAGACTTGATAGGCCATTAGAGTGGGTGAGAAAGGTTATCTAGAATTTCCAAATATATAGACTCATGTTCATTCCATTTTCATTCCTAGGAGATGATGTATTAACACACAAACATATATCAAAAGTCTACCTGTATATTCATCTCCTTTCTCCATTTTGAACTTCTATTAATCCCAGAATTCGAACTTAGGGAGAAAACACAATATTCTACTTCAGGGTATATCAATATCACTATTTATAATGTTTGTGTATATGACAAGTTGAGAACTGAATACAGAAAAAATACAAATGATAGTATTTAGTTTAAACTCATATATTTAACACATTTATTTACAATTAACATAGTTTAGGCAATGAGATTATAACAAAGATAAGTAATTCATTTAGATATCAGTAAATATTCTTTGATTATTACAGTTAATATCATTAATCCATTCCCTGTTTCCATTCAAAGAATATTAATCCGATATCACTATTAACACACACACAAAATTTAAAATTATAATTTGTTAATATTTATGTTTACACTCACTTGCTAATTTAATTTCATCATAGGTCCTATCAATAATGTGGTGGTGATATGGCATCCATGCTTTCTATTGTGGTTTGGTGCTACAAAGATATGAAAAACCATCCAAACTAGGGATTATTAATCATATATGCCAAAGACTAAGAAATAAATGATGAAATGATTAGTAATAAAACAAAAAATCAAATAACAGTGTCACTGTACAAGTGTTGGTAATTAATGTATAATAGAATAAAATCTTATCTATCCCAAAGTGATGATTAAATTTATCCACAAACAAGTTCACACCTGGACCTATATTTTATTTCAATTTACAATAGAGCTAATAATGCTTTCCCCTTTAACATATTAATAGTTTTCACTACCCTTCAATCTATAGTGAAGGATATATATATATATATGTTAAAACGAAGATTTGCACGGGTTAAATATATATATTTTTGTTATTTTATATATATATATATATATATATATAAAATAACAAAAAATGTGACATCAACCTAAAGATCAATTAAGAGTTCATAGAAAAAATGTTCTAAAAAGATTATAAATGTTCTCTTTGATCCAGTTCATATATCAGTTTGTGGGGTTCAACTGTTTTAGAACATATCTGATGGTGATCAGCATTTCTCTGTTTGTATGACCTGCTTTGAGATGTTCAGTTGCAGCTTCACATCTAAATAGTAAAGGTGACAGTCTTCACAGCATAGATGTATAGATGCTATGTTGAATTAAACTTGGTTTTGGCAGTTACAGCTCCATAGGAAATGACTTTCTCCCTCCGATGTATCTTCACACTTAGCAACTCATAGTTGTGTTTCTATCAATGGAGTTGATAAAAATTGAGTTTATTGGCAAACAAGATATTTGCTGTTAGATATTTCAAGTTAGAGTTGATCTACTCGCTGACTTAAATTTGAAAATACTATGGAAAGATTGAATAATTTAAAGTTGCTTTTGAGATTTTCAATTTAGAATCTCTTAGTGGGTTGAGTTTGAATCTGTGTGTCTTTAATTTAGATTTAATCCATATCCTATGAGCTATTTTCATTTAATGTTTTTACTTTAATGGTGGCAGACATTTCTCTTTGAACTGCAAGTTTGATTTTTCTGCTCAAAAATTTGTACATGTTGGTTAGCCAATGAGAATTTTTGGTCTGATTTTTGAGAAGGTTATTTGTTTATTTCTTTTGCTAATTACCAAATTGATGTTGTTCTATTTGGATGTGAATTTGATGTTTACAAACAGCAGGTTCATGTTCATGCATTTGATTAATAATTTATATCATCTGTTATAATTCATATATATATATATATATTAATAACAATAAAAAATGTATTATTTCTTTCCTTTAAATCTTTTTTTTATTTTTTTGCTTAAGTCTAAACTTGATCATCCTTTCCTGGTATTGTTGTAATGTGTGAGAATTAAGCAACAATTGACAAGAAGTTTTTAACAAAGGTAAGTATTAGTCACTACATTTTTTGATTTAGTTTAGATAGCATATTTATTATATGTTTATTAAATGTTTAATTATAAAAATAAATTAACTTTTAATTATAGAAACACTTAATTGTTTTTCAGCTACAGTGCTTGTGACTACTTTCATCTTTTGATAATAAGTTTTATTTGACTTGCATTCTCATTATACATATAGTTTGCTTTCTATTAAATATAGAGAATGTTGTTATCATGGGTATTGGGTTTGAATTAAGTAAGGGTGTTTTTAATGGTTTGGAGGGGTGTAAGACCACATCTTACAATATACATCTATATAATTCAACTATAAAACATGTATAATTGAAAACCATCAAAAACATATAAACTCTATTTAAATTATAAATAACCAATCACTCAAAATACGAATTAAATACTGCCTATCACTATATTAGTAATGATAAATAAAATAGAAAATGATATAACATTGCAATACTAGTCAACAAATTTTTTTTACTAAAATTCTCTCAGAACTATGATTTCATTTATTAACAAGTACACTTTCTCAAGTGAAATTCAACTGGATAACAAAGAACATATACATACAAAGTAACATAGCCTTCCCATTATTCATTTCACAAAGCAAACACCTTTTACATCAAAGGATGTCTTTGTGATATTGATGGCCTCAGATTAAAGAATATTTATCATCAATGTTTCTTTAACTATTTTTTTCAATTCCTTTTTTCTGCATTGTTAAATAATATTTTATGTCCTACATTCAGTTCATGATTTTATTCTATTCTTATGAACTTTAAGTCATTTATTAAGACTTAATTTGCTTTGGCCTATATAAATTTTACAACAACTGCAAAGAATCTTATAAACCATACCAGAAATAGATTTGCTATCAATTGATTGTTTTGAATTATCTAATAAAGAATTTAAATCAAACCCTTTCTTCTAATCACTTTCATATGACCCAATAAATGATTATTCTTGTAAATCAATTTACAAATTGATGACGTAAATGGTAAAGAAATAAATTCTTTATTCTCATATCAACTAAGTCGAGAGATATTTTTATTAAATATAATATTTCTAATAAATTCATGATTATAACCAAAATCAATACAGTCAGAAGCAAATTGATTCCTCTAAATATAAGCAGTATTTTCAAAATTATTAAGCCTTCTATTCCTATAACAAAAGTTCAATAAAGAAATTTCCTTATGAGTAAAATATTGACAATTGTCTGGCCTTATCATATTTCTTAGTGCTTTTTGTTTAATAAAATGACTGCAAAATAAAATATTATCAACTTTATCAATACTTAAATCTAGAAATTTTAATTTAACAAATTCAAAAGTACCCCCATCCCATCAATAGTAAATTTAACATTAGAATCAAAAACATTTAATCTATCAAAAAATCCTTCAATTTATCTTTCTGTTTAATAAATAATTAATCATCCAAATAACTAATAGATAACCTTAAAGAAACAGAAAAATAGTTAATAACACTACTCTCTAAAAAATCAATATAGACAGAACAAATCACAAAAGAATATAACCAATAACCCATCCCTCTTTAATTTATAAAACACATCATTATCCATAAAACACATAGAATCCTTTATATACTAATAGCAAGTCATGAATAACTATTATCTTACCTGCAGCAAAATATTTATGATTCTTTAGAATAGAAAGAAACACTTTAATACCTTTAATTCTATCAACTGATTGATACATATTTTCAATATCTAAACCACCAAAAACACAGTCATCTTCTGAAAAAATCCATTTATTTTATCAAATGTCTCATAAGAAGAAGAGACACAAAATTAATCTAAATTTATGTAATTCTTTAAAAAAAATTATAAGAAATTTTGAAATTTTATCAACAATTCCTTCTGTAAAATAAAAAATACATCTTAAGGGAAAATTATCTTCAATAGATTTCAAATTAAAGAAAATCTTAGGAGCTAAACAATCATTAGGGTAACAATGTAAATAAATAATTCTATATAAAAAAAGTATTTTCCATAATTTTCACAATTTCAATTAGCTTAGATTTTATTCACTTACCAAAATCAGAATTTAAAATGAAATACTTCACATTATTTAAGTCTTAAAAAACTGTATTTTTAAAATCACAATTATTCATCAATGCAAAAAAAAAAGCTAAATTTGTCTTTTAATCCTATCATGTTAAAACAGATAAAAAAAAATTGGCTTTCTCTCCTACATATGATTTTGTTTAAAATTTTAATTATTGATTTTAAATAAATGTATTAGTAATAATATGTTTAAGCTATTTAATTTAATTGGTAGATTTAAAATATTTCCAAGAACTCTAGATTTTAGAAGAAATTGTAATTATTCTAGTTTAAATTTTTACTTAAAATAGTTTAAATCTAGATGTCAGTATCATAAAAAATATATTAACTTTGAGAGTTCCATCATCAGATTTTTAATGAAATAGACAGCTGAAGAGTTGTGGGGTGGAGTGGATTGAAGTCTATCCATTAAAGTATGAAGATTGGCTATCTTAATATAAGCTGAGCATTGATTGTATATATGTGTGGAGATTATAATCTGGACCAACTGACGAGTGCTGGTTTAGCATGAAATATGAATGTTGGTGATTGTTTATCTTTTCAACATGTGTGTGATCAAGTGTGTCAGAAATATGGAAGAGCATGGATAGTTGAGGATCATGTGAAAGTCTGAGATCAAACCCCCTATATATCACATATTGGAGTGCAAGTATGAAAAAGTCTGTAGTGTAGAAAAAAATTCATATATTAACAAATTTAATTGGTTATAAAAAAAAAGTTTGGGAAAAAAAATGTTGTTCATAAAAGAAATTTAAGTATAGGTTATTATAATAAAAGATCTGATGCTTTATCTGTTTTAAATTTGTCTAATTTTGTTTTAATGACTAGAGTATGAAGTTACTCAAAATGACTATTTTTCAAGAATTTTGACCCATCATAGACTTCAAATCACACTAGCATGAAATTGGCAAAGTCTAGAAATATGTGAGATCGATATTTATTTGATAAGTTTCATTATCTTTCAAATGATATAATTTTTTTTTCTATAATAAAATTTACATTTTTTATGAAAGTTTTTGTAAAAAGAGATTTTTAATATTTTTTATATTTTATGGAAAAGAAAGAATGTAAATTTATTTCCCCCTGAAATTAAGAATTAAAGCTCCAATGTGTATATATATATATAAAAGAAGGCTTGAAGACTCCTGAAATATAGTTTTGTACCAGGTGTAAGCATATACTCTTTTTCATTTTTTATATAAATAATTTATAATTCTATAGGAAAATGGTCTGTTTGTGCTTTAGAATAAGTCTGTTTTGTGTGCACTGAATCTAAATGTAAGAAATTTTATATCTACATTTTTTTCAATCTACAATTATTTTCTATTTTTAATATAAATTTATTTTGTTGCAAATAATGCTTATAAAAAAAATCAAATTTATTTCATTGTCATAACTGATGTTGGAGACAGTGTCTCATATATCTATTTTGTATGTATCTTTATAATATATCTAATGACATATGTGTTTTTAAACCATAAATAAAAGTTAAATTAAATCATAGATAAAAAAAAATTGAATGGTTAAGTCACTTGCATTTGGGTTATTATATGACCTTGAGCCCAGAAATGATAACTTGAATTTCAATTCAGAAACTTTTAATTCTTAAATCTGTTACTTCATCATTAAACCAAAGAGCATAGTGTAAAAATCAAATGATTAGCAATTCTGGAGGTCATGTAATATTCTAATATCAAAGTGACAGACTACACTTTAGACCATAAACTAAACTGCTCATGGCAAAATCATTGAAGAGTTAATTACTAGAAGAACTTGTGATCAGCAGAAATGATTACACTGATTAAATTCAATATATTACTTTGTGATTTTAATACAGGGATTGAATAATGGCCCCAAGAGTTAAAGCTTTCTCACTCAAATTTTAACCTATCATTTCTGATGCTGAAATGTCACATGAATTTTCCTAATGACTAACCATTTGATTATTTCTATTTAATTAAAAAAAGCCCCACTTCTAAATTTAAAAATTCCACAAACAATTCATCTTTTATGTATATTTTGTTTTATAAAATATATGGTTAATAACCTTGTTTTCAATGATTTTACCTCACTCAAATTGCACATTGACAAAATTTTGGATAGAAAATAGAATCAGAGAATTTTAACCAAAAAACCTATATTCAAGGATACCTCAGATAAGCATATAAATGCTTTGCTCTTTTGGTATGCTTTGCACTTGCTAAAAAAATCTTTAGTTCTCCAATTACATTAATTTATTCATTTAATATATGGAGCTTTTTAGTAACTTAACTATTAACAAAATATTCAAAAAAGAATCTCTAGAGATTCCAACCAGGTGATAGATTCATTAGTGATTTTATTAAGTTGTTCAATTGTATCTTCCATTCATAGCTTTGATTGTTACTTTACATAGGTCAATAACTGTTAAATTTCATTTATGAAGGAAATGAGTACAGCACTTATAAATTGTCTGTGACCTTCTCACAGTTTACCTGCATATAGCATCCTTTAATATTAAAACTAAATATCACTACCTGGAAGAAAGAAAATAAATTATAAAAACATACTGTACTAATTACAGAATACTAAGTGATAATAACTACATCTTCAATGTGACAGATAAACATTCAATTGTATGAATCACTTTCAAAGTTAAATGTAAAGAAAAAGTAGGGAATGAGAACATTTGCTAATCTTGGTCTTTTTTTGAAATTATATTATTACAACTTGATACTCACTGTTTCAATTTTTTTTAATACTTAAAAGCCTAATAATAATGGATGTTGAATAATTCTAATGTGAAAACAATGCTCTTTGTTGAAGGAATCCAATAAATAAAACTATTTGAGGATCTGTTTGGACTGCCATCTAACGTTCATTTAATCTTCATATTTGCTGAGATGACTCAAGACCAGAGTTGTTCTGACTTCCAGAAACCAGTTTGTGCATTAAATAAGACTTTTTTGTAAATAGATAACTTTGACTGCTGATTATTTAGTTTTTGATGAAGACAAAAAAAAAAAATCTAGCAGTACTGATTTGAAAGTATTAGCAAAATCTTATCTATGTTTTATATTAGGAAATTTATCTAATAGTTGGAATGCATTTCAATATCTCTCTTTTTAAAAAAAAAATGTATTGCCCAATGTATAGTGAGTGATAGACTCAAGATAATATCTCAGCTAAGTTTGAATATTATTTTAAACTTTACTTAACTGAGACTCTATCTCAAGTTTATCACCGTGGTAAAGTGAAGTTTTTTTTTGGAGGAGGGGGATCATGTTTTTTCTTGATGCTTTTGCAAATTAGTAAAGTACTATAAATTAAAATTTGACTTGAGATTTCGATAATAACTGAATAGTTTATTCTCAGATAGTTTCCAAAGTATAGTGAGATAATAAAAATCTTTACATTACAATGGACTGATTTTTTATTTATTTATAAGTTTATAAATAATTACGCCTTTTATTTTATAATAATATTATTCATAGCAATTTTTAACATATTTAAATACATTGTTGCATGAAATTAAAAATTAATATTATTAAATTTATAATATTGCTCAATGCTATTCTCATAGGAAAACAATATCTCATTTCAGAAATTATATATATATAGTTTTGCAATTGGATAATATCTTGGGATTGGTCGTCAATTCTATACGGAGATATAGCATAAACAAAAACTTAGTTACCCCCTTCCCCTGCAAAATTTATATAATTTTCTTTGTTTATTTTCTCTAAAAATATTTAATTATTTAGTTTTTATAAAGTTAATTATTGATTCCCATTGTCTAGAGTTTCGGACTAATTTATTTTGATTTTAGAAAGTAACTTTGAAAAGTACAAATTTAATTGCTATCAACAAATTAATATTTTCTCTTTGATAAATAATGCAAAACATGTAATTGAGTACAAAGAGCTCTTAATATGAGAACACAGGCAAACATTTCAAGATTTTATAATTCAACTAAAAAGAAAAATGTTTAAAAAGTTTAAAAAAATGAGAGTAATAGAAAATTCCTAAACAGTAATAGGCCTTAGGTAAAAGAATTAAAGATCTAATAAATAATATGATAAGATTTAAATACAGTATTTAATATTTATAAAAATATTTTTAATGATTAAATATTGATATTTTTTTTTACTTACTTTACAGATGTTCAACCAATAACATCCATATAATGTTATAAATGCGTGCAAAATCAAATTATGTTGCATCAAAAGAGCAATATTTGAGATCTAATTTAACATGTAAATTAATACATAAAAAATAACAACAATATATATTTTCATAAATATTACAAAACGTAATATCATAAAAAGCAGTAACACATGCACACACACAATAACTTACTTTAAACGTTTTACCATTTTAATCTATTTTATAAAACAAGTTAAATGCATCAATTTATAAAATCATTTGCAAAATCAGTCATTTTCAAATATTATGATTATAAGTCTCTGATTGTGATTACTAACAATGAATGATTGAAAAATGAATACTGCAATGTATGATAAATAATTTTAAAAGAAACAATGATTAATGGCATTTGGAAGTTGTTACTTAAGACAACTGAAGAGTGCTGGTTAAGGCAAAAAAGCATTTTGAGGGTCATTGTCTTACTACGATGAATTCATTGGTTTAAAGTAAAAAAAAATAAAATAATAATTTTAAAGCCTATTTAAGATTCTATATATGTGTGGAGAAAAGAAGATAGAATTAGATTAATAATACCACATTTGTATTTCGTAATAAAAGATATCTGGACTCCAAATAGACTAACGAATAATTATTAATATATTTTATTAAAGAAAATAGCTGCCACTAAGTGCATGTAAGAATTATATTCTTAAAAATTAAATATTGCATAAATAATGATCAAATGTGAATACATTTGAGAGAGGTTAATCTGGTCCAACTAAAGAGTGCCAATTCAATCAGAAATGCATATTATGCTTCAATTTTTTCTAAGGTAATATTTATTATTTGAAAGTGTTAGATGTAAAGTATATCAGTAATTTTTGTGCTTCTTTCATATGCTTTGTAAAGTTAAATTTTTGTACTCCCTCTCTTAAAAGTTGTTTTAAAAAACAAAGAATTGATGATTTGACTACATTACCATCTAAAAATATAGATTATTCAAGTTTACTATAGATGGCCATAAAGTAGAGCGCTTCTTTTGTTAAATATATTTTCATTAAAAATGTAAAGCAAAATTTTAAAAAGGGGTTATGAATCAAAAAGCATTATCATTTACTAAGACTGAAAAGTATTATCATTTAAACAAAATTTTACTAAGACTGACTTTGATATATACAAAGTCTTCTTGCCATCCACAAACACTAGGCTGTGACTGCCATAGATAAATTTTGACATGAATCAAAATTCATTAAAACTTTCACCATTTCTTTTTTTTACATAAGCTGTTAAAATACTAGGCATTGAATAAGGATTTAAATACACAAATAGCTTGCACTATCTAGCATTATTATATGGAGAGAGTGGTGCCTATATAGTATGCATTCAATGCCATTTTGAATTTTATAACTTGCCCAAAATTCCTGCTGATATATTCAAGCAATAAATAACATCAATTATCAACATATGGTTTCAAAAAAAGACAGTTACAAAATCTCAAATTTCATCATTAAGTAAAAATTCAAAACCCTCATTATATTTGATTTTTCTTCACTAAATTTAATCCCCATCTCTTTATCCACCCTTGCACATGTCCTCAGCATAACTTCTATATCTTCTCTTCTTTCTACACACAAAAATATATCATCTACAAAAAGACCTGATAAAATATATACTCCCTTACCACCTATTAATGGTATATCTATCCCTCTTCTTAATCTTTCTATTGCTCTTTCCATTTCACTCAAATACAACACAAACAAAATAGATGACATAGGGCACCCTTGCCTTAGTTCCACCCCATTTTTAACTTCAACTGATTCTATATTCCCTAATTGATGTATATATAATAATTATTTTCATATAATTTCTTAATAATATCCACTAAAACTTCACCCATTCCCAAATTTGCTAAACTTATCCATAATCTATTTCTATTTACTCTATCATATGCCTTCTCTATATCGATAAAACTCATACATAACTGTCTATCTGAATTCCTACTCATATCCATAAGTTGTGTATCTACAAGTAAACTATCTCCTATATGCCTATTTAATCTAAAACCTCCTTGCATTTCCCCCACTATATTATTCCCTCCCATCTATTTTACAACTCTTCTAGCCACCATATATGAGAAAACTTTATATAAAACTGATGTTACCACTATCGGTTTATAATTATTTAACTTTCTATGATCCTTACCCTTTCCTTTAAATAATAATCTTACTCTTGTATTACTCCAAATACTCAGAAAAACTCTATTCTATGCCATCTTATTAAAGCAGGATAATAACTTTACTTTTGCCCTATATCCTAAATTCATTACTATCTCTGCTGCCCATCCATCTAAACCTCTTGTCTTTCCACTTTTCAATTTCTTCTCTACCTCATTCAGTTCATTTTTTGTAAACTGAATATTCTCATTACTGTGCTTTCATGTTTTTTATCACTCTATCCTTCACATCTAACATCTTTTCTTTTTTCCATTATATATCTATTTAAGATTCTCTCTAAATTTTCTCTAGAGCTACACTCTATTCCCTCATCATCTAGTAATACTATCTCTCCCCCCCTACATTTCTCCTTTTAATGTAATTCCAAATTTTTTTACTCCCAACTCTTCCACTATTATTAATATCCTCCAACAATTTGCTATTCAATTTCATTCCCTCTTTATAATTATCTATTTTACCCAACTTCTTCTTTTCTAAGTACTTTTCCCATTTAGCATTAATATCTTTTTCACTTTCCTTGTTCTTAATAGCACACTTATATTCTCTACATGCTTCCCCCCCTTTTTTACACTTTTACTAATTCTCATTTTTTTATTACTTTTATTCTTCTGAATATTCTCACCTAAAACCCTATTTGCCACTTTTTTTATTTTTTTAACACCAGTCCTTATACTCATCCCCAACCAACTCTTTCATGATTTCTTCAATTTGTATTTTATACTCTTCCAACTTATTCTTATCATTCACTCTCCATCCACATCTTTCACTATTATTTCTACTTTTATTTCTATTCTCCATCACATTACTAACCATTTCAATTACAATGAAGTTATGATCACTAGTGCATACTTTTTCTTCATTATCAAACACCTTAATTTTCCATATTTTATTAATTCCTTCTTTCTCTTCCAATACATAGTCTATTGTGTGAAATATATTATTTTTAGACCATGTGTATTGTCCTCATCAATATTTAATACATTTCCAATACTCAAATTCACTTTCTGACAAAATTTCTTCAAAAGCTGTCCATTTTTATTAATTTATATGCTAGATTAAGAGTCTAGTGGTGACCTCTGATGTTGTATATTGTCCATACCTACAGAGAGAGCTGTGCATTGCAATATATACATATATACTCACACCCATATAATAGAAGTTGATTTAGTTTTCAGAAAATATTTTGGTGACCTTAGATAATAGTTCAATTAAAAATTGAGGATAAAAGTTTAATACTAAAAGAACCATAATAAATGACTATATAATAGTTGTATTTATATTTTAGACTATTTCTATTGTCTAATATAAGTATTGAATATCTTTAGAAAAATTTAACCCCATTTTAGTAGCACACAAGTGAGTAAACGCACAACATTTCAAGAGGTATTACTGCACTCTCTTCTTCAGGTTCTGCTGGCCTGATCTAGCATGGGAATCAAATACTAGCCAATTGCAACAGTCAGTAGAAATTTCATATACTTATCTATGAGATTCTTCCTGATTTCTCCATTTTTTCCTAAGAGCAAAGTTGATTGGTGGTTTCCATACATTATGTATAATTACACTGCATTGACTTATGAAGTTGTTCACCATTGTCATCTGAGCAGCTTCTTTAAATTTTTTTTATTTATTTTTTCTTCTCTATTCAATATTTTTGTATTTTCTCCAAGTGAACATAATATGTTCATTGCTACATACATGATCTGCTATCTTAAATACACCTGTTTTTTCTCTTCTAAATATTAGTTTGTGCTCTTGCAATCACTTTTCAATGGAAACAATGGGATGACTGGTCTCACCTATATATATATTCTTCCACATTCACATGGTATTTCATAGATGCAGTTTTTGCTTTTCAGCATTTCAAGTTTAGGCTTGTAGATGTTAGAATTCTTTATAGTGTGGTATGGCTTTGGAAAGTGATTCTGTTATACTGATTGCAGATTTTCTTTAATTTATCTATTTTTGGTATGGATACATTACCATACCAATATTTGTTTTTTGATTCTTTTGTTGTCTATTTAAGGTTTTCTTAATAACAGCTGATGGTTGACCATTTTTCATAAGAGTTTGTTCAACATAGATCTTTTTTTTTCAAATCACTGGTTTTTAAAACAACTTTTTTTACTCTGTTCCATAGTAATTGTATGACTCTATGTTTCTGGTGTGATTGGTTGTATAATGCTAAGTATTTTGTATGTGTGCATTTTCTGTAAATTGCAGTTTTGATTTTGCCATGAGAGAGTCTTGTCACAACAACATCTAAGAATTCCAATTTTGGTCATGTTCTGATTTTATTGTGAATTTAATTGAAGGGAATATGTTGTTGATATGTTTCCAGAAAGTTAGCAGTAGTGCTTCACCATATAACAAATGTATCATTTACATAGCAAAGCCAAACTTTAAATGGATATGAAATAGTCTTTATGGCTATGGTTTCAAGTTTTTCCATGTAAATATTACTAATCAGAAGTGATAATGGTAAACACATAGCCATTCCTTGATTTTATTGGAAGAATTCTACATTGTATTGAAAGTAGGTTATCATTATGCAGAATGTTAATAGCTCCATTATATTATCAATAGGAAAAGTTGTTCTGGTTTTTAAGCTATTATCATCATTTAATGTTTTTCTTACAGTAGACAATACTTCTTCACATGGTACATTTGTGAATATACTTTCCACGTCAAAACTTACTCATATGTCTGTCCTTTCTATTTTATGTTATTGATTAATTATATGAAGTGTCTAAAATCCCTGACAAAGGAATGGGTCTTCTATGCCAAAGGATTAAGAACTTTGAGAAGAAATCTTGACAAATTTTAGCAATGTGAATTTCTAGAACTAACAATAGGTCTTAATGGAACATGATCCATATGGATTTTAGGTAGACCATAAAGATGAAAAATTTTGCTGAAATATGATGTTTTTCTGAATCATTTAAGTACCTGTGATGCTTTCTGAGTAATGCTTATAACTTTGTTTCTGTTCTGGGTATCGAATTTTTTGCCACTTCTCTGTATTGGCCTGCTATGGGGAGTTGTTGTATTTTTGTCGTAATCAATTGTATTCATTACAACTGTTGCATTGTCTTTGTCAGCAGGGAGAATAATTATATATTTATCTACTTTGAGAGATTTAACTGCTTTCCTCTCATTGCAAGCTATGTTTGACCTTAATTTTTGTTGCCTGTCATGCTTTCTTTTAATTCCCCAGAGTAATTCTGCTGCTTCTTCTACAGACAATTTCTAGATGACTTTCTCAATTGGTTGCAATTATATCTAATAAAAATATATTAGATGGTGTTGTGGCAAAGTTTAATTTTTTTTCAAAGAACAGAAATTTCAGCATCTGTTAGATGTTTCGAATTGAGATTTTTAATAGATGAAGTACACTGTTTGGTACATTATGAGTTTTTATATGCCTGTAGGTTTGCAAGTTTTTCTTTTGACATTCTTTTAATTTTCCATGTAATGTATAATATGATTTTCTTATTGCTTGAGAAACTTTTATGAAGTCTTCATCAGTGTTTATTTTTTAGGAAACATTCTACATCATTAATGGAATGCAAGATTTGATACTTGGAAAACTTTTGAGCATTTACTCTTTTTCTTAGCAGAGTTTCACTTGCTCTCTGAGTAATTTTCTCGGTTCTCTTGGAGTGAATTAAAGATTTCAGTTGCATACTCTTAGAAACTATCCCTTCAAATTTATATTTATATAAGAAAGTTAAATGATTTTCTGCTTTGGCCAGCTTTAGACATAATTTTTCATAATGTCGAAAGTTTGATATAGTATCAGGTTTATAATGATGAAATTTTAATTGTATTTATATATTGGACTATTTTTGAATATCTTTAAAATTTTTTAACTCTATTTAAATATTCCCAATACATTAAGAATTTGATATAGACCCAATACTATGTTAAGCTTTAGACTTTATGAAAAATTATGTCTAAAGCTGGCCAAAGTAGAAAATCATTTAACTTTATTGTGTAAATGTAAATCTGAAGGAATGTACTCAAAGGTTTGCAACTGAAACCTCCAATTCACTCCCAACGAGCTGAGAAAATTACTCAGAGAGCAAGTGAGGCTCTTTTAAGAGAAGGAATCTTGCATTCTATTAATAATGTAGAATGTTTTCTGAAAAATAAACTTACTGATGAAGACTTCACAAGAGTTTCCCAAGCAGTGAGGAAATCATATTCTACATTACAATGAAAATAAAAGAATGAACAAAAAAACTTGCAAACCTACATAGGTATATCAAAAATCATAATGTACCAAACAGTGTACCAGCTTCATCTGTTAAAATCTTAGTTCTAAACATCTAGAAGATGCTGAAATTTCTGTTTTTGAAAAAGAATTAAACTCTGCCATAACACCACCGTAATATCCTTTTATTGGATATAATGACAGTCATTGAAGAAGTTACTCAAAAATTGCCTTTAGAAGAAACATCAGTATCACTGGAGATTAAAAAGAACACTTGACATGCAATAAAAATTGATATCAAACATATCCTATGATGAGAGAATAAAATTAAATCTCTCAAAGTAGATAAATCTATAATTATTCTTTCTGGTGATAAAGGCAATGCAACAATTGTATGACAACAAAATACAAGAACTCTTCATAGCAGACCAATACAGAAAAATGGTAAAAAATCTGCACCCAATACAGAAACAAAATTTTAAGTATTACTCAAAAAGCATTACAGATACTTAAGTGATTCAGAAAAAAGTAAACTAACATCATATTTCAGCAAAATTTATCATCTTTATGGTTTACCTAAAATCCATATGGATCATGTTCCATTAATACCTATTGTTAATTGTTCAAATCCACATTGCCAAAATTTGTCAAGATTTTTTCTCAAAATTCTTAATCCTTTGGCATAGAAGAGCCAGTTCTTTGTCAAGGATTCTAGACACTTTGTAGAATTAATGAAGAACATGAAAATTAAATAAAAACTGACATACTAATAAACTTTGATGTGGAAAGTTTGTTCACAAATGTACCATGTGAAGAAATACTGTCTATTTTAAGAAAAATATTAAATGATGTTAAGAGCTTACAAACCCAAACAACTCTTCCTATTGATAGTATAATAAAACTATTAACATTCTATATAACAAAACCTACTTTCAATACAATACAGAATTCTTCCAACAAAATCAAGGTATTGCTATTGGCTTACCATTATCACCCATGATTAGCAATATTTACATGGAAGAACTTGAAACCATGGCTATAAAGACTACTTTATATCCAACTAAAGTTTGGCTTTGTTATGTCAATTATACATTTGTCATATGGCCATAGGGTGAAGCACTTCTAAAATCTTTCTGGAAACACTTCAACAACATATCTCCTTCAATTAAATTCACAATAGAATCAAAACAAGAACAAAAATCATCTTTCTTAGATGTTCTTGTGACAAGACTCCCACATGGCAAAATCAAAATTACAGTTTGCAGAAAACACACACATACAAAAAATATTTAGCATATACAACCAAGCACATCATAAACATGGAATTGCACTATCACTATGGAACAGAGCAAAAGAAATTTATTCAGAAACCAGCCATTTGAAAGAAAAAAAATCTATATAGAACAAACTATTATGAAAAGTGGTTATCCATCAGCGGTTATTAAGAAAACCTTAAATAGACAATGAAAGAATTATAAAAACCAATTACTGGTATGGTAATGTATCTATACCTACCAAAAATAGACAATTTAAAAAAAATCTGCAATTACATCAGAATAGCTTTCCAGAGCCATACCACATTACAAAGAATTTTAACAACTACAAGACCTAAACTTGAAACACTGAAAATGAAAACTACATCTATGAAATACCATGTGATTGTGGAAGAACATATGTTGGTGAGACCAAGTCATCTCATTGAAAAGTGATTGCAAGAATACAAACTGATGATTATAAGAAAACAGATGTGTCTAAGGTAGCAGACCATGTATGTACCAATGAACATATGTTCAATGGGATAAATACAAAAATATGAATAAAAAAGAAAAGGTACAAAGAAAAATTTAAAGAAGTTGCTCACATGACAATGGTGAACAACACCATGTGATTATACTTAATGTATGAAAACCATTAATGTATGAAAACCACTAATCAACTTTGCTCTTAGAAAAAAGTGGAGAAATTAACAAGACCACATAGATAAGTATTTCCATGGACTTATTATTGGAACTATTGTGCTGCAATATGATAGTAAAGTAAATGATTTTAAAAATTATGGCAAAAGAGTCATAAATATTTAGATTAAAGTTTTATTTATATGGGCATTATAATTATATTATTGCACATTTATTGTTTATGTATAACTTATGCTATATTTATTATATGCATTCAGGATGGGTCAGTTGGTTAGAGTGTTACCTTAAAATTCAGTATCCAAGCAACTAAGGGTCCAGGTTTAATTATCATGCTAGTACTGTCATTGGTCAGGCTAGCAACACCTGAAGAAGAGGATAGAATAATACCTCTCCAAACATTATGTGTATACTAACTTGTGCACTATTATTAGCAGCTGAATGTATTTGGAATATTTAAATAATTTTTTTTAAAGATATTCAATACTTATATTAAATGGTGGAAATAGTTCAATATATAAATACAACTAAAATACCACCATCACAAACCTTCAGGCAAACACTATATAATAGTCTTCAATATGTAGTGACCCAAAAGAAAAACTTTTGAAATTATATTAACAGACACTACAGTATTAGCATTGAGATGAATTGATTAGGAGACATGGAGATGGTTTAAATTTTTAATATCTATGATGACCATTCTATTGATATGCCAATTCAATCTTACTATTAATAACATATTATAAACATATTTTCATTTTTGATTACATGTTCAGCAATATTGATTTCTCCCCTTTCATTTTCAAACATTTTTTGTCTTTCTACATTTTGTTTTCTAGAGCTAGAATGATCATACTCATTTATGGGTGTTTGATAATGATGATGATGATGATACTTGATAAGATAAAATGGTTTTAAATAGTCTACTGCAAGGAAAATCCTTTAATGCAGTATCTCAAAGAAGAAGGTAGAACTGAATAGATTTAACAAGTGATGATGGCTTGAGTATTTTTATATACTTGTTTTCTTGTCTATCTAAAACTAACTAAAAATGTGTTTATTGATTAATATTGGATAATTAAGTGGGTTGGTTATGAGCCAAAGACAGAAAAAAATCCCAAGTCTAATTTTAAAAAGGTCAACTTTATTTACTGGATTCGAATCAAAAACACAAGAATAGCAGGCAGATGGATTATTGTTGTATCTCAAAGATGTAATATTATGCTATTTATTAAAAAAATAAGCATTAATATCACAAAATTATTAAGCCTCTATTTCAAACAATTGTTAGAAATAGGTGAAATCTAGTTAAAATGTCAGAGCAATTCTAATATTAACAATGAGCCAAGTATATGATATGAATTACTCACATGCACACATAGACAAATTACTTCTCCACAACATTCATGTTTAAATCTGTTGTCAAAACAAAAACTTTGGTTAGATTGTGATGATAAAATGTACACAAAATAAACAGTTAACTGTTAGTGTTTATAAAATATATTAAAAGTATTTGAAAGAAGAATATTGAATATATATATCACATTATTTCCTAAAGCATTAAAAAAAGAATATACCATCTTAAAAAAGTTGATTAAATTTCACTTTTTTCTGCAAACAATCTATTAAAAGTTAAAACACTAAGAAACATTAGGACCGGTTTTAAGACCTCCCAATCTTCCATCAGTAGGATTGTATTTGAATTCAACACTTCATTTTATTTTACTTTAATAGAAATCAAATTTCTATTACATTTACAAATCATTTTTATTAAAACTGAAATTTGTTTTTATAAATAATATTGTTTTCAAAAGAAGATTTAAATATTTAGAAGATAAGTCGGGGCACTTAGGTAATAAGATTCCACAGCTTAAATGAATACATTTAACATGCTTTTCCTAGCATCTTATATTTACAACTATATTATAAACTTTGACATTAACCTTAAGGTCTAAAGTTAATATAAAAACAAGAATTTGTACTTTATATATATATCATACTTTGATTTACAAGTAACACACTTTCTGCCCTCCAACTGTGACACCAATCTCTTCATATATTTATCTAAAGCAATTGGCATTAAACTTGTCAGTGCATTAAAATTTGATCCTTATAAACCAAGTGCAATAATTTGATATTGACAAATTTTGCATAAATGAGGAAGATGCATATATTATTGGCACCTGGGTCAATTGAAAAATGCTTAGTCAGCATGAAATGCATCTTCATCATATGTTTTTGTTTATATGTTTCAAGAAGGTGTGGCAAAGTGGAAGTTTTAAATACATATATAAAAAGATGTTAGACATGGAAAAAAATGAAATTGACTTATTCTATATGTTTATATTTTAATTAAAAAGATGTATATATTAATCTTTAACCTGCAGTAACTAAAAGCAATACGTCATACTATATGAAATTTTTATGCATCTTGATTTCATGGATTTTATGAATTGAAAAGATGTCCATCTCAGGATCATTGTAAATACAATACCTGTATTTTGCAAAAAAATAATATCAAATTTTTCTCACATACAGTATTTATACTTTTTGTTTTGCACTAAGTAATTTTATATTTCCATTTTTTTGCAATCTATAACTATATTTTTCTACTTTTTTATACAAATATATTTTTTGTTAGTAACATTTACAAAAAATCAAATTTATCTCACCATAATAACTGATCTTAATTTTCCTAAAAAAGTTATGCATCCAACTGAATCCAGTTACAATCACCATATAAACCCCCCACAAAATTATCATACACTTTGATTTCCTTAGAATTTTATGAATTGAACAAGTATCCAACTCAATAGCTTTGTGTGCATATCTTGAGTAGATCTGAAGCTACTAATAATAACATGATAAGAATGCAGATTAATTAATAATAACAAGTAATTTGTACTTTTCACTATAGAAAATAATACATTTCAAACAATTTCTAGACTTTAAATAATAAAATGGTCGCCATATTCTCTCTTAACTTAAAAAAATTTTTTGGTCCCTGGTAGAAAAAGTTTTTTCAATAAATTTGTGCAAGCCTATTTATAGACTTTTAGCCAAGGGGCTGAGTGTAGATCAATAAACCAATCAGATTATTGTGAGTATATTTGCCTAAAATTGGTAAATCTCCACCTTTAAACACAGATGATAACTAATTAAACTGTTCAATAATATTTTAGATTATAGTAAAAATATATTTAATAATTAATTATACTGTCTAACTTAAAATAATTTCAATTTTGAGATTGTTTCAAGGCTATTATTTAACAATAAAAAATAATAAGTACTCCTATGGTTTTATTTAATAACAATATTATCTTATTATATTATTATATATGTTGAATATTCTAACCATGTACTGCACTAGAAAGACTTATGAAAATAAGTTTGCTTATTTTCCTCTCCTTAAAATTAAGACTCAATAGGCCCATTGGTTTCAACAATAGATGTAAATCATCAAGATTACAATTGATTAAAATTTAAAATATTTAGCTAATAGATTGATAAAATACACCCTTATATTAAAAGAACTTTTAAATAAGTTAATTGATTCAGAATCATAAATTTTTAATAATACAAATTCTTTTTCTTTTTATTTCATTTCTCTCAAAGAAGACAATCTTAGCTTCATCAAAATTAATAGTGTGGTCTGTATCTTTTTCATGGATATATAAAGCAGAATTAAGATATTTATTTCTAACCCTACTTTCATGTATCTTTATTCTTTTATTTAAGCTCAAACTGTCTGCCCTATATATCATTCTTACAAAAACAAGGGATAATATACACTATTCCAGGAATAAATAGTCTATCAAAAATTTCCTTTTATTTAATAAATTATTCAAAGTAATCACCCTTTTCTAAGCAATTTTCTTATTTCCAAACAAATTACTATTTTTACATGTAATTTTATGAGAAAACAATTTAAATGGCAAAGAAATAAAACCATCTTTTTCTTTATCCTTTACATTATTACAAATATTATTATTATTAAATAAAATACTTTTAACAAATTTATCAGAGTAGCCAACACTCAAATAATCTTTATAAAATTTACCTTTTTGAAATAAAGCTACTCCATTAAAATTCTTTAATCTTTTATTTCTATAACAATAATTTCTTAAAGCAGCTACTTTATGAGATACAGATTGATAGCTATCAGGTTTAATTATAAACCTTAATTATTTACTTTTAATATAATGATTATATACTAAACAATTACACTTTATATTTCTAATCACCAACAGATCTAAAAAATTTAATTTAACAAAATCTAACTCCCCCCCTCAGGACTTCTACCACCTATTTACCAACTCTTTCAATTTATCATTCTCAACTACTAATAAACAATCATCAATATATCTACCAAATAATTTTAAATATAAACAATCTTAATAATAATTTCATCTTCCAAATAATTAATATAAACTGAACAAATTAAAGAAAAAATAATATAATCTATTACACACCCTTCCTTAATCTTATAAAAATTACCACTATAAGCAAAATACATAGAATCCTCTAATAATAAAAGCACATCTTTAATAAATCTTCTATAAAATATGTTGCAGAAAGAGGGGGGTTATATTTTGTTAAATTGAATTTTTTAGATCTATTGGTGATTAGAAATGTAAAGAATAATTGTTTGGTATGTAGTCATTATAGAGAGAAAAAGATTAAGATCTATAATTAAACCCGGCAGCTATCAATCTGTATTTCATAAAGTAGCTGTTTTAAAAAAAATATTGTTATAGCAATAAGAGATTAAATAATTCTAATTGTGTAGCTTTGTTTCAAAAAGTTAAATTTTATGAAGATTATATGAGTGTTGGCTACTCTGATAAATTTGTTAAGAGTATTTTATTTAATACTAATAAAAATATCCAACATTTATATAAATATTGCTCAGATTACAGGGTTTTTTTCCCCATTTAAATTGACTTTTTATAAAATTGTATGTAAAAATAGTAATTTGTTTTGAAATAAGAAAATTGCTTGGAAAAGGGATATTGCTTTGAATAATTTATTAAATAATACAAAAGAAATTTTGATAGAAATACCATTCCTGGACTAGTGTATATTATCACTTGTTTGTGTACAAAGGTATATGTAAGTCAGTGAAGTTTGAGTTTAAATGAAAGAATAAATATACTTAAAAAGTAGGGTTAGAAATAAATATCTTAGTTCTGCTTTATATATCCATGAAAAAGATACAGCTAAGATGAAGCTAAGGTTGTCTTCTTTGAGATAAATGAAATAAAAAAGAATTAAAGAATCTTTATTATTAAAATTTTTTGATTCTGAAACAACTTATTTAATGAGTCTTTTAATATTAAAAGTGTATGGGAAGTAAGTTGAATTGTGGGTAATGTTTAATTTAAATGTTATTTTGTAGTTTCTTTTTTTCATATGTCAAATGCATTGACCGGAAAGTGAACCCAGGCAAGCTGCTTGGAAGGCAGCTATGCTAACCTCTAGGCCACCAATGCTTGACTTATTTTGTAATTCCTTATAATTGAGAAATCTGCTTATAACAATAAAACCATTGGTTGTATTTTTAGAGTTTATTTTTTGGCTAGTCAGATTGAGTTGTGAATTTGTGGTAATTTTGATTATATATATATACTACTCTATGACGTACTACACCAAAGCATACTATTCTAATCTTATGACCTTTAAGATAACGTCTCCTAGTGATTTGCGAATAAACTTAATCGATAAAGTTTGCCCGCAAATCACGTGGAGAAGTCACCTTGAAGATCGCAAGATTAGAATAGTATGTCTTCAGGATAGTATATCATAGCATAGTTAATAGCAGAGAAGGAGATGTTGAACGTCGCCATGTTTGGTCATTGCGAAAAAATAATAACTAATAATTTACTACGAAAAAAAAATTATCAAAAAATGAATATTATAAAGAATCATTATAACTTTTAATGATATTTAACTAATCATTTGACCCTGAAAATGATAAAAAAAAATCAAAAATGAATATTATAAATAATCATTACCCAATTTTTAATGATATTTAACTAATCATTTGACCCGAAAACAAAAAAAATTAACTAATCATATATATTTTCAGACTAGAAACCATTGCGAAATAATAACTAATAATTTACTACGATAAAAAATTAGTATCAAAAATGAATATTATAAATAATCAAAACAATTTTTAACGAAAACGATAAAAAAAATCATTCGAATCCGAAACAAAAAAAAAATGAACTAATCATTAGAATTTTTTTTCAGACTAAATTTTCAGTCCAAAAATGAGACACATTTATTTTCAGAACAGCAGTAATAATTTACTCCGATAAGAAATGCAATAATTAGTCATAATTTATTACAGTAACATATTATCAAAAATAAATATTATAATTGGCATAGCATAGTTAATATCAAAGAAGAAGACATGTCGAACATCGCCATGTTGGCCGTTGTGAAATAATAACTAATAATTTACTACACTAAAAAGTTTATCAAAAATGAATATTATAAATAATCATTAATGAAAAGAATGTATGTATATACTTCAACAAAAATCAATAAATTTAAAATTAACTGTGATAAAGCACAGTTGCTGAAGCTTTAAACATAAAATTATAACAATAAAGCTGAGCGCTTTTGGGGGACTTAAGCCTCCATAATCATAGCTCAATACAAAATTAGTAATATTTGTAAAATATGGACATTATAATATTTATTTATTTATATTGTATTTTATTTAGATTTAGTTTACATCTTATTTGAGGTACGCATTTTGCTTGTGAATAAGTGTTTATATTTTGTATTTAATTTGTATTGAGCTATGATTATGGAGGCTTAAGTCCCCCGAAAGCGCTCAGCTTTATTGTTATAATTTTATGTTTAAAGCTTCAGCAACTGTGTTTTATCACAGTTAATTTTTAAATAATCATTATAATTTTTAAGTAAATCATTTGACCCTGAAACAAAGAAATGAACTAATCATTATAATTTTTTGTCAGACTAAAGTATGTATTGGCAGTGCCCCCCTGTCAATTTTCAGTCCCAAAAATGAGACATTTAATTTCAGAACCGCAGTAATAATTTACTCCGATAATAAATGGACTAATAAGTAATATTTTATTACAGTAAAATATCATCAAAAATAAGTATTATAAATAATCTTTATAATTTTTAATGGTATTTAATTAATTATTTACATTTTTTTTTTTTAAAAAAAAAAAGCAAATTGTTCTCAATTATTAACTACAAATAATTGCCTTTATGAGATAGTGCGATACTAAAATCGCTTCTTTTTCGGAAAAGACGGTAAGTCCCAATAACTTAATATAGCTTTCTTTTTCTTTTCTTGGTTAGACATTTTGGTTAATTAGTCATAAATGGTAATTAATAATACAATTAGATAAATTAGTAATAAAATTTGATAAATTAGGAATACAATTTGATAAATTAGTAATAAAATCAGCAATAAATCAAAATATTAAATAAGCAATCAAAATATTCAATTCTTACAATGGTTGATCAGACACAGTAAAAAAAATGGTCTCACTTGGTCAACGCAAGCAGATAAAAGACAGATATTTACTCAGAATTCACCACAGTACTCCAAAATCTTGAAGGTGACCATGAAGCCACCTTCACCACTCATCGATTAGTCATGCCAATGTTTCAGTTGCTATGCCATTGCTTTGGTTCATCGTCTATGCTATCTACTGGTGGGTTGTGCAGTACATCATAGCTTAGTTAATACTCAAATACCAATTTATCTTATGTGTGGATATTTTTTTGTAAAGCAATGTAAATGCCTCTTTAAGAATCTGCCTTGCACAAAAAATGCTTCATGATTTGTTGTAGTAGTAGACTGGCAGACTCTGGAGTTAAAGATTCATGGATTTGGATCTAGCATTGCCACTTCCAGTATTTCAAATTTCATTTGATGATTATTATTACAGGAAGAATAAATAAAAATGTGCTACTTATCAGGTTTTCCAATTGGAAAGTAGTGAAGATTTAAATATGATGAAGATTTGAGAATGAATTGTTTAACTCTCTTTTTAAGAATTGCTGGAGATCTATTTTCTGACCAATATTGAGTTGTTAGCTGAATTAAATAACTAAAGCTTGACAAACTTGTAGAAATGATCAATTTGATCTGATATGGATTTGAATCCAGCTTATAAGTATGGCATGAATATTCACTATCATTGTACCACAAAATGCCTCCCATTAGCAGATATTAAATATATGACAACCAACACAAAAATGACACAGCTTGAAAGTCATGGGCTTGTGAAAAGTGAATGGGAAAAATACAGATATTGAGCAAAATATAATCATAACACAACTCAGAATATTACAGATATATTAATAAAGGTTTAGGGTGAAGAATGCATTTTCAAATAATCAATTGACTTTTGGAATGCAGAAAAAATATCACAGATGGAATGTCTTGTCAAAATTTGTTGCACTACAAGTATACTAATTCAGAAAGAAAATACTTCCTAAGCGTTCATAGTTGATTTTGTTTGATATATAGAAAATTACAAATGTAGTCTCATTTTTTATGTGTGTGCGCTTGGTACATCCATGTATTTTAATGTAATTGCTAACATTAAATGACTATTGCTGTGGATAGTGTAGTTACGAGTGAAAGTGTTGGTCTCAAGATTATTGGATCAATCTGAGCCGAAGAATGTAAAAAAAAAACCTCAGTTTCTCAATTAAGAGTTACATAATAGGTGTCATTTCAATGCATAAACGTTGGATCTGCTCAATTTACCATAAGAATTTGTCCATTGTTTTTATAAATTCTGCTTTTATGAATCAAATACATAATTACTTTTAACCTTTTTTTTTTTTCATTTTAAATAAAATGTTTGATCTGAGGTACTGCAAAATATTTTTTTGATAGTTTTATAAACTTTTTTAATAATTTAAGCTTTTTCATTTAAAATTTAAGTCGAACATTTTTTTTAAAAAAAATTATTTTATAATTCTCTCTATTTTTTTTTTTACAATTAATTATTTATTCCATATTAATAAAATGATAAAAATTTGGCTTTTTTTTTAAATTATAATTTTCTTTTTAAAACAATACTAATTTTAATATTTAAAAAAATTAAATTTTAAAAGATATTAAATTATTTATAAAATTTTAAAAAAATTGACTTATTATTTTTTATACCTTTTTTTTTTCTTCAAATCTTTATATATATAAACAAATATTTATCTGAGTAAAGAATCTGATATTTATGTAAATACTTTTTTATTTTTTTTTAAAAAAAGCTTTCTTCGAAGGAGTGTACTAATAACATTTCATCTATTATTTTAATAATTTCACATAAATGAATAGATAAGGCAAATAATTGATGAATGTATATGGGGAACGAAGAACAACCTATCTAACTGCAGAATAAAAATTTATTCAGCAGGCAAACAGTGGAGAAAACAATATTCACCAGGTTGTGCTACCAATGTTTGAGTTTTTTTGTTTTACTTTTTAAATACAAATGGCTAAATATGACTTTCACAACAAGACTAGATAATGGGCTATTTGCCTGCAAACTAAAAGAAAAGCTTGTTTAGAAATTCTCAGCAGACTGAAAAAAATTTTAAGGACCATTTTGATCCAAATCTTAGATTGCATAGCAGAAGCATCATAAGGCTCTTGTAATATATACATACACATGTATTGTGACAGTCAGATGATGTATGTTGGTTTATCCCAGTTCGAATACTAGGCAAAAGTACCTCGAGGCCATCCATACGCGAGATATTAAATCAAGAATACTATGACCTCTGCCCTAAGACACACATAAATTATTTTCTCACCGGCCACAAAGCTTAGCAACAGAGGTAGAGACATGGATGGGAACACCTACGGAGATAAATAGTTAAATGTGCAATAAAAGTACTAAGAAACGTGTTTTGCATGCCTGGATCATTGGAAAAGTAAAATAAAGCATTATAATAAAATTAGGAAACTCAAGCTTTTGATAGTTAAATAATATGTTTAATTAATGACTTTAAAATATTAAGAATGGTTTTAATGGCCTCTGCTATTCCCCTAAATTAATGAAAAATTAATTAGACACTAAAAACAGATTAAACGATATAATATTTTTGCGGTCTAAGTCTTTTCTTCCCAATTTTAATAAAATTGGCAACTTGAATCTCCTCGATAAAGTACAATAGTAAAAATCTTTCGCAAAGCATTTTCTAATTGCTTTGCGCTAAAAACAGACAGTTTAAAAATTATTTAAAATGTATATAGCTAAATCATATCTACGTAATAAGCTACTGAAAGACAAAAGAGGCGTTTTGAGGAGATCAAGTTGGCAAACAAAGGAAACTTACTCGTATGGAATTTAGAAACATAAATAAAATTGGAAAGAGATTTTAAATGAAAAAATTAACTTTTAAACTTAACCGCAATGGAATACAAAATATTTACACATGTTAGTAATGAAGAATAGCGAAGGAAAAAAGGTTAAATATAGATAGATGATCATACATATATATATTTAAGACTAGTCTAATAAAATGGTTACATTACAAATATCATTAAATAAAATAATTCATAATATAATTCAATTAAGAAAGTTATGAACAAAAGGGTAGAAAGTAAATAATTCAATGGAGGAGAGATATGATTACCGTCCTGTTTCCTTGCTCTTGTTCAGCGGCGTCATGGCTTGATCCAACCGTCGATAGGTATTTGTCCGGACAATGAAAATGGAAATATGGAGCATGGTTTCATGAAAAGTCCTACAGACACGGCACAGAGTTCAGATCACTATTAGGTGGATACTACGGCATTTTGGATGGTATTTAGAAATCTCGGTGATAGGCAAAGCTATTTATTTGCCTAGCCAAGCATAGTAGAATCCATCAAATTCATATGACTTTTAGCTTGAGCATGTTCAAACTTCTCCATGATTTTGAAGATGACAGTTGTATAACTTTTTGGAATAAAATCTCAACAAGCAAAAGCAAAATCTGAAAGAGTTCTCCCAAGAGAAATCTGAATGCAATTTCCAAAAGGGAAATCTGAATGCCAGCAAGAAAACTCTGAATAACCAAGTCTTTTGTTCTCACTTTTATTTATACCCTCTTTGTCAGCTACCTTCTATTGTTTGTATGATCTTAGATCTTGATAAGCCCACCCACATGCTTCTTTGTTTCAAGGTAACATTTTCTTGATAAGCCCACCCACATGCTCCTTTGTTTCAAGGTAACATTTTCTAAAAATAACTTTTACTTTTTTATTCTAAATTTCTTTCTTTAAAGTTTGAATTTTATTAATTAAAAAAGAAAGAAAGAGAATTCCATCTTTAATTTGACTTGAATGGGCTCACTAATTAAAACATACATTCCTTTAGAAAATGTTGGTGGGCTTATCTCAAAATGAACTCATACGCCATATTTTAATATGATTTTAACAAAAAAATATATTATTTCTTTTAATAATATAAGCATTTTATTTCAGCAGAATTTTGCATTAACTCATATATATATACGCTTGACGTATATATATATGTTTGACTAATAGATTTTACAAGCGATTTTTATTAACAGAAATCTAATCTTAGAATGGAATATTTAAAACAAAATATTTAAATGCAAAACCCTGCTGATATTGGACTATAAACTTAATTCAGGCCTACAATACTAATCAAGTTTATAGGAGGCTGTGAAGCATGGATTGGACTTCAGATCCAT
Source organism: Epiperipatus broadwayi (assembly GCA_028023455.1). Classification (NCBI taxonomy): domain Eukaryota; kingdom Metazoa; phylum Onychophora; class Udeonychophora; order Euonychophora; family Peripatidae; genus Epiperipatus; species Epiperipatus broadwayi. The sequence goes on along the minus strand of JAQFVV010012398.1, from coordinate 12,804,319 downwards.
TGCTTCAGTATACAATTAAAGCAAGCTTAGGCAATTTGTAATAGTTCCTGAAGGAGAAAAAATGTCATAATGAAAACAAATTACAAAAAAGTAATGCATATTTAGAATATTCCCCAATGAATTGAGAAGCTGATATTTTAGTCAGGTTTTATTCCTCTCCTTTGGGGCTAATATATCTTCTAGAAATGTTATGATAATCATAAAACCTTTCAAACATGGCATTCTGAGAACAATTGAATGAGAATTGTCAGGTTGATCATTTCTGTGTAGAAATTTTGTTTATATCTGTAGATAAGAAACTTTTAAAAGATGTATAACAATCTCATCCACGTTGGTCTGCTCATGAGGAGTGGTTTGAACAGCTGAATATAAAATATGCCAGTGAAGACTAGTATATTTTGAAGACTTGTCTTCATAATGGGTAAGGCATATAAATATACTGATCAGTATTCAGTACCTTCTGTGGTTATCATTTCAGTGGCATAGCAACTTTTACTTATAAAGTACCATCAATATTTCTAGATGTTTTGGTTGACTTTGAAGCCATATATTACCACATTCATTGTCAAGCTGACAGAGTTATGATCAGAGCTAAATGTAAATACTTGATTATCACATTAATGCATTTCAGGATTTAATGACAGTTTCATAGAATATCTATGCAAGTATACTAATCATAAATGTGATTTTGTAATTTTTAAACAGAAAAATTTTTTAAAAAATGCAATTTTTATGTTTTTATTTACATATGCCAAACTTGTTGTACTTATCATTTTAGATAAATATATTGATTATTATCAATAATTCAATAAATCAGAGATGTTCAGATTTAGCATGAAATGCATCTTGAAGGGCATTTGTCTTTTTCTGATGTCTATTTATATGTTTCAAGAATATGTGGTGAAATGGAAGTTTTAATCATTTATAATGCAATATTTAATTAATTACCCAATATTTATTAAACAAAGTAACTGTATTTTAAACACTAATTAGTGTTACTTAAAAACTGATTTTTGTATAATCTAATCTAAAGATGAGTTTGACTATTGAGATGACAATAAACTATTGCTGGCATAAAAAGTGGACTAATAAACAATGTAAGTGGATGTGTTGATGAAAGATCAGAGACAAGGAGAAGTGATCAATTTTTTGGTCAATGCTGGAAAAATGGAATTTCCAACAAAATAAAAAAATCAAAATCAAAGAAACTAATGAAGTCTTAGAAAAAATATCTGACTTCTGTTAGTTTTCTAATGATGAAGGAGTCTTTATAAATCAGTATGCATGGTATTTTAGTGAGAAATAAATATATAATATTATACTCAACTTCCTCTTTGAAGTTTTCACATGGTACATACTTACCAAACAAATTTCTGGATAAATTCCCAATTGATAAAGGTAAAAAAAGCAACTCAATGAATAAAATTGTTGGGCTCAACATACCATATGGATGTTTAAACATAGTTGACCACATAGCTATTACTAGTAACAATAGTAATACTGAAGATAATATGTCTTTCATAAATTTTGGAGGATCCCAAAATAATAAAATAAGAAAAGTTATTTTTGTGTAAGATCTAAAAAATTATTAATCAAAGATTTTTTTATAGCATAGACTTGTACAGTTTCAGGGGTAGATTCTGGAACTCAAGATTCCCGAATCACTGCCTTGCAATTTCACTTCCTCCTGAGCAATAGAACATTTGAATAATTTATTATAAATCAGAGAAGTTCTAAAAAAATTTTAGTCTCTGGGTTAAGAAGTATAATGAGAAGTTCGATTATAAAACTGTCAAAACAATAAAAGTGAGAAACAGTAAATTAAAAAAAAAAAATGTTATAATTAGACATGGCGCTGAATGAAGTCTTTCAGAGAGAAAAATTTGCTGGAGAAGAAACTAAAAAATAGCATGTACACAAAAAACAAATAAACAGAACAGAACAATGGATTAGAGAATTTTATATGAAGATGCATTTGTCATCACAAACCCACTATTGATGGGAGGGGGGGAGGATTCTTGGAATTGGAATGGTCACACTCATTTAAAAATGGATGCAATTAATGATATTATAGATACACAGCAATATTAGAGTATGAAAAACAAAATAGGACTAATATATTTTTAACAGTAATAATTCAAGAAAAATATTTATTTTAATTTAAATTAAATTTTATGTGATAAAAAGTTAAATTATATAAAGATTAACCATTTTTGCTGTGATAAAACTAATGGAGCATAAGATGTAATGATTTTAGTATGAAAGGAAAGTTAATTAAGCAAGTATGTGCTCAATGTGCTACTAGCTAGAATTATGGGTTCAGCAGGTATCAAATTATACAAAGATATCTTCAACAATAATAGAATAACACTGGTTTTGGGTTGAGAGAAGAATATCTATAATAAAAAATAAATATATCAAAATGGTGTTAGATTAAAAATCCCAAATGGAATCGTGTTGAGGGTCTTTTATTCTGGATATTTAATCTTAGATAATTATATGATTAATTTAAAACAAGCAAAGAAATTAATTATAAGTTTTATAATATAATAGTTAATGCATTCATATTTCCACCTATAACACAGTTGTAGAGACACAGACTAAAAAGTTAAAAATTCCTTTATTTACTTTTAGCTTAACCTACCACTGATGTTCAAATATTAGAAGAACTCACAAACAACAAATTACTTAAATTTCAAACTCACAAACACAGATATCTATCCAATAATGGTCATAAAATGAGCATATACTCATTTTTAGAGGAAAGATAACAGTCCTAAGATGGACATCAGATAATATAATATAATATATTCATCTCCCAACTGGTTTCTGTCTTTGTTGTTTGTCAGTGAGAACTAGGATTCAAAGCTAAAACTAATGCACTTATATATTTAGTGGCAATATTTCATCTCCTTTCTATTATTCAAATTAATAGCCTAAAAAAAAAACTTGAAGATTTTGACCCAAGTTAACTCATTTGCATAGCTATATATATTTGACACTAGTTAAGTTTTTATGTATTTTACAGATATCAGTCTTATATCATCTTTAAGTCCTTTATATTCTATGGATATAAATACCAACAACAATATCATATAGTTTACTCATATATTAGATGCATAAATGCACTAGTTCCAACTTGAAATTCTAATTTTCAGTGATGAAGATAAATACCAGAAACTGGTCTGAAAATAAAAATATTATAGCATTATATTAGCTAATGTTTATTGATTGTTCAAGTCTACAATAAAATGCTCTTGAGTAGAGAGAAGAAAACTGTTCTTTAAAACATATGAAGAAGCATATGAGAAACTCATGTGATACTGTTGATGGCCCAAAACAATTTAGACAAATGAATATCATTGTGATTATTACAAAACAAAAGATATCATTAATATAATTTAGCCTTCATGATGGTTGAAAAAAAGTATACATTTATCAGGGAAAAGTCTATGATTTATCATTCTTTTCTTTTCTTTTTTTGTATACAGAAAAATTGTTTCGATATAAGTTTAGTTGCCAAACTATCTAGAATAGCTTTTTGTGTGCAGGAAATAATTTTGAAACTAAGCAAATTTGTATAGACATAAAAGCAGTGCATGTTAAAGGAACAAAAAAATAAATAAGTAGAAATTGTCTATTATCACAATGGTGATAGCCTAGATCAAGTAGAAGCTATGGAAACTATTTTGTTACAATATGTAGTTTAAATTTGTGTATTAGAGTTTTATTAAGGATGAATATGTAGCATGTGTTTTATATTGATAAAACTTATTAATTAACCTATTTATTCAGTATACTAAATGTTTACTATAGTATATAGAAATATTGTGGTGATTCTAAATAGAAATTATATGAATTTGAAATTATTCAAGGAAAAATTTCATCTTATGGTGATTTGTTTAAATTTTATAATAACATGTAAAAAGGCAGTGCATAATCTTACAGATATCTGTATACAAATAATTACAAAAGTAATATCGGAAATACGATCATACAATTAGTTAAACCATTATCGAGATGATAGAATACTATCATTAAACTAAACAGGTCAATATTTCTCACTTTTGAATAAATTGATAGATGATATTTACTGTTCTTTAGAAAAAGCAAAGTCCTTAAATGTAATTTCAAATTGCTCATAAGAAAAGATATGAAAAATGTAAGGTTGAATTTTATGAAATATGTATATTGGTGATCATTTATTTTTTTCACATGTGTGATCATGTGTATTGGTTGTTTGAGATGGAATAGAGAATGAATATACACTGAAAATCCTAAGTTCAAATCCTTCTATTTACTATAGTTAAACTTATTAATTTTAGATTACATCTCTGCCTATTACAAGCATTATATTTTTGGTGAGATGTTCAGACAGTCATTGAAGTATATTTATCATGAGTAATGTATACATGTTTTCATAAAAATTTTACATGTAATATCAGTCTTCTGTGTCAAAATACTGCTATGTTTAGCAATCATCAACAACATTTTTTCATTACACCTTAACATTGACAAAAATGAAAAATACTTAATCAAAGCATTGGCAGCCTTCTTATGTATATGAGATTTCTATATCTGTCGGTATTTTTTTAAAAAAAGTTAAACAGGATTTTTTGACTTTAGACCAGTAGGAATTTTTTAATGCAGAGGAATAATCCATAGCATTTCTCAAAATTTTCTTTTATATACGGTATATATATTGCAAATTTTAAATATTACATGCTGTCCTTTATTAAGCTCTAATATTTCCCTTTTTTTTTTAATTTCAACTTTGAACCATGAAAATGTTCATCGTAATGTATGTATAGTACAATAGGGTGCATCCCTATCAAATTTATAGTCAGTTTTATTAAAAGAAAGAAGAACTCATTCAAGAGTAGATAAGGATCGTGCAAACTATATATATAATTGTTAATATACAACATATATTAAACAAAAAATAAAGAGTTAACAGTTTATACTTTTCATATATATAATGTAACAGACATAATATGTGCGCTTATACACATTAATAGAGAAACAGAGCAAAACTCTCCATACAGTATTGCCACCTGTGCTAAACAGAGTAATCAATGGATGCCAGAAGGCTTGTGCATAAAATCCCTATCTAATGCCTATTCATCCAATATCCCCAGACTAGTTTCTGGCTTAATGATTAATAGAGAAATTTATTAGTTGTACAAAAAAAATATGGCTAAGCATTTTCGAAAACTTATGATGTTCTCATACTCATAGCAAGATAACATTGAAAAATAATGGAGAGATGAGTGTGTATGTATATACAGTTGATGGAATTTAAATTTATTTAAGTTATCATGTTAATTATTTAGATTAGAGCTAATGGACCGTAGTAACGACGAAGATTGATAATAAATTTCTCTGTTAATGCGTATACTCGCATATATTACTTCTGTTAAACAAATAATAGTTAATTAATTAAATATATATATATATATTCTTTAATTTCCAAGCTACAGCCAAATTTCTTAATCTTTAGCTACATAAAACATTATAGATATCTTTTCAATGTGCACATATGGCAGGCGGAGAGTTATTTATTTTTGCATCCACAAACTTGGGTTAATTAATAAATTGTAAATCTCCAACTATGTCTTGATTCTACAAAAAAAAAAATAATATCAATTTTAATGGGTTTTTTTTTTAATTCAGTAGGTTTGTAAAAAAAAAAAATAGTTCTATGAATAAATTATTTTATTACTTTTTTTTATCAAAAATGTTATTCTCCCCCTTCTTTAAAATACAATAAAAGATCAAGTTTCAAATATTGCATACATAACATACATCATAACTAGATGGAAATGTAAGACTTGTGATTGGTTAATTATCAAGACTCATGTACAGGCAAAAATACATTTCTGTTTTTGATAAAAAGAAAATGTGATAAAAATTTGCTTAACTTTAAAGTAACATTTACCTTTGAAATCTTGTAAATTATACTAATTTGCTAATAATTTAATAGATCAAGCACAGAGTTCTTCTTTTCAAAATAGTTCATAAATATCCAAAATAGAAATAAAACAAACTAACTCCTTCTTTTTAAAACTTGTTTTTTATATGACTATAATCATGAAAAAAAAAAAAAAAAAATCCAACGTTTCTACTATTTTATATAGTCTTTTTCACAGCAAAATAAAATAATATATATATAACAAATAACACATATTCCATAAAAATAAATAAATAAATAAAAAAATTACAAAATATATTCATAACCAAAAATTTACCTTATCTCACTCCCCTTTCCTATTACCAACAAACACAACTCAAAGAGAAACAATTTTCTTTTTTTTTAAAAAAAAAAATCTATATATATCCTTTAAAACATTTAATTAAAAACCTATTATTTTCTTTTCTGTTATCTATTAACATCCTATTTAATTCTGGTTACATTTCATTAATGTATACACTTTCTTTTATCATCCTTTCATTATATGACTTAATACATTCCAAAGGCTTTATATCAAAATCCCCATGCTTAAATTTATTCATGTGAATGTAAACAGCAGAATTTTTATCACCTAAATTCTGCTGTTTACATTCACATGAATAAATTTAAGCATGGGGATTTTGATATAAAGCTTTTGGAATGTATTAAGTCATATAATGAAAGGATGATAAAAGAAAGTGTATACATTAATAAAATAAAACCAGAATTAAATAGGATGTTAATAGATAAACAGAAAAGAAAATAATAGGTTTTTAATTAAATGTTTTAAAGGATATATATAGATTTTTTTTTTTTTAAAAAAAAAGGAAATTGTTTCTCTTTTTTTTTCATATGTCATAGCATCATCTGCCAAGATGCGAACCCACAACCATCTGCAACCAACTACTTGCTTGCAAGGCAGCTACGATGACCTCTTGGCTTCTCTTTGAGTTATGTTTGTTGGTAATAGGAAAGGGGAGTGAGATAAGGTAAATTTTTGGTTATGAATATATTTTGTAATTATTTATTTATTTATTTACTTATTTATTTTTGTGGAATATGTGTTATTTGTTATATATATATATTATTTTATTTTAGTGTGCCTTGAAAAAGACTATATAAAATAGTCAAAACGTTTGATATTTTTTCGATGATTATAGTCATATAAAAGACAAGTTTTAAAAAGAAGGAGTTAGTTTGTTTTATTTCTAATTTGCTAATCTATATTAGAAATGCATTGCTAATTTAGAATGGATTCAAAAAGAGTCTACTATTATTATTTTTGTCTAGAAAGAATATATTTTTAAAAGTCATCATATGTGGAAAAACAATATTTTAAAAGCAAACTTATCAAAAAGAAAAGCTTCACAAATAGTAATCAATGCACAATTGATGATAATGAAATATATTATAATTCTTTTTCAGGAATACGTGGGAAATAAAAGTAGTGGAAACATAAGAATAAAAATAATAACAGTGATTGTAATTTTATTTCATTGAATTTTCCAGTGATAATTGCCTATATTTAAAATCTTGAACACTTTTAAGAAGAGAATATTTAATTAAAGAAGCATCTCACAAACTATAAAATTATCTATCAACAAGAAGAAAAGGGTAACATTTTTTGTATATCATCTTTATTGTAAAATAATTCTATAACTTAATGTAGAGCTGTATTTAAGTATGCACTATTATTTTTTCTTTAAAAGAAAAGTGGGTGTATGAGTGAATGTTGGAATATGCATGCATGTATATGAGACTTAACCTAATTGGATTTATCATTTATACATATTTTTTAATTATTCGTTTCAATGAGAAATAGAATTTCTATCACATCTATTTTTAATTTCTATTATTTAAAATCAGTAACATTGTTATATTATTATAGTTTGTTATTATTCATTTAATTAATTGATCTAATTGTCCATTAAGATATTTGCAACTAAAAATAGATTATTGCCTCAATTGGGTATTTGGGTCATAAAAGTGCCTTCTGAATTTTATGATTCGAACATTTAACTTTACATCCAAGTTATATCTCCATAATATTAATTTTACTCACTGACTGAATGCATTAATAGTAGATTGTAATTAAGAAAAACTTAGGATCATTATCATTTACACAATATTCTTCCTTATACATGGGTTGAAATAACTTTTTTTTAAAAAATCATTTATATGTTCCAAAATTATTTGCAAGTAGAATTTAATGCCACCAAACTGCTAAGATATATATTTAAACATTCACATTATTAAATGTTTTTAAATCCATTTGTTAAGAAAATAAATAAATTTGTAGTTAGTAATTGAGTGTGGGAATAAGGGGAATGTGAATGATCTGTTTCTGGAGATATTTGCATTATATTTTTATAATGAACCATCCAAGAGAATGTTCAGATTTTTTTTTAACTTTGTTCTTAGCACTAGTAACTACATTATTATTTACTGATTCCAGATAACTTATAAAGTCTGATAAACATGATTGTTATTTAGCCATAAGCTTAATTTACCATATGACTAGGACCCTTTATTTTTAACATTTAAATTGGAATATTTGTTATATGGAATTCTGCTTCATCTAATGTTGTTGAATAATGAATGGCTATAGCCAGATACCTGAATACATCTTTTTCAGTGGTTTGCCTAATTCAGTTATTGATGAATAAAAATACCACTTCATTTAGACTTTGTTTAATAATGATCAATAAGCAGACTATTTCATTACAATATATATATATATATATTGTTTTAATTACAAAATTATTAATAGGGCTTATACATATAAAAAGAAAAAAGATTTTGATACATCAGAAATTAAGACAATTTTGCCATATATTAAAGGAGTAACTGATAGAATTGGTAACATTTTAAAGAATAATAATATTCACACAATTTACACTACTTATAAAAAAATTAGTGAAATATTTCCTCTTCCTAAAGATAAAATTGCTTTGGAGTGTCATGGTGTGTATGAAATTCCATGTAGGGTCTGTCCACATACATATATAGGACAGACTAATCATAGAATAAATATTAGAAAGGAATAACACACATTTTGGCAGTCAGAGAAAAATCGAATTCATCAGCTATTTATTCTCATATTAAATTAACAAATCATGATATCAATTTTGAAAAAATAAATATTTTAGCAAAAATTGAACAATATGACCAGAGATTGCTAAGAGAAGCTATAGAGATTTTTAAAAGGCCCAAGAGCATAAATGAAAAGTGTGAGTTAAAGAAGATTAACAACATTTGGAAGAAACTATTGGAAGAGAAAATAAATTTTAAAACTTCTCAACCAATAGAATTTAAATATGAGGAGAAAGAAAACAATAAAAACGATTTTAAATCTCACATGCATTCTTATGATTTGAGAAAGAGGACACTCTGAGGAAGGTACTTGATATTGTACTGAAACGTCAGCATTTAGCTTTTTCACTACACGGAATATCCCACAAATAGTAATAATAATATGACATATATATATATGATAACAGCCAATTAAATGATGATCAATCCATAGTGTTCCATTTTATTGCTAAAAGGAGGTTGCTTTGACAACAGTTTGAAATTTTTGATTGTTATCTATATTGAGAATGTCTAAGTGCTGACTGGTTTCTAATGATTATATATATAAAATTCACATGATGATAACCAATGCTTAAATAAAGCATAGAATTTATAGTCTGTTGTCAAGGCAATCTCTGTAGGCAAAAGTGACTAACTTGACAACAAATTGTACATTCTATGATGGTCCTGTGATTTACATTTAGAAAGCTCCTTCCTATTGACCAATTTATAGTTTAATATATATATATATATAATTACAAGACATTTGTGCAAAATGAATTACCAAGTCCATTAAATCACATGCTTTTATTTTTTAATTATATATTACAAATGAAAACATAATTACATATTGTACCGGTTGAAAAATCACCCACCCAACAACAATACCCAACCCACAAGCTCAGATCAAATCAATGGATGACGTATGTTGATGGTACATGACTATGCGCCAAGAAACTAGCTCAATGGATGATGATGATTTGAGACCCCTGAACTGACACTAATATATAATAAAATAACTAAGGATATTTCTAAGTCAATTCATATATATATATGTTCGGGTTGCCAATACAGACAGTGAGCATTAATATTAAAATAACTATTGAATAAGAAAGGAAGTTAAAAACCAAATGTGTTAATAAAATGTTTAATAATAATAATAATTTTGTTCAACTTTTAGATTATGATTATATAGATTACCTCTAGTCTTTAAATGGAATTTATAATTACAAGAATGGCAGTCCTTGTTATATGCCAATAACTATTATACAATATTCTAGGAGGATTATATATGTCTATGCCCTGACAAGAAAATAAAGGTCGATAAAGGTATTTGGCTGTGAAGAAATTATTACTCTAATTCTAAAAGAAAGAATATGAGATTCATTTCCACATTCGTAAATTAATTCACAAAGAGCAAGATAGAAAGTTGTGGTAATTTCAAGAAAGATATTACTGTTCCTTCATGGTTGGTTCCTTAGATTACACATGACAGAGTCCAGTTGGATGAAACGTAGGCACACATTCTGAACTTTTAAATGACATTTGAATTGATTATTTCATGTTTTGGCAGCACGATTGGTCCAGAAAAGGTTTAGTTTAGCAGCCACATTGAAGATTTTCTGGGAACTTCAGGCCCAGCAGTCAGACTCCCGAAGTTTAACCCCTCACCATGATGGAAACACTATTGAAATTCATAATTTAAAGACGCACATAGATTCTAGTAGCACTTCTCTAAAACAAAGATGGTTTCTCCTTCTCCAAACTTTTCCAGGCTATTTATACTGTCTTCTTGTTTCCTGCCTATTCCAAATCTAGATGCTTTCAGGCTAGAGCTTCTTGCATTATCCAAGTTATAAATTTTTACTAATTGATTTTAGATACATTCCTTCGATAAGGCTTTCAAACCTAAAAAACAATTTTAATCAGGAACTGTCCTTAGATTTTTAAATTATCTTTTTGCTAATTAATAAAAATTTCCCCATTGTCTTTGGAAAGGGACAATCTGAAAGCTTAACGAAAGAATGTAGATTTTAATCACTAAAATTTGAACAAACTGTTTAAAAGTAAAATAAAACATTCCAACGCAATGAAACTTTATAACGAATATATATATTTAAATATATATATACGCACAATCCACACAGTTATAATATATATAAATTCATGAATAATTTTATCATGAATTTATTAATAACATTGATTAGTTTAAATGTCAAACTAGTTAGTTTTAACTCACATTTATATGATACTATTTTTTTAAGGAAACTAGCATGTATTGAACGTATAAAGCCCCATTGCATTCGGAAATTCATGATTAGTACTAGGGTTTGAAGTGGGCTGCATGTGAGATATCATGAAGCTAGGATCGAACTTAGATCCGACTGCTTCAATATATACAACCACCAAACATCACTTGATCACCATTTACATATATATAAACAGCCTATTACATTACAATATATATATACTTTTGTAATGTAAAATTATCTACTCAATTAAAATGCAGACTTTTGTCTTCTAATTATACATTTTAAATGGAAACATATAAATAAACAGATTATACCAATGCTAAACTGGTAATACTACCAAAATTTAAATCTTACTAATCAATAAATTCACTATACAAACTGTTACCAATTTATAACATCATGATAAAATAACTAACCAATCAGTTCCTTCAGTACAATAATTTAACGGTTTACAAATACCATTCATCAGCTGATTTCTGGATAGCTCTGAAAACGCTGAATCAAACATATTGGTAAGCTATAGAACAATCATCCTAGATAAGAGTATTAATTAATTATTTTAGTCTCATGTCAAAATTGATAAAAAGTTGTTACCTATGACGTTACATAATTCAGTAGGAGGTAGTTACTTTCGTTTCAATTAAAGATATTTAAAGTTATAATTATTATTATTATCAAAATAGATTTAATAAAAATTTATTTTAAGTTAAATTTTTTTAAAAAGTATACAATGTAATATTTTTTTAATGATAAATATTATTCTTTCAAACAAGGTAGAGTAAGTCAAAAGTTTTTTCTTTAGTTTCTATTATTTTGAGTGCTAAATTCATTAGCATTATAAAATAGACTTAAGCAGATTTTGCACTCTTATGAAAATAATTCTTTTCTCAATAAATCAAGTAAATAAAATTATTTTTTTAGCAGTGCCTTTATATGAAAATGTTAAAATAATATACATCATATATAATATAACTCAAACTGTTCTTTATTTATAATTATAGTTGGCATCATCTCTCTGTATGTGCATTATATATATAGCTAAATAATTAGTTTCTTGGCTGTATAGTTCACTGTTCATAATCTTCTTTTTTTATGACTGCATATATATATAATCATTAAAATTAGTCGACACTTAGACAATCCCAATATCAATACCAATCAACAATCTCAACCTGTTGTCAAACTCCTTTTAACAATAAAGATGGGAGCCCACCTTTATTTATAATTAAATATATTTATATAGGCATTAAAGATTCAACTTCACCACAGAAATATATATTAAAACGGTATTTTGAGATTAGCGCTGCTGTGACATAATCGTCTGACCATAATTATTCTAATTTTCCAAATTATTCTAACATTTTATATTTATTTTTTTAAATATCAGCAAACTTTATATTTAGAAAAGGAATTTTTGAATTCAACTAAATTTTTAAAAATTATTATAAATATGATATAAATAAAAAAAAAATTTTGATAAAAAAATTAATGAACAAAAGCAATTTTCGACATTCAGCATTCAGTTTATTTATCATATTCATAATAATTTTTTAAAATTAACTTGAATTTAAAAGCTTATTTTTTAAATATAACATTTACTAAACCTAAAGTGGTACTTCGCAAGTAATGAAAATATATTTACCAAGTTATGGCTGGATGATTACGTCACAGCAGCACTAATCCCAATGTACCACTACAGGTAATAATGTTCAAGGCTAGATAGGTTTATAAATATAAATTTATTAAAAGAAGAAAACATTTAGACCAATGGTGTGAAAAACATGGGTTGTGTCTCCCCAGAGAGTTGCATAAAAATTGTTGGGGGTTGTAAAATTTTTAAGAAACTCTCTTAAGTTAAGGATAATGATAACTTTTTTTAAAAAAAAAAATTAATATTTTAAAATAGATCAAAATGACATGAAAATAAATTATTTTGTATATATCAATATTTATTTTTTTATATGTATACATTTTTAAAAAAAAAAAATTAATTTCACATTGTAGGTACTTAACACTAAAATATTAAAAAATATAAATTTATACACCAATTAAAACTCCTATCATTTTATTATGACTATTTTTACATACTCATCCTTATAATTTAAGCATGGGTTGTATGAAATTTTTATCTAAGGAAGAAGATTACACATGTAATTGTGCACCACTGGTTAGACAATACCAATATCTATAACAATCTTAATATGTTGTCAAGTCCTCCTTTTAACAATAAAGGTGAAAATTCACCTGTATGTCTTGACAACAGATTGAGATTGTTATTAAAATCCACCTTTATTGTTAAAAGGAGATTACCTTGACAACAAGTTGAGATTGTTATTGATATTGTCTAAGTGTTATGTTTGCTTTATATATAAATAACTAAAATGATGATTGGTTTTATTGATGGACAGGTATTAACTAGGCAATGATTAATGGTTTTTTGACCTACACTGGATAGTGATATGTATGAACTTCAGGAAAGGCCATGATTATCTATATCTTCTTAATAATGCATGGTGAACCTGAAGACCATTATTAGAACATTATCAGCATGCATTTTCTTGTAGTTGTAAGTTTTGACTGATATGGAGTCCTTTAGTAATAGAGCTATTGTTGACACTGTAAGCTTGAGTTAATATATGCCTCAATATTTTTATCTTATTGATAGAGATTGTTCAGACAGATATAGCTTAGAAAAAGAAAAATATTATTAAAAGACAAAATTTCTTTGATTAATACGTACTGATAATCCCATTAATTAAATATAATTTTTTTTTCACTCTACATTCACAAAATTAAAAAAAAATCACATAACAAAGGTTTACTTTATTTTGATTAGGGATAGAACGTTTAAATTAAAATGTATTTGGTAATTATCTTTTTTGATACAAAATAACCAACAGCAACTAGCCTTCATTACATTAATCAAATACCTTTGTTTAATTTCTGTAAATTATATGTTTTTATTCTTAAGTAAATTAAATAATTTAACCATTGATTTTTTTTATTAAAATCATTTTTTTTCATATGTCACAGCATCGGCCAGATGCGAACCCACAACCGTCTGCAACCAACTACTTGCTTGCAAGGCGGTTGCGATGACCTCTAGGCTAACAACGCTTGACTATTAAAATCATTCTTAATAATATATTTCATTTCTACAGAGATTTTTTTTATAAATAAATTACTTAAAGAAACCACTTCATTATGTAAATGAACAAACGATATGCAAATTTGAATTACTTAAAACACAATAGTAATTATTTGTTTATGTACTTCTAAATTTTCATTCAATTTAGCCTTTATAATTCTGCGTGAAAATTTTTTTTCTCTTTTTTTATAGTACAAATCTATTTGTGCACACATACACATTATATTATCTTTCATCTTTAGTTCATGTGTGAGACATTTTTGTTTTAACATACATTAAAGCAAAACGGCCTTTGAATATCAATGTTCTTTTCAGTAGTCAAGTGGTTTGTCATTTAGGAAGTCATTTAATATTAAAATACCAGAAGACAAGCTGCAATCCATGGATTTCTGCCACTCTAAAACTGCACCAAATTATGAAAGACATGGCATAAGTGAAAAAGAAAATACTCACTAGACTTTCCAATTTATAAATATTTGAGTAGTTTTTTTTATTTTTGTTTTATTCTCTGCTAAGAATAGCTAGATAACCATTTGCTTACCAACATTATATAATCATCTGGACTGACTACAAGTTAGCTACCTGAAAAAATAATCCTAAACTTGATTGCTATCTGAAAAAAATAAATTAAAATTTTATCTATTCTAAATTCAACCCTCGGATTATAGGAATGACAGATAGTTGATCAGTCACAATATCATAAAGAATGGTAATTTGGTATTAGAGCTGTGACATGGAGCATGTATTAGACCTACTGGACCTGCTGACATTTGCATCAATCTGCCGATGACTTTGTGATGTCACCAAAATGATGTGTACACAACTTTTTCTCAAAAAACAAAAAAGGATGTGTATAGGGCTCTTTTGGCAACATCTCCAAAGTTATTGGGAGGTGATTGATACAAATGTCAACAGGCCCAGCAGGTCTAATACATGCTCCATGTCACAGCTCTAGAAATGAGTACATTCTAAAAAATAGTAACACATAATACAATGGAATTCAAAGAAATATTGCAAGATTTTTAATAAAAAATGTAGTATATATTCAGTAGATGATTATTGAGAAATTAAAGTAATATTGTAGTGAAATTCAAACAAATATTGTATAAAGTTTAAAAAAAAAATATGAGTAAATCTGAAAACTTTTAAAAACAATGCATTTCCAAAAAAAAAAAAAAAACAGCAAACACAACGCCATTGATGGTTTTAGATCTTTCAATATTTTGAAAGATTTTTAACAAAAAATGTATTATATATTCAGCAGGTGATTATTAGGAAATCAAGGTAATATTCAGTGAAATTCAAACAAATATTGTACAAAATTAAAAAAAAAAAAGAGTAAATCTAAAAAGTTTTAAAAACGATGCCGTAAATCTAAAAACTTTAAAAACGACATATTTCCAAAGAAAAAAAACAGCAAACATGATGCCATTGATAGTTTTAGATCTTTCAATATTTTGGAAGATTTTTAACAAAAAATGTACTATAAATTCAATAGATGATTATTGAGAAATCAAGGTAATATTGTAGTGAAATTCAAACAAATATTTTACAAAATTTAAAAAAAAAAAATACAAGTAAATCTAAAAAGTTTTAAAAATGATGCATTTCCAAAAAAAACCCCACACCATTATTGGTAAAAATTTCTAAAAAGGGATTAACTACATTTTTTGTGATACTTACCATGAAATATTAAACAGGGAAATCTGGTTATTTCAATGTCTTCTACATGAGCCCAAAATGGACACCTGCTCAATAAAAGAAAAAAACAGAAAGCACAGAAAAAGCTAATGTGGAGATGTTAACGAATCCAAGAGATTGCACTGATAAGAAAAAACACATTTTGACACCTCCCTCATGGATTACTCAATTGTGAGCGACATTGGTCATTCCATCATCGTGACATCACATGTAAGGAAATACTCATTTTCACACCTCTAAAAATGGATTACTTTTTTTTAATTGTGAGCACCGATCATTGTTCCAAGAGTCATTGTGGATGTGAGAAGTTTCCTCTCTTCCTAACATCATACAGGTTTAATACCAAAGCACCCAAGGATTATATAAACTTCACACACATTATAGTATAAGCATTTAAAGATGTAACAAATCACTATCTTTGGACAAAATTAGATATTAAATCAAATGAAATCATTAATATCTTATGCCAATTAACTGTAAAAAAATCAAATAAGGCATAGGTATATAAAATCATGGTTTTAAGATTCCATTTCACATGTGCTAGATCACAAACTTTATCCTACACATTTCAATAGTAATCAAATTGTTCTCTCTTTATTTCTTTATACAAATGTTAAAACATAAATGATAATATCTAACTAGTTATTATATGTAAATCACATCACAGTTCTCAAGTTTAAATAAACTAATAGAATATTAATAATCTGTTGTCATAGCAATGGTACAATTAGATAGCAAATGTAGTGTTGCCTTAACAACAGGTATACAATGCTCTATTAGATTATTTAAGTATGAAGTGATTTACCTATATCTTCATTATTTATCTTTCACACTTTAAATAAATAATATTATTTTATATAAATTGAGCTATTAATAAATTATGCAATATGTGATGAAAATATGGAAGTTTATAAAATCATAGTCCAGTAAACAGAATATATAAAAAAAGTTATAACAATAAACATTATGTTCATGTTCCTATTTTATAGTATTGATTCTCTTAGTATTATTCATTGACAATCTTAATTAATTATAAACTATTTTTATGTTTTTTGCTTTTAAAATCCATTTCAGATCATTTTGTTATACTGTTATAAGTATATAGATAAAATAACCTTTAAAACAACTACAGAGCAGCAGTTGCTTAAGAATTTCTTTATAGAGAGGTGCTGAAAAAGAAAATATAGGCTAATGAAACTCTGGATGATAATGATTTATGGGGTTTCTTTTATATTTTACACTCTAGCTTAAAAATAACTAAAAACTTATTTAGAAGTCAATAATTGAATAAATAAGTGAGTTTTCTATGAATCAGCTTGCTTAAAATCTTGGAATCCAAATCATCTGGATTCAAAATCCAAATCAGAAGCCTAATATTGAGATGTGCTAAATATTATACCCTGAGATCTTTCTATGAACATTATATACATAATAATATTTAACCAAATGTGTTGCATAAAAACAATTTAAAAATTATATTGTACTTTCATATTTGCAGCTTATATTGAACCGGGTGCTTTGTCCAATTCAATGGTTTCATTGCCAAAAATAAAACCAACTTTTATTTCCATTAAATTTCTAAAGTTAAAAAGTTTAATACCATTTAAAAGTTGTTTGTAAGAGTACATGTATTAACACCCATACTCAGTTATGTTTAAAATATATCATTTTATTTTATTTTATAAATTTGATTTCTACAATAGTTTTCTTTTACCACTTTTTTTTTTTTGTCAAATTGATTAAAAGCAAGCCAACTTTTTAATTACATTCCTGTTTCTTTTATTTTAATTATAATCCATTTTTAGTTTAATTTTAAAAGCAGAAATTTAATTTTGTACTGTTGTTTTTTTATTATAAGTTAATCCCTGGTTAGAATTCTTAAGTAAGGTTGAGCAGGAGAGAAAGATTTGTCCTGGGCTAAGGCTTATAAAGTGAAAAACAAAAAAGTTTACATGGGAGATAGTGAGAGGATATAAATAACTCCAAAATTTTCTGACATTTTAAATTATTCTTGGCTGGAACAAGCTATTCAAAGTGATAGATTCAGCTTCTAATAATTCCACTATTCATTTTCACACAGTTATATTAGCTTGCTGAAAGATGTACTGTGTTGGCAGTTCGATCATTTAAACTTCTTCAAAATTTGCTATTAATAAAAGATTTTGTTTCTTAAAGATGTCAAAATTAACTACTATACATATTCTAACCTACAACATGCCTTGCTATCTTACCTAAGGATGGACTCTTGATTCCCAGCTGTTCTCACATCATGCCATGAAAGTCTGAAGTAGGAAAGATGCCAAAATATACCTCTACACTTGCCGCCATGAAGAAATGAAACACCTGAAAATTGAAACTTAAAATAAAAGTGTGCACTTTTTGAAAACTATGTGGTCTCTGCTGCACCATAAGGTAAAATTATTTTTTGTTCTTTCCAGGATAAATAATTTTTTTTTAATTAAATCTCCACTCAAACTAAAATAAGTGTGATGTACAAAGTTTTATTAGTTATTTAATCTCATAATTTTTTATGTGTGTTTGCTTTTCTTTGTATTTCTAGTGTGTCTTGAAATCTTAGTTTTAAGATTCCAAGTTTGTTTTCAATTTGGTTTATTGAAGAGTGTATTGTGAGATTATAGTTTATACTCTTAATATGTCTACCTTTATTTTATTATCTAGTGCTAAATGCTTTAGCAGGTTTTTGTAATTTTAATTTTCTTACCTGCTCTTATTTTTATTGTACAATAATTAATTTAAATTACTGCATTTGCACTTTTTACAAACTGCAAATCTTTTGGCTGGCGATTTATTGTGTTTCTTATTCTAGTTTTTCTGTAGTTGGAGATTTCGTTTCTTTTTTTCTGGATTACGAAAGACCATAATCATTTTTCAAGTTTTTTTGTCTTATATGTAAAATCAACCATGAATTATCTTAAATATGATACATCATGAGTTGTCCTGCTGACAAAATGACATTCTTGTCTAGACACACTGTTTCATTGATTTTCCTGCAAGACCGTATTGTTTTTATATCTCTGAATTAGAAAACTAGAATTGTTGTTCTTTTATAAATCACCAGCAAGAAGATACTATTAATTCCCATTTTAATTTTAGGTGATAGAGTATTTCATTCTGCTAAGGCATTTAATGTTTTAATATTTTCAGCTCATATATACTTTCTGATGAATATGCTTATAAAAATCTAGGTCAAACTTTAATATTTTGTTTGCTAGATTTATTTGATCTTTTATTTTTTTGCTTTAGAGTTATTTGTTAGAGCATGTACTAAAAATTTAGTTTGTAACGTTATTTGTAATTTTAATTATTTTGCTTTCTGATAAATGCTAGGGCTGACATAAATGGTTTTCTAAATTACTTACCTGTCTCCTATTGAGACTTTTAATTATTTTACTCAGATTAGTTTTGACCAGTCGTTTGGTTAGTGATTCACCTGTATTACATGTCTGTTTTCCTTAGATCAGATATTTAATGTTTTATTAATTTTAAATCATTTACACTGAAGTATTTTCTAAGTTTCTTATTTCATTAAATTTGAGATTTAAGTTTTTTTTCATTTTATAATTAATACTCTGTCGTATTCACTTACCATTTTTGGGTTCTTGCATTGTAATTAACCGTGGCAATCTTAAACATGATTGTTCCATGCAGCAGTTCTGTAGACATTATGACATTATTAGTTAATAAGCTAGTGAATGCTTGCCTGCACTGGTTTCATTGATTCATGCAAGAAAATTTTCATTTTAGAACTTTTGAATAAGGAAACCTGAATTGCTTAGGTGAATTGTCAGCTGAAGGAAAATTATTCCCATCTTTTTTTAATTTACTTTTAGAAAATTAGTCTGCTTGCCAGAGCATTGACACTTTATTTTTGCTAGTACATCCTGATATAACCGTATTTATTGTGTGTAAAGCTATACTTTAAAATTTTAAATTACTCTTAATAAAATTTCCAATTCGTTTAAATTATTTTGCTGATCTTTGTCTTGGTGCTTTTATTTTTCAATTGTCTGAACAACATTCATGAGTTCTTGTTTTCTTCCTGAGTCTAGTCGGCATAAACCATCATCACCATCCACTTTTGATCATGGTAAACAAATTTTCCTGATATGTAGTGATTTGATGACACCCCCCTTGATCAAAGGAGGATTGAGTGACCCTTACAATATATTCAATTATTTCCAACAAATGTTCTTAGAAAACATTATTCATGTTTAATTAAATACATTCATCTGCTAATGTAAAAAATAACATTTCAAATGGTATCATTCTATCTTTTTTTCTGGTACTGTTGACCTAACTAGTGACAGCACAAAAATTCAAACAGTGATCTTTAAATTCATGAATAATGGATTTAAAGTGATACTTTAATGAACTAAATTATTCTATCAAAGCCCACAACCAATAAAAATTGTATATATTTGTATATGATAGTCTTCCTGATCCCTCTATGTTAACATTAAGTTGTAGTATTTTTACTTTTTTCTCTCTGTCCAATATTCTTGTGCTTTTCCATTTAAGCATATGTTCATGTTTTTTTATTATTTTTAATGGAGTAGATTATTACACTGACATATGTGTCTTTTCTTATTCAAGTTCTATTTTATAGATGTAGGTCTTATTTTGCAGCATTTTAAGTTTAGGTTTCATAATGATAGGATTCTTCTAAGTGTGCTATTACTTTGGAAGACTATCCTGGTATTGATCATACATTTTTGTTCACTTTTTGCCATCCATAGTATATATAGATACACCTCAATATTTATTATTGTTCTTCATTTTGATGTTTCTTATTGAGTCTATTTAAGGTTCTCTTAATAATAGCTGATAAATAATACTTCATGAATTTCTGTAAAACTTTTTTTCATGTCACTGACTTCTGAACAAATTTTTTTGCTCTGTTCCATAATGATAGTGTAATTCTGTTTTTATATTTCTGTCATAAATTAGGCATGTGTGCTTACACTCAATATTTTCTTTCTGACAAATTAAATATTTTAATATATTTACGAAAAACAGTGTATAATTCTTGGATCTGCACTGGAGTAACTCAAAGTTTGTTTTAACTATGTTGAAAAGTGTTTTTCCTTTTAATCACCAGTGCAAATAAGATGTTACAAAATAATTATTCTATAACAAAAGTGTTAATGGGGCAACAGAAATTTCGTATATATTTCAGAATTGCAAACATTTATTATTTAATCTCTTTGAAAAATGGCAATATGTAAAACACATTTAATGTGTGTTTTATAAAAGGAATTATATAATTTTCTGCTAGAAGACAGTTTAGTAAAAGCTAGGCAATAAGTTACCATGACCTAGTGAAAAACCTTAATTACTACCGAAGATAATTTGTGGCTTCTTTAACAATTTGGTATGTGCATTAAGTGTTTATAATGTTAAAATTTAAAACTACAAAGCTATTTAGCTATTAATGAATATCATGTGTCTGTGTCTTACAGATTATTTTTTCCTATCAGTTGTAAATGTATCATTTTGCATTGCCTTTATCTGAGTAAATAAATTTGCTTGCGTTTTCACACATAGATACAAGCAGGTTTATGTACTAAAAAAAAAAATAATGTAAAGTACACAGAATATCATATGATTAAAATACTTGGTTAGGGTGTGAATAAAACTTTATTGGGGTTTCTAGGCAATGAAACCTGAATCAAACAATAAAACTTGATTAATGCCTAATGTGACTTATTCTACTTCTGCAACTTAAACTTTAATAATTACTTAATACTATCAAGTTGAGCATGACACAATAGCTATGACAATATACAAATAATACTGTACAATTTAGTATAGGGATAAAGTAATTTGTTAATCAATTCTCTGAATGAAGGGCTCTTTATTCTACTCTAAAACCCTTTACTGTAAGCTTGAGTAATAAGTGAATACGAGATGATAGACTGCTATAATATTTCCATTCCCATACCAGTTTCTGGCTTTGCCTACAACAGTGAGAATTGGGATTTAAAACTGAAATTATTCCTAATTCTAGCTTATGAAAGGGAAAAGATGAAGAAACCAGGCTAGAAATGGAACAATTCAAGCTTATAGTAAGTAGCTCTAAAGTAAAATGAAAAGTTCCACTCTCGGAAACTTATGCATGCAATCTTGCGAAAAATGTAATCAATTGAATGGGGATTATTGGCACAAAAACATCAAAATAATTTCTAGAGCATTTATCTACACACATACCAATATATATTAGACAATTTAACTTAAATAAAGTAATAACTTTTTCAAAGCTACTAGACTTAAAAAATCAATTTGCAATTATTTTTAAAGAAATAATAAAATAAACATTTCAAATGATCTAAAATTTGCTATCAGAGTAATAATTTTAAACTTGTTTTGACTCATTGAACTGCGTACTCTAAACTAATTGTGGTTTATTATACACTGAATTATTTCAATCTGCAATGCAATTGGCAAAATATTTAAATTAAATATCAGTTTAATTTTCAGAATTAATATCTACCCCCCCCCCCATCATCTTATCTAAAGATCCAGCAGTCCGATTTGCTTCTTGGAGACATTACAACTGACAATCGTTGTTTCAACTAGTCGGAATCTGCATTCCAAATTACCCGTCACCTCCGATGTTTTCTTCGTTAAATAATCAGTTTATAAAAATCTGAAAATCTCAAGAGTTTTTAATTAACTTTTAATTAAAAATTATCACTAGTAGAATAGACAATAAAATCAGATTAGTTCATGCAGACAGGCACTTCATAGTGGACGGAAACTGACATGTCTGAATTATTTATGCATAAATATCTGTGCCAGATCAAGCCTCCTGTTTGTTAAGCAAGAATTCTAAGAGAGTCTAAATTCTACAGCTGTTATGTCATACATTATTTATTATTTTTTTAATTCTCTTTCCCCTCCTCCTTACCTTCAAAAATTATGGAAAAAATACAGGCAGTCAGGTGGAATGTTAAAAAGGTCACCGACAGCCTTGACAATTGTAATAGACTTTTTGCAAAATGGTTTGAAATTCACAGCAGTGGGATGACCTAATGCTGAATGGCAGGTTCAAAGGTCAACTTTGAGAAGCTCAAGCAGTTTTAAGCAACAAGTTGGTTGAGGTTTTAGTTTTAGTCAAAAAGAGCGCATTTGATTCTACTATTGATTTTATTTAAAAAATGTAGAAGTTGTTACATTACTCCACTTTTTGCTCTTGAAGTTATAAACTAAAACTTTTTCTCACATTTATTTTTGAAAACTATTTTAGGTATAGGTAAATTTAAAATGTTTTATACGCACACACATGCAGAGGATCTGTTTTTTTAAAAAAGCAAGAATATAATTCATAACATTAATCTATGATAATTAAAAAATATAAATTTTCCCTTCGCTTGTATATGTAATTCTTTCTCGTAACCAAAAGTACACCGACTTTATGATATAAAGATAAGAAACTGCTTCGTTCCACATACGTACATAAGTAGACTAAAAAATTATATATAAAAAAAAATAAACAGCGTTTATATTGTAGGGCAAAGACCACTATATACAAGCTCTTTTCTTTCCAAAGGGCAAGTTAGCCAATTTTAGTAATGTTTTTTTTCTGTTTTATTCTCCAGCTAAAAGTAGATAGATACTCCTATGTCAAACAATAGTAAGATGGTATTTAAATTTATTGTAAATCAGTTACTTGGAAAAAAATGTAGTCTAAAAAATTTTAAGATTTTATTTGGCCGAATTCAAACCTAGATCTTTGTACTCAAAAAAACGCCCCAAAGACCTACTTAAGCCAAGATAAATTGTTCATTATTAATATAAAGCATGCTATTTTTATACCACTAACAGGCTACATAAGAGACATTAACTGAATCTCCAGACCATAATTAAAAAAAATATTTGTGTTAAGAGAAGGCCAAATGAACGTTGCGATTAAAAAATATTACAAACAGGTTTTTTTTTAATTCTTCGAAGTATACTAAAATTTATCACAGTGTTATTACTACATCGCATACTCATTATTGTTTTATATTTATGTATAAAATGAAACTATATTACAACTAACAATCACAATGATGTAGCTTTTAACATTGTGGATATTGACTGTACATCTACATCAAAGAAGTCGTCTGCTCATGAATCCAAAATCAATATTTTTCAAAATTGTCTAAATTTGTAACAAATTTAATCTTAGTTATTAACTAAGTGTAAAATTTAAAGTTTATTCTGAGAGATTAATATATATCAAACAAATAATTAAAAAATTGTTAAATTTTAAAATTGTTTGTGCCTATGATGCCAGAAGTATATATTTATATGTAATATAGTCACATTAATAAATTAAAGGTGATACCAATATTATTTCATTCATGGAAAAACATTAAAGCATTTTCAGTGTAAAGCATTCTTGTCAAAAGCAATCAATATAATTAATGTTTTCTATATATATAAAACAATGTTCATATTGCGTTTAATTTACTATATTTTAGTAATTGTAATTGTAAATTAGCGATCAAAATAATAATAGTAATAAACAAATGGTTTGTTGCTCAAAAATTCATTATGAAATTCAAGCACTGGAAATAAATAGAAATGGGTACAATTCGTAGATCTTTAAGTGTTTACCACTTTACTACTGCACAAAATAATACTTTGGTGACAAAGTTACAATAGTTTTTACAAGTGAGGTATAAATGATATAATAAAGTATTTTATAAATAAATAAAGAAAAATTATATAATACAAAGAATATATATTTATGAAGGCCTTATGGAGCAATTTATAGTGTATTAGCCTGCTTTACCTTATGACCCAAATTCAAACCTGGGCCAAATAAAAGGTTTTAAGTTCTGAATTTAGGATTTTTTTTATATATCTGGCCATAATAAATCTAGCTATTTAATACCACCTGGTATTGGGTAATTCTGTTGAGTTCTGTCTTCTCCTTTACTGCTGAGAAGTTGGAAAGACCTTTGTTCTGAAGTATATTATTTAATGTCTGTTTAATCTTTCATCTCTATGCTATATTAAATAAAGTATGATTGCTAGTTAAAGTAATATATATGGAAGTTTCAATATTATTAGTCAGTTATAGTTGTAATAAATCATTTATCTATAGGATTATAATTATATAAAATTATCCAAGTATAGCATTGTTAGACATAGTAAATCATTAAGTTAATAATAATACCTTATTCTAAGTCTTTAAGTCTTAAGTCATTAATCATAATGTTATATTCTTTTTATGTCATCCAGTTAATGTCATTAAAAATCTTAAGCTTATAAATATAATGTTATAATCATATTAAGTTATCAATTTATAATATTAAGTTATCAATTTATAATATTATAGTCATAATTATCTGAAGTCATCATTTATAATTAGTTAGATCTAATATATCTATTTAAAGTAACTTCATTATAGTGTTAGGATTTTAAGTTCAACAGTTATAATATCATTCTCTCAATTTATAACACGAGAGTTATAATTATCTAGAATTATTCAATTATTATATTTTATTCATCTTA
The DNA here is from genome assembly GCA_028023455.1 of Epiperipatus broadwayi. Taxonomy (NCBI): domain Eukaryota; kingdom Metazoa; phylum Onychophora; class Udeonychophora; order Euonychophora; family Peripatidae; genus Epiperipatus; species Epiperipatus broadwayi. The sequence goes on along the minus strand of JAQFVV010012398.1, from coordinate 12,778,671 downwards.
AGTTATCCAGCTGTAATATATTCATTTAAGTCATTGACAGATTACATAATATCAGTTATAATATAATAATTATTTTAAATCAATATGTTGTATTGTTATAATTATCTTAAGTCATTATGTCTATGTTCATGTGAACTTCTGACAAACAAACTATTTATAGGTGGTAATATTAATAATAATAATAATTATGATGATGATGATGACTATGATGATAATGATTCAAAAAAGGGAAATTTATTCAGACTAGAAGAGCAGGTTATATTAATACTTTTCGTATACATGTGTTTACATTGATGATTCTGAGGATTATGTATATTGTGTCTATCTAAGTTCTTTACAGATATAAACTAGGTGAGCGATGGATTGTTTGTTCCAGGTTATTATACTAAATTTATATGGCCTCTGTTATCTTTTTTTTTTTAAATTCCATTGATTTTCTTTAAATTGTTTCTCAAAGTTGTCTAATTTACGTTTGGTTAATTAAGACACGTGTATACGGTACACACACGCACACACACATGTATATATATATTGTGTTAATGCTTTATAACAGTTTGTTAATCATTAGATATCAGTTTTGTAAGCTGGGTATGTTTCCACTGGCAAAATTTTGTATGTTTTATTATCATCTGTCAATTCTTGGATTTTGTGACATCCATTTTCTTGTACTCTCTCTTCAAGTATATTAAGTGATTTGAGAAATTGCAGAACTATTAGAGATTTGAGCATTGTTTTATGAGTGACCAAGTAGCTGTGAAGATGTCTGAATGTGCTATTTTATTGTCTCTGTTTTTTGATGTTGTGAATTTATTATGAAATGTTGGTATATTTTGCCTTGTATTATTGCCAAAAGCAAATGTGCATCGCACCCACAGACTGTAGGGGTAGATGTTCTGTGGAAGGCACTGATAATATGCTGCAGGGAGATATTTGGTTCTCTGTATGTATTAGTTATTTCATGCCAAATATTGCTTAATTCTGAGCAGTTGTAAAATAAATGTTGCGAGTTTCTTTTGCTTGGTGGCATAATGTGCAGAAGGAGTCTATTTTTGTATACAAATATGAAGTATGATTGTCGTGAGGCATATAGATTCAGTCTAAGAAAGAAATCAAAAAATTGGGGATCCATGAACCATTTTTTAAAAATTTTTTTAAGCAATGCCTAGATCTGCCAATATGAATATTTTGTTGTTGTTTGGAGTGATATTTGGGTATGTATGGTTCTAAACTGGTTTATAACTGATGATACATAGCAATGTGAAGGTGGAAGTTTGTCTGCAGTTATTATTTGCATTAGACATTGAAGTTCTGGGAAAGGTCTGAGAGTGGTTATTATAAGGTTTGCAGTCTTTTGTATTTAAAAAATATCTATGTAGTGCATCCCCAAACCATTGGGTATTGCTGGATGACTAAAGCATTTTGCAGATATTGACCCTGTCTTTCTATTCCATAGAAGTTTATTGCAATATGAAGAGATTTTTGATGTGAAAGCTTACGAGAATTGAATTATGGAAGCATAGTAGATAATCTTGGTGATCACCAGCTGATTGAACAATTGTACTTTAGCATATATTGAGAGGTATACTTTTGATAGAGAAGCAGTGATCCATTCTATTTTGTCTTTTAATTTGTTCTGGATTTTTTGCTTCATTGCATTTGTCCCCAAGTAGAAAGGAAAGCTGAGGAAAACAGATGGTTTGCTTTGGAAATTTTGTGTGCATGGCTTACTGGTGTATAGTGACTAGGCCGCAGTCTTGTTTTGATTAAATTTTAGATGATGTGTTGATTGGAAGTCTTGCTGTATTTTCTGTAGTATTAGTATCTGCTTTCTAGATGGAAGGATGACTGCGATGTCATCCATATATGCAATGCAGGCTACATATTGTGATATGCCTGGTATCTGTATGCCTTTGATACTCTGCTGGATTTGAGTATGAGTCTGTTGATGTAAAAAGTAAATAGCAGTGAGCTGAGTGGGGAGCCTTGGAATATGGGTTGTGTGGGGATGAATGAGAATTTTTTCCATTGAGTGTGATATGGATTTCTCTGCTAAGTAGGTTTGTGAGCAGGTACAGATGTGTTCATGAGATTATGGTGCCAGATAGCATGTTAATTAATGTATTAATGTCAATGAGTCAAAAGCTGCTTCTATATCAAGTTGAACTGCAATTGGTGCATACTTTTTTCAGTCCCAAATTGAATTCAAAACTGTTTCGGATATCATCACAGCCTGTGCAGTAGTGGTAGAATGTATGTCCCTAGACTATCTTTGAGTACTTTTTCAATTATTTTAATGGTAAGCAGCCCCATTGAGATCGGTCAGAGGTCGGATAATGTTGATATGGGGGACTTGGTTCTTGTTGAAGGGGACTATTGCAATTGGGTATAAACCCTGGATGTTATGTAGCTTTTGTGATAGGTGATTTGCAAGGTCACACAAATATTGGGTAGTGAACTGACTGAGATGTGCAAGGACAAATTTAGGATTCCATGCACTTCAAGGTGACATGCATTAGGTATTGTTGCCAGTATATTAGTAAAATATTTAATGTTAAATGGGATGTGTGTCTCTGGTTTTCCAAAAACATCAGAAATTTGAATGGGTGGTATGCATGTGGCATTTGTTTGAAATGATGATAGATTGGTTTTAAGAAGTTATTTACTGCATATGTTATCTCCTGATATGTGAGTACCATTGGCACTCTGCTTGTTCATGTATGTTGTTGATTGAGGCAGATCTTACCTTTTTTATTGCCTGGTAGTTTTTCAGATGATTACAGATGTTACTGAATGTTTGTGTAAGCTTGCATATATGTTGTCGATTGGTGTGGGTTGGGTTTATCATTGTAATCTGTCTGTGTATTTCATCAGCCAGAGCTAGTAGTCTTGAGAGGGAGGGGGTTTGCATGAAATATGATCTATATTAAAAGATAAAAATATTTATGAATGCTAGGTAACTTTGAATGAGGATAAGTTGCATCTCTTTGATTTTTGTGAAGTATTATATATGTTTCTGAGAAAATAAATTCTGGAGTGGCAGTTGGAAGCAATATTCTAATTGTTTTCCCATGTGTAAATGCAATTGTTTGGATTTCTGCCAGGTTAATCAACATGGGTTGTGCAGAGTGATCAGAGAAAGGAGATGGTTTGATGTTTAGGCTGATTTGATGGTGTAGCATAGGTGAGTAAAAACACAGATTAATCCTTGATGTATGATGACCATTATGAAGGTAATTTCATCACTTGACAGAAAACCCTCAGCAATCATAAGTGATATTGATATTTGTTGTAGCTATTTTGAAATAAAAGCTTAATATTTGATATTGAAATCCCTGATTAGTATAGTTGAATGAGAATTAGAACCAAATAGCGAGTTTATGTTTAATATACTGTTTGAGATAATTGTAGGACCAGGTGAAATATACACAAATATAATGTTTTGTGTGATAATTTGATGACTAAAAGTTATTATTAGTAGATTTGCATCTATATATATGATTTTGAATGACTCAAATGGACAATCTGGTATTATAAGCAGTCCAGTACCCCCTGAGGGAGATGATGTGTCTCTAGAGCATGCACAGTAACTTTCCCTATTTAGATGCATTGAGGGGTCAATTTGTGCTCCACTATAGATTTTAGTTTCTAGAATTCTAGTATATGAGATTGTGTGATCTTTATCCATTGTTTTAGCTGATATATTTTTGTGATTAAGTCCTTTAATATTAAATGCTATTATTTTTTAACTTCATTAGCATGAATGGTTGTGAGTTGGTTTCACAAAGTGTTAAAGTCTGTGAGACACATTTATGTATTCTCTAGAGCTTGGTGAGCATTTATCAATCATATAATATTCTTTTTACAGTACATTACAGCAATGTTTAGATTTGTATTTAGTTGAATTGAGAAAACAACTTTTGACAATTTCTGGCTTATCTTTATTTAATCACAGAAGTATACCCAAATAAACCATGCAATAGATTTAGACTGTTTCTATTTTATAACATATATAAATAATTTACACATTTAAAATCATTGTAATAAATTTAATGTTAAGATAATAGATACTTTGTAAGAGAGTGCTGAAACAAACCAACTTCCAAATGTTAATGCCCAATTAAGGCCTTGTGAGATTTTTGTTCAGCATTCTCTTACATGAAGTGTCTATCATTTGACATTATATAAGTAACATATGGAGCAATTTTAGCACATTTATCTTGTATGCCTATTATCTAAAATCAAATCTGGATTAAATAAAGTTAAAAAATATCAAGCTCATAATAAAAGATTTAGACTTTGTTTAGAGAGTTATTCATAGACAACTTAGCTAACCATCCAAAATTGGTCAGCAAATGAGTATCAATGACTTTTAGTTAACAAATAACTTTCAATATAAATGCAATTGGAAAACCTGATAAGCACTGCCTTTTCTTTCATTATTTTTCTTTGAGATGCTATGGTGGATTATTTTAAGATGTTTTACTTTTACATATTATAATCTATCTCTAAACATTTTTACAATTAATCATACACTATGTTATTCAGAATATAAAAAAAACATGTTACAATAAAAGTGATATAGTTAGCAGAATTTAAAAAATAATCATTTTTTAAACGTATTTTACATTCTTTATTATGGAAAGATAATTTAATTGATTACTGCCCTGTGTAATTTGAGTGACAGATTGTGGTGTTTAAGGTCCTTGGATTATGCTCAGTTCTGGTTAAAATCCCAATTTTAGCTTTTACTATTTATCAATATTTATTAAAATTTAAAAAGTTTTGCTCATTAGAGCCAATATGAACTTAAATTTTAGCATATTTCAGCTAATTAAAATAATAAAAGAATAAATAAGGTTTAAATAATTTCAGTATTTTAATTAATAATAGGAGCGTTTTATCATACATTTATTTACAAAATAATTTTGATATATACAAAATCTTTTTATTTTGATATTTTTAATTTATAAATAAAATCATATTTTACTTTGAATAAATAAATGATTGTCTGAAGGTTTGTGATAACAGAATTCATTTGTAATTATATGTTTGACTATTTTTAATCAGCTAATTAAATTGTTAAATGTTTTTAGAAAAAATAAATATATTTTTCTAAATAAATCCATCTGTTAGTAGTCGGAATCTTCAGGTATCGCTGGCTTGATTCACGACATCTGTTACAGGAACTGAATCTAATAATCTTCAGATTTAGGATACTGAATTTAATGGGATGGTCTAACTAGCTGGCTATTCTATTTTTAAATTGTTAGAAATAACAAATCTGGAAACTTCAAGTGTTTCTCATATTAATAATACCTAATACAGAAAATCAAGTAATGACTTTCAAATTTTATAAATATTGAATTAGGGTTAGTGCTGTAATCAATTAGATTATTTTGTCAAAAGCAACATTCAGATTCATTTAGAAGTTATACTCAATCCACTAGTTTGATGCTCAAACATCATAGAATCTTCAAACAATACATACCATTATTAGTTTATTTATTACTATTTAAATTAATACCATTTTATATTTTATTTTCAATCTTTCAGTATATTTAGTCGTCATCAATAGTTGAGACTTGATTGGCATTTAAACATTCATAATGTGTGATATGCTTGGGTAGAAAGCTGAGTCTTCATCATTAAATAAAAGTATATTTAAAAAAAAATAATGTTTTTTTTTACATAAATGGAATAAAAAGAAATAAATTTTCAGTTTCAGAATATTTTTCACATTATGCAATCAAAAATAAATGTGTTGGGTACTCATGTTTAGAAATATTCAGTGTAACTAAGGCTATTTCTAAACATTAAAACTCCATGTTTTTATTTTCAATGCATAATATCAAAATACTGTGAAACTTGAAGAAAATTGTTTTTGTTTTGTTTTTAATAAAAAAATGTGCATTTATGTAAATAAAAATATTTCTTTAAATTTTATCTACTTTTTATTTTTATATAGTTCCAGAAATTAGGATTGAAGAAATTTTACAAACAATTTAATACCACTAGATAGCAATACTGTAGAGAGTACTAAATCACGTATAAAATTAACAATTTAAATTTTTCACTAATTTTTTTTGTTAAAATTGTTTGCAAACTCTAAAAAAATGTATTGTCATCAGGACTATATATAGTTGCCAAGTTTCAACTAGATCAGAAATTGGGAAGTGGATGAAAATTGATTTAGAAAATTTTATCCAGATAGACAATAACAAAAAAAAAAAAGAGAATAAATTAAATAAAAATACATATAGATATAAAATGTTAATTTAACTCTACTATAAGAAATAATTTTGCTTTCTACTTAAGGGGATTTTGCCGATGAAGCCTGCAAATTCAACAAAAGATCTTTTCATCGACTTTAACATGGGTAATGTCTGCCATGGCTTTTTAAAATTGTAGTATCATTATAACCCTTCAAAGACTTGAGACCTCTGTATTATACTCATCAAGATAATTATCAGCTTGTTGGGATTGGTTTCATTTATTTTCATAACAAACCACTTGGGCCCAGGAAGAGTTTTGAATATTAGACATTCATTACATATTTTATTAAAGCATTAACACATACATACACACATTTATCAGCAGAAAATTTTACTATCATTTTATTGGATTGATTGTCTTTCACTAATATGCAAAATACATAAAAAAATACAGTAAGCAGTATAATAATAAGGGTTATTAGTGGACTTTTGTGGAAGCAGTTTTTGGTAATCCTTCAAGCTATTTGTATTAGTAAATCATTTAGAGCCTGGGTATCATCCTTTAAGCTCAAATATTGTTGTCATTCTCTTAAAAATTTCAATATTTTTGTTAAATTTCATAGATTTTTGATTCCTTAATAAGTTTTTTTGGTACTTTAATATTAATTTTTCCCTCCACAACTGTAATTTTCTTCAGTAAGATAATGATACAATTGCAAAAAAATCTATAAAATAGTATAAATGAAACAAAATCTACATGTTAATTAGACCATTCTGTTTTAATATTCTCTCCTATGTTAAAAGTAATATGAACAAAAAAAAATCTTTATTAACAATGACAATTTTTAAAATTGTTTATTTTCATGAAGAGGTTTAAAGTTTTTTTATATACCAAAATTTTGAATAGATTATTAAGAACAGTAATTTTTCTAAATGACTTGCATATAACAATAATACAGTGATAGAGAAATGCAAGTTAAAAGTTTCAGGTCAAAGTTCAAACAATCACTTTTGATATTCAAATACTACATAACTATAGAGTTGCAATCCAGTGAATGCAGTGAATTTGAAAAAGGAATAATTCAATTTTCTGATTATGAATCAAAATACTAGCTAAAACAAATACTTAAATAAAAGCATTAATTTTAGATAATTTAACAATGATCCTAATTAGCTTTAAAGAAATTATTTAAGTTATTAAAACCAGTTTTTTTTTTTTTTTGAATTAAAAAAGAAGATATTGCCAAACAAAATTTGTGTTACTTTATAATCTGTTAACTGAATATTGTGTTGTAATAGTTATAATGGAATATCAATTACAGCTTTAAATTTTTTATATTTAAATGTATCATTTCTGATTTTGGTGTTCCTTGTCTTTATTACTGTATTTTTATTAATAACACTCAGAGATCCAAATGATTTTGTTAATAAAAAAAATCAGTCATGCAGTATTTATCAATAGATATGCTAACTTTAAAATTACAGCATTTTAAAGTTGAGGCAGGTTAAGGAATTAATTGAAAATACTTCTGCAGATTAAAAGGATGTATATAATAGTTAGTTAATTACAGACCCATGGACTTCTATTTGGAAACCAAAACTAAATATAGGTCCAGATGTGCCTTTATTTGGATGGGCCTCTTAACAGGAAAACCCCAGTACTCACTAAATGAAAACACTTTCATTTGCATACATGGATCACAATCACTATTATAACTATTAGTTTATTTTTTTGCACTTTAAAATTTAACATTATGATAGAGAAATGGATTTAAGAACTAAAAGTTTCTGAATCCTAACACTTCTGGTGTTTGAATGCTTCAATTTCCCAAGCAATTAACTATTTGATTATATAATTGCAGTGCAGCTCTGTTCAGTTCAACACAGTAGGAAAGTAGTAAACTCAAGAGCTAAAAAATCCTGGAGAAAATTTATTTGCATAAAAACTGCCATTTGGCAGTGTGCATGTTATATGATCTTTTAAACAACTAATCTCATAACTGTAATGCAGGAGAAAAAGAAAGAAAAAATTGACATTTTATATTGCAGTAATACTAATAGAAGTGACACGTTCGAAATAAGAAATCAAATTTTGAAATATTTAATATATATATTCAAAATTAAAGGTAAATATCACATTTTTGATCAATGCTCTACTGTACGAAAGCTCTTCAACTAGGGTTCATATTATCTCAATCTTGTTTGAAGAGTTTCTATTAAAATTACATTTCTAAGCTCTTCTACTGTTTTTAAAAAGATAACAATAGAATTAACATTATTTACTAATAACTGAAACACAGGCTTATTATATATACACCTGTGTCTATATATGTAATAAACACAGATTTATTATATATACACCTGTGTCTATATATGTAACATATAGGGTATATATGCTCATATACCCTATATATTACATATATAGACACAGGTGTATATATAATAAGCCTGTGTTTCAGTTATTACATTGTAGAGATGTCTGCCCATTCTTGCATATGTATTTAATGGATTATGTCCTGTACATGTGGGGTTCAGATTGACCTTAGGTCAACATGGGTGTGACCAAAATCTCGGTCTCAGAGTGGCCTTCGAGCATTCCATCATCAGATTTTCAATTGTATGGACGGTTGAAGAGTTGGAGTGTGTAGTGGATTGGAGCCTGTCCATTAAAGTGTGAAGATTGTCTATCTTAATATATATCTGAGCACTTATAGTATATATGTGTGGTAGATGATAATCTGGACCAACTGATGATTGCTGGTTTAGCATGAAATACGTATATTGGTGATTATTTATCTTTTCAGCATATATGTGCTTAAGTGTATCGGTGTTATTAGATAGACTGGAGAGTGGTGGGTTGTGTGAAAGTCTGTGCTCATATACCCTATATATTATTTACTAATATTAAAGTTATAAACTTAACAATAAATAATCGAAAGACATTTGACTCTAACATACATAAATAATAAATGTGCGCATTAATATCATGACAAAAGAATTAATACTATTTGCTAATCTTAGTACCATACGTTTAACTAATTAAAAGATATTTTAACTCTAGGAGAAAGACACGTGAATAATAAACGCGCGCATTAATATCATAAAAACTAACGGCAAAAAGCATTGTTTAAAGCATACCTGCGTTAACTCTATTCCGTTTATTTTCTGGTGAACAATTCGTAATTAAACGTCCTTCATTTGTTTGATTGTTGTAATTAAGCATGAAACTTACATGTGCCTTTTTTTTCAATCTCACCCAAGTAGAAATAATTGGTTGAGATTCTTTTTCTGTGATCTAAGAGGAAGAACTCCACAACTCTTAGTCAACTGGCACAAATAATACCAAGAATGATAAACTGTTATCAGGAACCAACGATACAAAAAAAAAAAAGGAAAGAAGGGGAGGGAAGTTTTTCTGTATGAAGCTAAAGACTGACATTAGCTCGAGCTTTGTTAACTAGTTTAAGACTCCATTTAATCTTGACATGTAACGCTTTCAGAGGTTCTTTCGTCGCACTTTAATCAATCTTAAGAATACTTTAACGATTTATAATAATATTTACGTCAATTAGGTAGTTAAACGACAATTTTTGTATAAAAGAAATTTTAAATTAAGATTTTATTTCATACAATAAAAAGTAGAAAGTACTTGATTAAAATATAAATTATGCGCGCACGTGCTTGTCACTACCTATTTTTTCTTACATAAATCTATGTCTGTGTGTAGTAGTGTTTGAATAAGTTTGCGAGAACGGGTTATTATATATGTACATTATTACGTATTTTGAGATTAACTCATTGCAACTGTAGTATGTATAATTAATTACCCCAGTATGATTGAGGACAATGTAAAGTGACAGACTTTGGACTTCAAGATTCATGGATACGATGCTCATACTTCTTTTGAACTCTCCAGAAATATACCATTCGGTTATGAGGAAAATTCAGTAAAGAGTTACAAATTAAAGTAAAACAAGCCTGTCCATTTAAGTGTAAAGATTTGCTATCTTAATATAAACTGAACACTGATTATATATATGTATGGGAGATGGTAATCTGGACTAACTGTCGAGTACTGGTTTAGCACGAAATACATATATTGATGATTATTTATCTTTTCTACTTGTGTGTGGTCATGTATATCATAGTATGAGATAGTGTGGATAGTGAAGTGACTTGAAAGTCTGATTTCAAATCCTCTATATTTATAATAGGATTAACAGATGTTATGTATTAATATATAACAAAAGATGTCTAAGCAATCCAGTTTTATCTCACTCTAGTTGACGGAAAAGCTTATTCACTGCCTGGTTTCATCAGTTAAAATGATGATCCTACTCGAAAACAATGCTACCAAAGAGCAACATTCTGTTGTGAAATTTTTGAGGATAAAAGACAATCCTGTAAAAATATACTTATAAAAAAATATTTTTTGATTTTAATAAGATATATTTGTCTTACTAAACTCCTGAGAAATTTTTACTTAATAATAAAATAGTTGGAAAAAAAAATTGTGCAACTGATTGAGGGAGAATATTTTTATACTGTTAACTTCAAGGGACAGTAAAACAATGGTACAAATATTTTAATGCTTGTCAGTGAAGGTATGTATATCTTTACATATACATAATATTTGAAATACAGCATATTTCATATATGTGTGTGCTTTATTTGTTATAGAACGAGAGTCATATAATATATGTAATAATAAAACAGTATATATCATTAGAAACTTGCATTTTAAGGCTTGTCATTTAAATATGATGTATATGCATAAATATATTTGCATTATTGTGTATATACTTGTAAATAAATTACAATGATGTGATATTAATGAATGCTGGACAAATAATAAAGACATATATAAGAGACAAAGACTTAGCCATTTGATAATGCAGACTCAGCATTAAATGCACGTCTCGAGAGTAATTTGTCTTTTTCATGTCTTTATTTATATGTTTCAATAATAGGTGCAAACGGAGATTGCAAGACGTTAAACGTGGAAAATGTAAGATAAACTACATTATTTCATTTGTTATATAAAGCCAGATATATTGATTTTTAATTGAGAATTAAAATAACATTTGGGATAGAGGCAATCTCTAGTTTAATAGGTAGATGATTTAATAAAAATCACTAGTTTATTTATCTGAAAAGTAGCACAGTTGTGAGAACAGAAAATTTGATACTTGTAACTCAAACTACTACACTTAGATATATATGAGTTTATCATTATACATACATATGCGTGATTGTTATAATTATCAAAAGCAGCCACTTGCAAATGCATATGATCATTCCAATTCCAAGAGAAAAAGAATAAACAGTAAAAGTAATGCCCTAGAAATGAGTTTTGCAATGTCTATACAAACCAATTTGTTAAACACCAAGATGTCTACATATAGAACATGCTAACCCATTATGTTTTATTTGATATTTTCTGATGATGTTTTAAATTTCTGCAGAAAATGTTTTCTTCAGAAATACTTCAATGCTATATCTAATTGTAGTTTCTCAATGTATTCTAGTCTTTGCTATGTTTACCAAATGATGTCTTTGAGATTATCTTTATAATTTAAATGGGGTCTATCTCTCATATGAAAACTATGACCAAGTTCACCATAAAACACTCTTTTAAGAAGTTTTCTATTGTTTATTCATTTTAGAAAAATCCAATGAAGATGTGATTATACAATAATGGATCCTATAGTAACATATCCAACAAGCTAAAGAATATATTGATTGGTCTTATAATTTCACTAATGTTGCAACCTTAAATAAAACTTTCTCAATGCCTTAAACATATGTTAATAGTGTCCATGTCTTACTTCCATACAATAAATTCCATATAAAACTAAGTTAATTGTAATAGTTATTATAGTATGATAAAACAATGAATCTTTTAATTTATTAAAATGAGTAGCAGCATATTGAAATCTGTGTGTGCCTCAACATCTAATTTACTTTCTGGTTAAAAAATACTAAGATATTTAAATCAACTTGTATTCTTAAGTTGTTAACTATTTAAACTAAAAAAATTTGAGGATTTTTTTTGTCACAGGCTAATAAAGAACTTGAGTTTTTTTTAAACATTAATTATTAAACCAAATTTTTTATATGTGCATTAAGCACTTTCTATAGATTATCTTTTGAACTGCAAAAATAGAACAGTCATCAGCAATGTATAAATCCAGAAAAAGTTCTTGTTTTTGCTTTTAATCAATTCAAATTAAATATTCCACCACCAAATTTATATCAATCCCTGATTTATTAAATCTCATATAAATGATTTTGAAGACTGCCATTATAAAAATCAACAACCATATTGGAGCATACTAGTTTTGATCTCAAATGCCTCAGATTTTCAATCTGTAGAAATAAAATTTTCTCTCATTTCATCATGTAAAAACTGTATTATAAGAACAAAATTTGATGGATAAACAACTAATTTTAACAATGTTATGCATAGACTTGTCCGGATTAATTGAATCAAGTGTTTGACCAAATCAATAAAAGCAAAATATAAATCACCATTTTGTTTCTATCATTTTTCATGCATTTTCCTGGTAACAGTCACTGTATCTATAATTCTTATTGATTTTCTAAAATCATATTGAGCTCAAGTAATCATTTTTCGATGACTGAAAGCAATTGATTTGATTATATTCTTGGAAATATTTTTGCTATAATGAATAATAATTATATTCCATGATAATTATTGCAATATTGTTTCTTTCCTTTATTTTAAAAAATTGGAACATTTGAAGCATTCTTAAGATGAATCCACACTGCTGTTCTTTAAACTTATCTATATGAGACTCGTAAACTGGTAGGTAGTATTTTTTTGATTTATTTTCCCTTCTAAATGATTCTGTCCTCCAAAACTATATTTCACAACTATATTATTGTAATGACAAGTTACATTTATAATGGAATGGCAGTTTCAATGTACTTTTATGCTAAGGTTTTATATTATATTTTCAATTTAAAATAAAACAAAAAATTGTTCTTTAACATATTAATCTCTGAACTAAGATCCTTAGATGATCTTTAACTACTTTAAACAATCACATATTTTATTTCTGTTTTAAAAATGGTTCAGACAAAATACTAATATTAGAGATTTCAGTTTCCAATTCCTATTTCTAATTATATTTTGTTTGTTATATTGCATCTAAATGTATCTATAAGATATATGAGAAAATATAAAAATTATTGATATTTACATTTAAAACTCTATAAAAACCTTTTAATTATTATCTACAACTCTGTCAAAGAGTTTTGTTTAATTGTGAAAATATTTGAGTTATTTTTTCAGTTTTCACTCATTATGTAAAGTATTAATGTCTGATCCACAACTCTCATATAATCTAGGATAATAAACTAAAAATGGTTTTACTTTTGGATTAAAGAAATTAATACAAAATAATTATTGCTACATGTTGTGATTTCATTTTGCAGCACGAGTTTCTAATTGGTGCTTTGTTTGATTATATCGCAGCTGAAATTTATCTATAAAATATACATAAAAAAATTAGTAAAATTTCAGTTAAAATCCTATGAAAATCCATTAATTATATATACATATAATATCAGACACAGTAATGTGTAATAAAATTTTGAGTCGTTTCAAGCTAACTATAGCTGTTATTTATTTGTATACTAGTATATCGAAACCATCAAACATCACATGATCACCAGTAGAAAATTAATTTCTTTGTTATATATATATTGTGATAGTGTCCCCATTGGCCCAATATTAGAAATAACCATCTTAAATTGTTTTTTAAATAATAATTGTAATTGTAAGTTATGTTATATATATGAGTGCAGTAATGTTAGAAGATATCCAAGATGGCAAACAGTCTAAAAACGTGTACCGAGATTGTAAAATCGCGGTTAAATTTCAAATTTAGTAAAAACATTCATTAACAAAATTAAGGACAATCCTACTTTACATTGAGGAACATTTTATTGATGAATGTTCTTTATTAAAATCAGGAAATAAATTGCAACATAATCATAGATTCGGTGATTCGACTTAAAATTCCTTGTAAACAAACTTCATCTACATATAACATTTAAATGTACGTATATGCATTTGTTTTATGCTGAGTTATAATAAAATAATGTTTTCTAGAAGTTAAAAATATATTTACTATAAGGCCATAAAAATAATAGAAAATCTTATATAATAGTAGAACAATCAATTAAAAAAATTAAATCTTATTCATTTTAATAAATAAAGTATTAATATATTATTATTATCCATTATTGGATAATCTCTAGCATAATAAATAACTAATAAAATTATTAATATACTTTCACTGATTTGTGTCAAAGTTACGATCATAGCACGTTTGACACTTATCAAATAAACTCGTAATTTGCTATACATATATATTGAAGAGTGATAAAAATATGTGTAAGAGATTGTGATCTGGTACAACTGATGAGTGCTGGTTCGGCATGAAATGTGCGTTTGGGGATCATATAGCCTTTTCACATATCTTTGTCATATGTTTATGATTACCTCCCTCCACAAGGTGCTAAAAATGGATAGAAACCAGTTCATGCCCTGTGTGAGAGGTGTAATGAAAATTACACTACAGAATTATTATCCATTATTGGATAATCTCTAAAAATGACTAATAAAAAAAATTAATATACTTTCATTAAATAATTTGTGCCAAAGTTCTGAGAGTAGCACATTTGATACTTATCAAATAAACTGTAGTAATTTGTTATATATATATATATTGAACAATGATAAAGATATGTGTGAGGGATTGTGGTCTGGCCAACTGATGAATGCTGGTTTAGCTTAAAATGCACATTTTGTGGATCATAGATCTTTTGCACATGTTTTTGGTCATATGTTTACGATTACCTCCCTCCATAAGGTATTAAAAGTGATTAGAAACCTTGCAGGAGAGTGGTGTAGTGAAAATTACACTAAAGGAATAATCTCTAGTCTAATAAATGATAGATAACTCTCTCATTCTATTTTAGATAATATAGATATATTTAAATGCTATTTATTGGCAATCTCTAATAATTTTGTATTTCTATGAGCAACACATACTGTTACATATCTTTGCATCTACTTGCGATCTTTTTTTTAATAAGCGCTATAAGTAAACTCTTTTATTTAGGAAACGTTATCAGAGATATTAATAGAGTTACCTTATATCTATTTATTTGTACATTCTTATTTTGTTTAATAAAATTATTTATTTGTTGTTTTTAAATAATGACTTTGCGTTTTATTTATTTATTATCATCATTTTGATGTATTGGTGTGGTCATATAATTTTTATTTCAATCAGCTAATTTTAATAACATTGATACAAAACACTATCAAGCTAGAAACAAATATTTCTTTCTCTGAAGCCACTGATAAAATGCACTGTGCAAAACAAGTTTTAATACCACCAGACTTTGATTAATACATCTATAAATTCCAAGAAATTGGATATCACAGAGAATCTGATATATATAATATTACAAATCGATGTCTGTATTTCTTCAAAATAATATACGTAAATTTATAAATAAATATTTGAAAATACAGTACTTAATAGTTTATAAAAAATATATGTATAACCGTCACTTAGAATTATGGGAAAGCTGACATTTTTTAAAAGTGATAGTTGACAAAAACTACAAGTTAGTTGAAAGCGCTTCTAAGTGACGGTTATACATATATTTTTTTATAAACTATTAAGTACTGTATTTTCAAATATTTATTTATATATATATGTCAAAGTGTTGACCAGAAAGTGAACCCGGACCAGCTGCTTGGAAGGCAGCTATGCTAACCACACAGCCACCAACGCTTGATGAGAATCTGATATTATACAATCTTTTCCCACTTGGATGATCTACCTTCCCAAAAAATTGTAATCCTCTACCTGTTCAGTTAAACTTTCTCAGAACAGGTTTCAGCAAGAGCAGATTAATATTAGTCTTTAAATCTTGATCTTATTTACAAGTACTATTCTCTATTTAGATTTTGAAAAGTTCACATTGAATAAAGTTGCACATTCTGTATATTTATATTTAAAAAAAAGATTAGAATTAAAATACATTTATTATTACTACTATTTTCTGCTTTATCATCATTACTCATTTTTTACAATTATTTAGTAACAAATACTACTACAATGGTTTTACAAATCAAGCATAATAATCACAATAATTATGTTGGAATTATTGATAAGCAAAATATTAAGTTTTTCTTAAAGGATAAAATATTATTTTAGTCACATATACTCCATTTATTTATAGTGAGATTTACAGGTGGTTAAATTTTTGAATTTAAAACATTTTTATTACATCATATTATTATCATCAATTTAATCATCAGCAAATCCTTGCATTATGAAGATCTTTCCAAATTCACTTTTTTTTAGTACTTTCAGATACATAATTTCTCCATGTCACTTGTTCTCTCACCTATCTGTCTCATATGCAGTTTTTTTTTTTAGAGTTCAAGATATCTTGATAATCAGTTTAAAATGTCAGCCGTCCACCTTCTGTTTTATGAAAAGTCCTTCTGAGATTTTCATTGTAATTCTGCTTTACATTAGTCTTGAATAAATTGTGTGCTGTTCATATCTCTTTCTTCTAATAAGTGAACCAAAAATATCTTATAATCTGTGTCCCATGAGTGATAACTCAGCACATCTTTGAGATTACTTGCTATATTTACAGTAAAAAGTCAAACCAAATCACATTTCCTATTACTTTTACAATGTTTATTTCATTAAAATTATTAATTTGTCATAAAAGATGTCTAACTATAAGATCTTAACACTAATTTGCTGTAAATCAAAAGATTTCACAAATGTTAGTGTAAAATAGAAACTGTGGTCTTAATCAGTGAAGTATTTAATAGCCCCACGCTCTTAAATCAAAATGCTTTAGATTTGCCTATATATTTAAAAAGTAGGTTGAAGATAAGAGTGGCCACTCCTGTTTTTTTAAGTCATTAATCTTGTGTTAAAGATTTGTACAGGTCCCTACTATCAAAGTTTAGGCACATAGTCCTATGGTGATAGCCTTAATATATATATATTAATTTTAATAAAATAATATTTAATTTTAATAAGCATTGTAAAAGTAATAGAAAAAGTGGTTTGATTTAATTTTTTTATAATTTTATCAAAAGATTAAACTGATCATATATTTACAGTAATGTGTTTGGACTATTGTTAGATATTTATACAAGTTCACATTACTTGTCATAAGTGCACATTGTTGGAAAGACCATAGACTAATAGTTCCATGGTTAAAATGGTAGTTGCATTATATTTGTAGAAAAATTGATATATATATTTTAGAGGTATCTACTATGAACATTTCAATGGCTATTAAACATCAAAATCTCCAGTTTGGCTCAAGATGATTGTGTTACCAAGGCATAAAATTTTATTCAAGAGTGAATAAAATAGATTCATTCTTGAGTTCACTAAAAAGTATTCTGATTGGGTTTTCTAACAAAAACTCTATTATTAGTGAACTGACTAAAAGGTAGACATTTTCTGATTGAAAAATAATAAATTGAATATAAAGTTTTATAAAATAAAAGTTCAACATCTCACAAGAATGCTTAAAAATGATTGGTAAGTTAAATTGCAAAAAAAAATTTTATGCATTAAAAGTAACATGAACTTAAAGAACAATATCATAAACCTATTAAATCCATGAATAAGGTCATAATTATATTAATTTCATGGATATTTTTTATTTCACAAAGACAGTCCATAATGATGGATAACATATTTTAATTATCTTGATAGACCATAGCTTTTATTAATATATCCATTTTATCTACTCACTTAGATTTGGACATCTAGATTAATGAAATTAAATGCTGCAGATTTTAATAAGTTACCTGGTGATATATTACTTTCAAAGGTCTTGCAATGTTTCAGGAACATAAGTTATAGCAATTGATTGCTTTTATTATTATAATTTATATTTAAAAAGTACTAAGATACAGTATTAATTATCTAAAATACAAGGAATAAATCCTTTATGTTGCTTTTGTAAATTAAAAATAAATCTTAGATATTATATAGAATAAAATATCTTTATCTAACAACAAAATAATATATGACAATAGCTGTAATATAATCATATAATTATTCCATAAAAAAGCTCTTTTTGGCAATTTTTAAATTTTTGCCTTTTTCAATATGTCTTGGTTAACTACAAAAATAACCTATATTGCATACATAATGACATCTACCAGCTCTATATAAAATTAACACAAGCCTATAACTTATGCTTAATATCTTTATAATAACACATATTATATAACCCTTCATTCATTTTTCATTATCCAATTACTAGTTAAATTAATTGATGTTTTATAAATGTTCATACAATTATTTCTATTATAATTAGTGTAATTAGTTTCATATATCTTCTTTCTATTAATTTCTTTAATATAATTTAATGGACTTATTTTCTTAACACAATCTATTCTATGTCCATATTTTAAGTAGTAAACATATAATGCAGATCTGTCATCTTTCCTTTTAATAGCATTATTATGTTCTTTAGCACTTTCTTCTAATTATTTCACTGTATATCCATAATAAATCATACTGCAAACCTCACAAGTAATTTTATATACTAGACCCTTTTTATATCATCTTTTATTTTACAATTGTTTGACCATCCTATTTTAATATTTTTATCTATAAGATATTTATTTTATATAGCACAATGTTTTTAAACTATAATAATAATCAGCATTAAACTAATGTACATGCACTTTGTGGATTTAATGATAAATGAATACTCTCACTTTCCAAACACAAGTGTTTGGAAAGTGAGTGTATTCATTTATAGTTAAAATCCACAAAGCACATATGCATTAGCTTAAAGTGTTTGTAATTATAAATATGCGACTTTTTTCACATTAAATAGTGAAGCTATAATTATACTATAATGTGTAATATGCTAAAAAAGTCGCATATTTATAATTACAATTTTTACTAGTGAAAAGAAAAACAATTTATTACTTAAAGCGCATGTACATTAGCTTAATGCTGATTATTATTATTTTTATCTATATAATTTTTATTTTTTAATAATATATGATAAATTTTAAGAACACATGAAAGTTTTACCCATTTTATATTATCTGGTTCACTATTATTACCTAAATTATATTGTTTATAATTAAAGAATATATTTCTAGTGCTTCTAGGGTTATATCCATAACTAGTATATAACTTTATAAATTTCTCTTTTTGCAAAATAGCTATCTTCCTACTTGTGTTATATTTATCATTTTTATTTTTAAAATTTTTAATAACTGCCATTTTTTGTATCCATGCCTGTTGCAAATCCATAGAAATTATTTTCCTTAATTTATCTTCTTTAATGAAGTGTTTTAATGTAATTATGTTATTATCATCTATCTCTATATCTAAATACTTTATTTTAACATCAATTTCTATAATTGTAAATTTTATATTATCCATATTATTATTAAATTCATTATATGTTTTCTTTAGAGCTCTTTTATTACCAATTACTAATATATCATCAACATATCTAAAGTAATGTATTATAGCTTGATTTTCTATTCAACTATTAAAAATTTTCATTTCCATTTCATTGATAAATATTGATTACATTAATCTGCTAATTGCACACCCCATTACCCATCCCTTATGTATACTCCAATATTCACTATTATATTTAAAATGCAAACTATTATGCATTAAAATTAAACCTTCTTGTATAATATTAATTACCTCTATATCATTAATATGCACATATAATTTCTGTATTAATATTTCTATACTTTTTGTTCTTGGAATGCTAGGATACATCTTCTCAATATCCATTACAAATATACTTTGGTTTCTATTCAATTTTATCATATTAAACTTATTTATAATATCCTCTGTATTTTTAATGCAAAACTCCTCATAACCAATAATGTTTACTATCCACTTATTTAAATACTTACAAGATCTTGGTAGAATAAAATCAGTAAAATTATTAATTATTAGGGAATGTCATTGCTATCTATAACAGCAAAATTACTTTCAGAGATTTTATTGAATTAAGCTATTCAATCACAGATAAATGATTACTAGAAATTCAATAATTGGTTAAAAAAATCAAAAATCATTATAGACTTGATTTGTATTACCAGATAAGTGCAAGAAAAGTATTAGGAATAAAAGTGTGATTTATATTTTATTGATTTAGTTAAGGATTTGATTCAATTAGTCAAAAAAGTTTTGATATTTGACATTAGCAATTATCTACTAAAGTTTATTTATATTATACAAGCTAATAAAATTTTTAGAAAATTGAAAACTGGTGTTAAACAAGGATACATGCTAATTTTAATTTTGTTTCCTTTTTTTATGATAGTGGTTTTATAATATTTTTTTAGTTCATTAACTAGGTTTTAAGATACAATTCTAGTTTGATAATTTTTAAATTTAAACCAATTAAAAGAAAAAGCCAAAAACTTCACCTACTTGGCTTCTAGATTTACAGTAGGCTTGTGATTGTATTATTTTTATTAATTCAATAGATAAATTTTAGAATATTCTTAATGCTGACAGTGATGAGAGGGAAAAAACTTTAATCTTGAATGAGTACCAATTACAAAACTTTTTAGATAATTAATTGTATTTAAAATTACCCCAAATCCAAAATTCAATTAGACCAGCATAAAAATAATATTAAAACACAACCAAAGGTTTCACTGCTATAAGCAGACTTCTCAAGTGTAAAGAACTGCAAAAACTATACAATATATATAATATTAACCATTACCCACAAATCCATTCACTTCCCATCCACTCTTAATATTAAAAGAACTCTTAAATAACTTAATTAAGAGTAAACCTTTGGTTGTGTTTTAATATTATTTTTATGCTGGTCTAATTGAATTTTGGATTTGGGGTAATTTTAATTATATATTGACTAGTTTAGCTTTATGCTTGTAATGTTTAATTGTATTTGTACATTGTGGTACAATATAAATATTAGAGTGTTGTTGCATTTAATATTTTAAAAGATAGATTCTTTCATCATAGCGTTATGACTATTGCCACTAAATTAGTTATGCATAGTGCTTTTATCTTATTTAAGTTACTGTATAGAAATAACACATAATTCCTAAATCACTAGAAAAGTTATCTTAAGAATTCTCTATACAATTTTAAAATATGATGGTAAGATCAAAGCACTAATCAGTAAGTTCTTTAATATTACTGGATGTGATTCAATATTATTTTCTTTTTATAAAGGCATATTTTCACGGGATTAGAAATTTGAAGTTAATGAACAACAACAAACTTCCTAAAAATATTTTACAGTAATCTTCATGAGAGAGGAAGACCATTTATATCATAAGGCTTATATCAAAAGCTCTCAAATGAAGTACAGTTGTAATTGCTTTCATTAATAAAATGTCTGGGGATAAAATTCAATGGAGTTTGCTACAACTAGACAAGGTATTTTAAAAAGTAAAATTTTCTAAAAAAGAAATTAAAAATGAATCTTGCAAGATGGCAACTAAACAAACTAGGGATTAAATATGATATGTTTGTGTTTAACTGACTGCATCATCATAAAACTCATTTTAACACTTTTTTCTTTGTTTTTCTATCATTGCTTGAACAATCAGACTTAATTATGAGTAATTGTTTAGCAATGAATGTAAAATAAGCAAAAATAATTTATTGTTATCTAGCCTTCTTCAAAGAAAAAATGTTTTACAATATATGTGGAATATGTGTATGTTTAAATTATGTGTTGAATGAAGGCTTCGCAATCTGTGTGATGATGGTGATCAATTCCTAAGCACAATAAACAGGATCTGTTATGTACTACAAACATCTCATTAATTTAAGTTTGTATCTAAATAAAAAACCTAAAACTTTTTTTAACTGTTAAGATTAAAAATTTCACTTTAAAAAAGATAATTTTAAACAAAAATTTCATTTAAAAATTAGTTTACCTTAGGTACAGTTTATTTGATAATCACGAAAGAAGATGACCAATTTACAAATTAGTTTGTTTACTTAATAATTTTTTTAATCTGTATTTTAAATAGAAATAACAGTCTATATAAGTCATGACTATCCCATCAATGTCCTAAATTTAAATCATGTTTGAGTAAAGTTCCAATGATATTTAGAAATTTTTTTAGGTAGCTGTTCTGTAGCCAATCCAAATAATTGTATAATAGTGACTGGTAAATGGATATTAAACTGTTCAACTCTCTCTACTTAGCCATCTTAAAGTTTGATAAGCAATGGCTTTTTTTTAAATGTTGTTTATGGTGGTGAAGAAAAGTCTTTGTTCCACAGTGCATTATTGAAAAGATGTTTTTTCCTTTTTCTTTTAATTGATCCCTTTAGTTTCTTTTGCAATTGAAGTGTTGATATTTTTATCCATTTCAGATATATAAACTTTCCATACAGTAGTGCACACCAATAGTGATCATGTGATGTTTAGTGGTTTAATAACTATATTGACTCCTACTTGAAGTCATAAAAACCCGTTTTCCTTCTCACTGATTTTACACATGTATGAATTCCATGGCTGTTAGTGCTATGCATTATTGGGTACAATGATAAAATGGAAGTCTTTGGAGATTAATCACTTTTGGGGCTCAAATTTTTTGTGAATTCCGAAATAATTAATCACTCAATTACCTTTTACATGTTTCAAAGTATATTGTAAATTGTACTTAATGAGGCTTTTTATACATAAAAAAAAACTTTGACTTGATAATAGTATATACTCAGGCAAGCACATATGTTCTATATACATACACAATTTCAAATATATAAAAAAAAGTTGTTGTTTTTTTTAAAAAAAGTATAATTTTAGCTAGAGCTCATATAATAGGAATATATTACAATACTTAAAATTTGAGTGGCAGGTGGTTTCGTATTTGGGCGAGTAGTTTTTGTAAAATTTCCAACATTATATGAACTTTGACACTTGTTAAATGGCCAGTGAATCATTTAAAAATAGTATGAAACTGTTCCCAAATGGGAAACGTTTACAAATGATGTTTTTAAGATATCTGAAATATATCAAAAGTTTTACGTGTGTGCGCGTGAATAGTATTATAAATTACTGTCAACTTCCAAATCTACGAATAAAAAATATATAAAAGATAAATTTATACATTTTAAACTTTTGCTTTTAAAATATTTATTCAAATACAGTACATATACAGAGATAATATAATTTACCCAGAGTTTTAGTTTATACTGGCAAACTATAATGATATGATGCCGAATGGCTTCTACTTGGAAGAAGTCAGGAGATATTACTATAGATCAAATACTTACACTATCTTGTTAATCCCCAAAGCAAACATATGATTTCTCCAAAACTTTTTTATGTCAGTGTAAATCTAGCTGAAGAAAACTAAATTTACAGCAATAATATTTATTTTCAATCTCCCAAACCTGTAATGCAAATAATGGATAAAATCATCGAATACTAAAGGCCAGTTGATCAATCTTACATCTGATTTTAAACTGATTGACTCTTCCATAGTGTACTGGTGGTCAATGTTTTATAGTAGTGGGACAATATTTCATGCATGAGTTCACATATTCCATATAGCTTTTGCAATACTATTCAATTTTTATTTAAAATATAATATGTCATAGACAAATAATATTTAGCCTTTTTTCATAATATAAGAAAAAAGGCATACGGCATTATTGCTCAAGAGTTCATAAAAAGTTCAAATACCAGACCTGTGAGTGCCAGAATTAATCCTGGGACAGCCCAATCTCAAGTCAGATGCTCTACCCACCCTGCCAACCTAGATTGAGAGATTCCAGGATCGATTCTGGCGCTTGAACTATTTATGAATTCTCCAGCTATAAAACTATATGCGTTTTTTTTTTTTTTCATAATATAATAATGTACATAGAAAAAATTTTAAGATTAAAATATTAGTGACTTTAATGTTTGCTTTCACCAAACTTTTAATATTTGGAGTTAAACAGTACATTTTCCTAATTTGAATCATTCAAATATGACTTCATTTTTTTAACAATTTCGCTGATGAAAATAACTTTCCTAGTGAACAAAATTGCAAAGTTTACAAAAAATGAATAATTATAAAATAATTAAAAACGATTACAGATTCACTCTGAATTTGCAGAATGATTGTCGAGCCAATTTTACATTTTTTTAAGTTTGATTTATCGAATTTTAATTTTTGTTATAATTTTTCCTCAGATTTTCAATGAAATGGATGGCTGAAGAGTTGTGGCGTGGAGTGGTTTGAAGCCTGTACATTAAAGTATGAAGATTGGCTATCTTAATATAATAAGCTGAGCTTGGTTTGTATATATGTGTGGAGATGATAATCTAGACTGACGAGTGCTGTTTTAGCACGAAATATGCATATTGGTGATTATTTATTTTTTCGACATGTGTGTGATCAAGTGTATCAGTGGTATGAGATAGCATGGATGTTTGACGGTCATATGAAAGTCTGAGTTTAAACTCCCTATATATTACATATATAAATGCAGGTATGAAAAAGCCTGTACTGTGGGAAAAAATCATATTTCTGATTGATAATGTAAATTATTGGGGTTTTTATTGAGTATTATTTTATAAAACAGCCGTACTTTTTACTTTTATAACATTTTCAATGCTCGCAATTAATCTTACAATACACTAATTTTAATAGCCGGGTCCTGCCTTCTTTATGAAAATGCATTAAGTTCACATTATCTTCAGACAGTAGTCCAGTTTTTATTTTTTTTACAGAAGAAGACCAATGTTAATTTGAAACTGGTGACAGAAGTTTGATTGCATTGCTTTTTGGTTTTAATAAAAGTTGTTTGCTTCTTATCATTCATTTTTTGTGATGCTCAAGGTCATTGATCACAGTTCCAACTCAGTCTTTTCCTGTATTTGATTTTCTTATGGACTCCTGAGCAATAAATCATTCAGTTGTTTTAAAGTAATAACAATTGTGATAATTTTTTTTTTTTTTTTACATAAAACAGATATTTTATTACTAATAATGACAATAATATATGTCTGTATATATATGTTTCTGGTTACTTTCAGTTATACACTTTCGTTTATAGGTGGAAGGGCCATATGATGCAATGGTAGTGCATTCATCTGCCATGTCTATGGCCGTGTTCAAATCTGGACAGATCAAGTTTAAAAATTTTTCCTATAGGTGTGTGATTTTTTTTCCAAATCAGTTAATCATCCAATATTGGTTGGTAAGTGAGTATCTAACTAATCTCAGCTAGCAGTTAAAATAAAATTGGGAGAAAAAAACTCAAATGTGCAATTGTCAGTCTTAATAAGTCTATGAGAGTTTGTTAGAGAGTTGGATTATGTTTGGGCTATATAATACGTTTTTGCTCATCTAGACAAGTTAAAATTTAAATAGTAATAAAAAATAGGCTTATATTTTAAAAAAGTATTGTAAGTAGATAAGGATGATTTATTTATTGTTTTATCAACTGTATTTATACAATAATTCAAAGATGTGTTTGTATAATCAGATATATTAATTATATTTTCATGAAAAAATATTTATGACAGATAGCTTCAAAATAGAAATTTTCAAATATAATAAAGAGAAAAACTTAAAAGTGGTAAAATGCATATCTGTATTTATATGTACAGTATAAGGATAAAGATACATACAGTTTTATAGTTAATGTTTTTGAACTAAACATTTACGTTTGAGAAATTTTCTTGTCTATTTAAAAACATGGCTATGAATATGAGGGTTCTGACCCTTGAAAGCGCTTAGCCATTTAATTAAATATATATTAAAATAATATATATATACATTTCTTTATTTGTCTTCAGTTTTGCATGCTTGTGCATGTTAGCGCATTTTATATTTTGCACTTTAAAAATTTTATAATAAAATTCTATCTTATAAAAAAAAGTAAAGCAATGTATTTTCAGTTAAAATCCCGAAAGATATGAAGGTGATAAATAATTGATTGGTTTATTGCTCGGAAATTAATAAATTCAAGCACCAGAAATTACAGACTTGGAATTTTAGCATTTACCACTTTACCATTATAATAAACAAGCAGGTCTAGAGATAAATAAAAAAAACAACATTAATAATAATAAATAGTGTTAAGTTATTTGAATGTTATAATTTTTAAAAAAACCTAATACATCAACATTTTATTAACCTGCAAGTATAAATTCATAAAAATAAAAAAAAGATGACTATTGTTATTTACCATATATTTCAATGAGCAAAAAATAGTAATAATTGTATAGTCAAAAGATTATGTGATGTTCAAACAATCATTCAATTTATAAAACTGAGATTTAAATATACTTTTCTCAGTTGATATATCATACCATTTATACCTTTCTTAAACACTTTATCAATACTTTTATTTATATCAAACTAACAGTTTCGACTGTCCTGCAGTCATCATCAGAGCTATAATATTCAAATATATAATTATACAATTAATACACTTATCCACATATTCATATACAAAATTAAATACACAATGTAAACAAAAATAAATATTTGGTCAGATTAAAATGTATATTTACTTTTGTTTATATTGTGTATTTAATTAAGTATATGAATATGTGGATAAGTGTATTAATTGTATAATTATGCATTTGAATATTGTAGCTCTGATGATGACTGCAGGACAGTCAAAACTGTTAGTTCAATAGTAATAAAAGTATTGATAAAGTGTTTAAGAAAGGTGTAAATGGTATATGTTAAAGTAGAAATCAATATATAGGAAAAGGAAGAAGTAGAAAATTATATTACTTTCTCGGTTGATAGTTATTCTAGAAACATTTAGTTCTTGAATCTACCTCAGTACTAAACCATGAAAGTGAGTTACAGTCATTAGTTAATGGTCATAACCATATGTAAAATTATTTTATTTAACAAATTCTGAATTATATTTAAGTATAATTCTTACCTTATTTTGTTATTTCTTTTCATCATATGATTATTTTCATTATCAAATACAGTTTGCAGGATAAATATTGTTTAGTTTACATAATTAAATATTTAAATTAAGCACTGGATTTTTTAAAGACATGATATCTAATTTATTTTAAGCAGTTATAATATTTAGATAAATGTGACAAAAGCAATGGTGTGATGCGATCCACTATGACTTCTTATATGGAGTCAGAAATCTTTCAGCAACTGTGCCCAGAGAAACCTGTTACCCACTTTAACTTCCCTTTCCATTCCCTGCCCTAAGTTTTCTCATATTCTTCTCTATCCTGCTCCATCCCATTTCTACAACACAATCTTTGTCAACTCCATGGTCTTTATATCTAAATCCCCCTTATCTTTTCCCAAACCCAGCATAAAAACCAATAACCCACTTTCAGCATAATCACATTGTTTATATTTATTCTTCCACAACTTCTTATTTGTATTCTTTCTGCTTTCAGACATTTACCTTCAATTAACAGATGCCTAATATTTTCTATACCTTCCCACATTTTTTAATTTATGTGTATATTACCTTGTTGCTAAAGATCCCATTAGAGTTTTAAACAGTAAACTACTTTCATTGCTATTATCATAAATTAACTCACACCCAACATTCTTCTTACTTCTTTATATATTTAAACTTTTTTTACTCTCCATACTAATTCTCCATCTCTCCAACTCACTATTTTTTATTAATGCATCTCTTCTTCTGTTCTATTCCTTAACATTATAATACTCAAACATTCTCCTAAAACAATCATCCAACTTTTTGTATAAGTATGCTGACATAAGTGCTCTTCATCCTATACTAAAGCCATCTATTGTAAGCTTGAGTAATTAATGATCCCCAAATGGTTATAATAATCCCAGGCCAATTTCTGGATTTTGCCTTTATCAGTAAAAGTGAATTAGGATTTAAAACTGAAATTAATACACTTATGCATCTAGGAGCTATATTTTACTTCTTTAGATTATTCAAAGTAAAAAGCTTGAAAAAAAAATTAAGATTGTTGTTGATAGCTAATTTAAATATGTTTATTAGTAGACCGATTTCTAATTGTGGCATTGCTATTTCTGATCTTAATAAACTAAGATTATGAAAAAAAAAAAAGCTTAATTTTGTTCTAACATCTTTAACAATGACTAATTTATTTTAAAAAGTGATTTAAAATATATCTGTAGCAGTGCTTAATAATTGTTCCAGATTAGCCAGGAAATAAACAGAATTTTTTTTTCGTTATTGCTATAAGTTGTGATAAAAATATAGAATTATACAAAAATCCATTCTGGTATTGAAATGAATTAAGATTGCTTTTGGTGCATAAACATCATCAAAAACAAAGTCTCAAGTGTATGTGACTGCTTTAAGTTTTCCAATAAATGGTTTTGTATATACATAAAATATAGTTGGAAATGCAAACTTCTAATTTTAAAATGTTGTTCAAATTAATGCAATATCCTCTAATATTAAAGTTATCAAAGCAACAAATAAAAATAAAATTTCTTTCATTCATTTTCTGAGATTTGATATGGGCATTTGGATCTCATAAGACCAGTGAGTGTGAAATTCAAGTCAGTGGATATGTTCAAGCAACTCCACTCAAATCAGCATTGAATGTTTGATTCAATTTTACATATATGTTACATTTTAATTTACAAGTGTCCAAATTTCTGTATTCACAGTTTTGACAAAGTTATTAATATTTATTACTAATGATCTATCTATATATAACTCAATTCTATCTAATAAATGCAGTATTTTTAATAAACCCTTATTTTACCAATGATTATGAATTATCATTTATTAGATAAAAATATATTTTTTAAATCTTAGATATATTCTTTAAATTTATTAAAGATCAAATAAAGTAAAAACTTTTTGATAGGTATATGGATCCTCTACCTTTTTGGTTAACATTCACATCCATTTACTCATGCAAACAATCTTATATTTTTAGAAACTATAATTAATGTTTTTACGTTTTAAACATATGGTTGTAAACATATACATTTTAAGCCTCTTCAATTAGGTCATTATTTTTCACAGCTTCTCTATTGATGCTCTGTGTTTATTTGAATCACATTATTCCTATCTATCTTAACAGTGATCATTGAAACATCATATGACCGCAATCTTTTTTCCTTGCACAATATATTAACATAGTAGCAATTCTATCCATACAACAATGTCACTTAGTGCAAGCTATAGTAACCAGCAATAGTGACACCTAGTATAAGCTATAGTAATCTATTGATTACTATAGTTCACACTAAGTGAGACTATTATACAGAGAGTAAGTGTGGCTACTATCTTATAAGTGTATAAGTGTTTTAGTAAACATTTATTTTGTAATAATCTCATTTTAATAAATATGTGATAAAAGAACCTTAATTGCTTTTCAAAAAATGTAAGATTGTGTGATGTGATTAAAAAGAAGCAAATGGTTATAAAAGAGTAAGATTATCATACAGGTATACGAGTTATATTTGATGTTTAAGAAATTTAAAGTATATACCTAAAATTTAATGAAATATAAGAATTTCGATCTATAAAAAGTTAGTGTCATTTATGTATTTATTAAAGATGATTATTGCAAAATAATTACTTTCTAAAAATCATGCTATTTATAAGATAGATGTGAGTAATGTATGTATATTTTAAACAAATACATAGCAATAGTATATTGGGAAATTGTACTTAGTTTGTTTTAACTGAGAAGTTCGGATTGCTTCAAAATGCACATTAAAAAACCAATTGTATTTTCCCCTCAATATGTGTGTTGCATGTTTGAAATGCGATAAAGTGTTAATTATAA
This sequence comes from Epiperipatus broadwayi, assembly GCA_028023455.1. Classification (NCBI taxonomy): domain Eukaryota; kingdom Metazoa; phylum Onychophora; class Udeonychophora; order Euonychophora; family Peripatidae; genus Epiperipatus; species Epiperipatus broadwayi. The sequence continues at coordinate 12,748,633 of JAQFVV010012398.1, read as the reverse complement.
TTTCTACATATAAAGTATTGATTCAGCAACAGCTAAATACTATTTTTTATAAATAGCCGTTTGGATCTTCTCTCTTGTCCTTTTATCTTTCTGACTTCAGTTATTTAAGCTAGTATAGAGCTCGAATTCATAATCATAACAGTAAATGCATTTGCACAATCTTTCAGTTTTTCCGAAATAAAATGTTATTTGATAAGTATATTGGAAAAATGCTAGAGTTCATATTTAATTGTATTTAAGAATTATTCAACTATTGCAATATAGAGAGAGGAAAAGACAAGTTATTGAATTATCATTTTAAAAAAAACGTGTAGTTGATGATTTATAGAAGGTAGGAGATGATAATGTGGTTCAGGTCTGAAATTACAATCAACTACATATCTGTATAAGAAATTAAAAAAAAAACCAAATGGAATAATTTATTGTTCGGAGTTTACAAGAAATTTGGGCCCCGGAAGCGAAAGGAAAAGAAGACAAATAATATTTACAATTGATGATGATCAATTAAGTTACTTAATTGCGATATTACGATTTTTGTTAGACTCAGGAAAAAAGCATTCCTACATAAATGCATACATAATATGTAATAAATGTATAAAATAAATTAATAATAATTTATAGTTATTTTTGGGTTCATTATTTTTTTTTTGATGCACTATTTTTTAAAAAGATGTTATCTCTTAAATATGTTGTAAATAGACATTGTGATGAAAGATTTAATTTTAGATATTATTTCTACAATAATAATAAGAAGAAGAAAACAATACATCTATTATTATGCGTTTCCCCCCCATGATTGTAATCTTGTTTTGATTTTTATGTGAAATGCAGATTTAGATGTTATTCAGATAACGTCATTATCTGATTTGTCTAATTTAGGCTTTGCTAAGAAAAGATTTTAATTCTAGTTCTGTTTGATTAATATTTTATCCATTGTTTATATCAAAATATGTAAAAATATGTCAATTTTTATTTTAAATATGAAAAATATTAATGATTCAATAATAATGAAACATTAACGCTAATAATCACATTTTTTTATTTAAATTTTTAATAAGGCCCAGACTTATGATGCTGACTAAATAAACGTTTCCAATTTTAGTCAAATATAAAAGATTTTAATTGTAAATTCTAAGAGGATTTTTTTTTTTTTTTGTCTTTTTTCTTTAAAAAAAATCTCATTTTTATTACAGTATAAGTTGATAGCTTACAAGCACAAATGTAATTATCATTAAATAAAAGAATTATTACGGCAATATCATATGATCAATTTTTACCCTCTAGTTTATTTATTTAAGCCACGATATTTGATGATGGAACAACTTTATCAACATTAATGAAAATTCATTTCCAAATTGCTCCTGAGTGAATTTCGTTTTAATTTTTACTGAGCTAGATTGAAAATTATAACAGATTTTTAAACAATTCGTTTGGCTCAGTGTGTTCTGCAGGAATAAAAATATGACGTGCCCCTATTACACTCGCTACATCATATTACAACTTACGTATTTATAGTCTTTAATCCTCTAATTAAAAATAGCTAAATATTCGTTTATCTGAAGAAAAAAATCTAAGCTTATTCGTGAAAAAAAATTGTTATATTTTTTTCCTGAATTCAAACCTCGTGTTGTGGATATAGAAGAGATATCCCATTAATCACTAGAACTTTAATACTTATTTGATTAAAAATAATTAACGAGTTAAACTAAAATAACATTGATAAAATACTATAGCCGTAGAATGTAATTTTTGATAGTATAGTAAAATAACAATAATAACAAGATAAAGAAATATATATCATATAAATGAAAATGTATACTGTAAATATTAGTAGTGGATTTTTTTTTTACTTTACCGAATTGAAAATTGATCGAAGAATTTCAGTCTGGAAATGACTTTTCTCCCATGCCCTGTTGAATTGGTTTACGGCAAAAAAAAAAGTTAATATGTATAATCAGACAGAGATGCTTTACCTTCAGTAAAAAAATAAATAAATAGCTAGTTATCTTCATTTATCACTTTTTTCTGTTCCAAATGATTCTATTTCATGAATAGAACATAATCTTTATCCTCCCAGTCTTGAAATCCTCTTACTCTGAACCTCCTTTGACTTGCTAATGTCAAGTAAAAATGATTGGATAACCACTTTTTTTAATTATTATTGACTGGCTAGTGGAGTTAATTTGGGACCACTTATTTGAAAAAATCCTGAACTTTTTCAAATTTCTTCATTTATCTATAGAATTTCTAGTGCTATTTTATACTTAAAGCCAAAATATTGTGAAATGCTATATATACTTTCAAATTGTTATTTGTTTCTTATCAAGTTTGTCCCTTATCTCAATTTCATTATTTCACAACCATCTATCAGCACAGAAGTCAAAATTACCCCCTCTCACTTTTCATGTATTTTATTGTCGATCTTCATTAGTCAAGTAGACTTCATGCTTGTGTTGTAACTTGATACTTTTTTTCTACATCACACTCATGCAAGTTAAAACTATACATGGAGGCTCAAAATCTTTAATCTCTATAGTGTTTTAGTATCATATGTCAAAACAAGAATTAATATATATGAGGAGGAACCCAAACAAAATCCAGAATTTTGTAATAAAAAATTATGTATTTATTTTTAGGTGTTACAACAAGAATCTTCTTCACTGTCCATTTGATGCAATGCATCAGTCTATCTGTGTTTTCCACTTTTTGAAGCAATTCTGAAACTCTTGCAAAGTGATGCCTTTCAATGTTTCTATCATTTTTTTCTTCATTCTCTTTCAAGTCTGAAAAAAATAATTTTTTTGAGGATATTTTTTTTTCAATCAGCAAAATAAAAAAAAGTCACATGTGAGATTGGGTGAATATAGTGTGTGGATATACAGCATTATACTGTTTTTGTTAAAAATTGTCTCACACACAAAGCTTTTATATTCTGGCACGTTGTTGTGGTGAAGCAAACACTACTCATTTTGCTACAACTCAGGACTTTGTCTCACCATATCATGCAAATGTTTCATAACTTGTAGGTAAGATTCCTGACCATTATGGACAAATTCTATAGGAACAATGCCTTTTACATAAAAAAAAAAGTCAGCATTATCTTGACATTGAACTTCACTTAACATGCTTGTTTGGAATGTGGTAAGTTTGAACTCTTCCATTAAATGACTCCTAAACTTGTGTTTTCCCAAAAGCAGCTTGCTTGTAAGCTGTTTCAGGCAATACAACTGTTTCTCCTGCCATTTTTCTTAACAGAAATCAGAATTCCACATTGTTCCAACTTTTCAGCAATCATAAAAAACAATGAATATGGAGATACACTAACAAAAAAAATATTACATGGTACCATGACTTCACTTGATGATACTTTAAATCAGATTGATGCAGAAGGATCCCTGCAAGAGATATCTAGTGGCTGAAGCATGTATTACAATAAGTCCATCACAGAATAATTCCAGTTTTTTGAGTCCCCTATGTAATTTATATATGCCATTTATTTTATGCTATACCCTGTGCACTAGGTCAGTGTTAAGACTGCCTAAATCTGCTCACTATTATTCTGTATTCATTAGAGCTAGAACTCGATATCACATGATTCTCATAGCTTACTTATAATATTCCTATAAGCATCAGTTTTATGCATTTTATATCACTTTATACTAGAGTCATCTATGTGAACACAAATAATTAAATAACATCAGGGGATAGTTCTAACAAAATCCCATTGTACTACTTCTCATTGATGAAAACAACCCAACTACCTGATAGCCATGGATTTCTCTTTCTTGCACATTTAGTTCTAGAATAGAATGGCATAGAATGAAGTATTTCTGATAATTGAAATTATATTGTTGCATTAACTAAGCCATTGTTCCATGCTATATCTATTCTTCTTAATCTGCTCAAAACATAATAAAAAATGTGTGAAATAAATGAAGCATACCCTCTCAGTAATTATTTCATAGCATGCATGTAAGATCAAAATTGAATTTGAACCTGAAATTAAGATGTTGATTTATTAGAATAGTGCCATAAATGAAATTAAGCATGAAATTCATTCAGGACTGTGTGATATTGTTAACTTCGCAGATCGTAATTTAGGGTACACTAAATATAACTATATACCTATGTATTTTATAGGAATTTTCTGATGTTTCAAATGGCAACATTTGATGAAAAATTCAATCAATATTTTCTAAACATGTGTTTCTGTTAATCAAACCTGTCATCATCAATGATGGAAGAAATCAGTTGAGACTTGAACACACATAAACATCTAATTTCTATTAAATAAGTTCTCAAAGTTCAACATGATCTTAAACATTGAATGTTTATTGATGATGTTAGATTTGATTGATAGACACCTATTTCTAGCAAGATATTAGTTTACTTTTTTTTTTAGCAAACATTGCTATTTGAAACATCAGAAAATTTCTATACATTAGTATTATTGCATTTTTAATTAATAACACACATTTAATATGTAGTAAATTAATAATTATTTGATTATAAGAGTTGCAATATTTTTTTTAAAATAACAAATTAAGATTGTTTTATATTATATTTGGATGTTTTGAAGATTTTTGCCCAAATTCATGATGACAAAAGTTTGGAAAATATTTATATCCAAAGATTTTGTCTTTGCTCTTATCTAAATTTACATTTAGTATCATTTTATATATTTAAGCATCATCTATACTATATTTTTTTCTTTATCTCTTTTATTAGTACTTCTCATAAATATTGTGTTTGCAGCTTTACCAAGTTGATTATGAATATTCACCTCTGGTTTACTCTTCAAAAAATTCAGATTTTAATATATAAAAAACTATGATTTATCCTATGCATTAGTATCTATATAAATTATAGTTTCTCTAAGGATTGTATGACATTTGAGTACTACAATGCAACTGATTCTACTTAATTAACTAAATATATATTTTTTTCAGCTGAGAATAGATCTACCAAACTTTAATTTCTGAGCATTTTTCTCATCACAATACAAAAAATTTAATATTTCTTATAAAATGGAAGATATCTTTCCTCTTTCTAGAGATTTATTTAAAAGTACCATTTTATACCTACTCCAACATTGTTTATTAAAATCTTTTGTTTATTTGATTTGATTTTTTTTTATTAACCTTCACAAATTCACTTTTTATAGGAGATTTATTTTGTTGTTGTTGACAAAATTTGGTTTTATAGAATGTCAGATAGCACTACATTCTGAATTTACAATTGTATATCCCAAATAAAATTTATACTCAATAATAATAAAAAGGCATACACCATAGCTATATAAATGTATATTAGCAATAATTATACATAAAAAGCCTTTTTTAGCACCTCATTTTGTGCCCCTTTCAAATGTTAAGCAGATAGAACTCCATCTAGTATTTTATAATGGAAGTAAAATAACAAAATAAAACTTCAATAAAACAATAAAATTATTATATAGAAATTCAATATAAGTTCAAAAAATTGGCAATATAACTTAACAATATACAGAATAAATAATACATATGCTATACAACTTTATATATACTACTTTATATAATTTTCCATTCATTATTAATTGACGAATTGTTAATTAAATTTATTGAAGTTTTATAAATATTCATACATTTGTTTAAGTTGTGCTTAATATCATATGTTTCATATATTTGTCTTTTTTTATCATGTCCATATGTTAAGTAGTAAATATATAAAGCAGATTTATCACCTTTCCTATTAATTGCATTGTTAGTTTTTTTGGTGCTTACCTCTATAACTCTTTCTTTGTATGACCATAGTAAATCATATTGCAATGGTTACACTTAATTTTATATATGATTTCTTTTTTTGTATTTTATATTGTCTCTTAATTTATAATAATCTATTAGTTTATCTTGACTTTTACTATTTGACCATCCAATATTTATATGTTTATTAGTATATTTTTTGTTTTTTACTAATATATTATAAATTTCCATTTTTGATAACAAAGAAAATTTTAAATTAAAACAATAACTAGCAATTTAAATATCAAAGTCATGAAGTCAGTAGATAAAGACAGTGATTCTAATTTCTTCAATATATATATATTGTTTACATTTGTGTGTTACATGTAAGGTATTTTATAACTGATGTGAATCATCAGGCTGCTACTCTTCCTTCTTAAAGTCTGGGTTTAAGACTATTGCTATGCCATTACATTCTCTATTATTTTAAAAAAGTAAGTATAGTTGCTACATAGCTAAGTTATTAAAAATTAATCTTTAAAGTAGATGTTAATATAAGTAATTCTCCCTAAATCCTTTTTGATAATGGAATCTTCCTAGAAAAAATTTTAATGCATTATATTGCAATTTCCATTCATTAATATTGGCATCTTTTAATTGTCTTTGCTGTCTTCAATTTCACTAATCTGATCTGGTTTTGTAACCCTCATAATGTTTCTATCAATTTTAGAACTTCTTCCATATTCATTCATGATTATGAAAAGAAAGGGTTGTACTTTTTCTTAATTGATCCCAGAATATGAGAAGATACATTGTATTTTGAGTTAAGATTATTTAATTTCACCATATTTTTTAAATAGGCTCCCTTCAGTCATCCATTCCATTTTATACAACTGATAGACATGACTACATACATGTGAAAAAGATAAATGATCTCCAATATACGTATTTCATGCTATGCTGGTTCAGCACAAAATACTTATATTGGAGATAATTTATATTTTTCACATGTATGTAGTCATGTGTATTGGTTGTATAAGATTGAATGGATGACTGAAGGGAGCTTGAAAATCTAGGTTCAAATCCCCTCTAATTCAATTCTATTTGTAAAAAATGTACTTTTTTTTTCAAAAATTATATATTAGTGTGTTCTCTAAACTTTTAAAAAGACAATATTTAGTTTTATAATAGGTCACAAATCTTCTGAACTCAATCTCAGTTTATTTACTGATAGTTTTTAAAATCTAAAATTTAAGAATCTGAATTATTCTTTCAAAAGAATATTAAAACTACTTTGATGATTTTTGGCTATTTTTGCCATACTGTATAAAATGTCAGAATTATAATTTTAATCATCTAATATGAAGTGTATACAGTTTAAGAGAATTGGTTTTACTTTTAAATCAAATAAAATTGCCTTTTTAACATGGTTTATTTTTGTATATGTTTTGTTTTTTGGAATGTCAAGATATTTTGCTGTGGATTTCATAAGAATGAAGAAACAACAATTTTCTGCTATGTACTCATTTCAAATAAATAGATGTCTTGCCAATGAAGATGGTGACTATCTGTATTTAAAAGATCCTTTCACTAAGTTATTAATATCAGTTTTAATTTCATAGTAAAAAAAAGAATTGAAGATGTTTTCTATCCTGTTTTAATTTTGGTTCCCAAGGAATCATTATAAAGGCAAAAGTCAGCAAGTAATCTGAGATTTAAATCCTTTACCTTCTGATAATCATTGATTATACAAACCTGCTGCTCTTTTTTAAACAGCATCTTACATATATAAAAGCAGTTATTTTCTTATGAGATCATGTGACATTTGAGCACCACAAATAATCAATTGAATCTAGATCCAGGAACCCTAAATTCTTGAGTATAACAAGATTTGTTATTTCGCTTACTCATTCCAAATTTTAGGCTATTGATAACCTTAGTATATCCAACTAAAGATTTTTCAAAATACAGTATTGATTTTTTAAATTACAATTAATCCCATCCTAACTTATCTTGGAAAAGAAAGTGAACAATTTGTCAATTATTTATATCAAACTAATTGAAATTTTAACAACTAGTTGTTTTGTATGAATTTGCATACTAGATGTGTTCTAACTGAAAATCAAATATAAAAGTCCTGGATAGTTTGTCTATTGATGAAAAAAATGTGTTTATTTTCAAATGTTAGTATTATTTTAGATAATTAGAATGAAAAATGAAAAAAAAAGGTCTCTAAAATTTAGAGTGCAGAATTCCCAACAAATGAATAATAGTTTGAGGAAAGATGTTGATTAGATGAGTGAAAACTAGATTGTTTTTAATTTTTATTTTAATTATAAAGTGCAGAAAGTTAGAGAAAAATTCAGAAGAGTACTGACCTTATTATTACTTGAAAAAAGACTTTTGTATTCAGCAAAATGTAGTTTATAACTGAGCAGCTAACTTTGTTTATTCAAAAGAATACATGATGTATATTTCTTTTTTATAAAATGAACACAGGTGATAATATTTATAGGTGAGTTAATGTGGATGATGAATGAGTTAAAAATTCTTAAAAATATAACTTATCTTGAAACTTTTGTACATAATGGATGGTTTAACCATTAATATGATGTCTGGTCTTTTTGGTAATAATAAAATGAATAAATTGAAAGTTATTTAAAATATAATTAGAGAAATTGTTTTCCATAGCCTCCATGATGTTTATTTGCAATATAATTTTCAAATTTAAACTCTTTTATATTTAGAATGGTCTTTGGGAAGTGTTTTCAGTGGTAATACATCCATCCATCATTCTGTGATTTAAGATTCGAATTTGGACCAAATAAATTTCTTTTCAAGATGCTTAGGACTTTTTCAAAGAATTTATAGCCAACATAGATAATAATTCAATATTGGTCAGAAAATGGGTTTCTAGCTATTAGTTAAAAGATAAATCAAGTAAGAAAAACTATTTAAACTCTAATTGCTTTACAATTGGGAACCTTGATGAATAGTGATTTCTCATTGTTTCTCCGTGAGGAACAGGTGGAAATGGAAAATTTATAAATAAGACTTTTATCTATTTAGAGCCTTTAAAAAAATTAGCTTGATGACAATTTTTCTTCATCTATTTGGGGTTTTTCTGTTATCATGAATATTTCTTTGTTTTATGTATACAATATGAATGTTGTATGGTTTTTTTAATCTAATTTCTGAATCCTTAGTGAAATGTTCTGTAGTGGAATTACTAATTTATTTTTGTTATGGTTTTTGAACTCTGAGAAAGTAGTTGAAATAATATTATAAAGACCCAATGGCTTAAGATTCTAAATCATTCTGTTTATATCTAGAACAGGCAAAACTCTCCATACAGTAGTGCCACTCACTGCAAGCCAGAGTAATCAATGGATGCACTACTGTATGGAGAGTTTTGCTTGTTTTAATAACAGTTATGAGCGAGCATAAGAAATGGTGATCATGTAATGTCTATTTATATCTGATACTTAGTTTGGATAGTTTTAGTAAAAGAACCCCTAGCATAATATTGTCTATGAAAAATAGATGCATTCCAGTTTTTTTAATGTCCACTAGTGCTATATTTACCAATAACATTTGTGATAAATATTCAATTCTGTAATATTTAAATGAAGGAAATTTTTCAAGATTGATTAAAGAAATGTTATTAATATTCTTTGTGAAAAGAACTTTTACCTGAACTCAAATAAGTTAGGCCTTAAATTATTTTATTCCTTAAATATTGAGTACTTGTGTCTAAGACTGAAATCAAAACTAATTCAAGCATAAGTGAACATTTTATAATTAAAGCTGATCTTTTTCCTAATTACCAAACAGTTAAATTATTTGATTTATTTTTTTCTACTTGGGTATTTCAGAACTATAAATAACTTTTAAGAAACCTTCTAGCATATGGTTTTAGGAGCAATATTCATTATATTTGCTCTACTCCAGAATCATCTATTGTAATCTTGAGTAAAAGCACTAGATGATATTACTATTTTTGTTTACATCTCCAAACTAGTTTCTAGCTTATGGAATTTTTCCTGTGAAATTCAATAACTGTTCACCAAAAAAGGCTAAATGATCAAAACTACTATAAAGGTATAAAAAAAACAGTCTACCATTTAATAATATTTTGATTATTCAAACTTGCACTAAGTGGTTCTGGAGAAACCACAATAAATTACTCCTTCTAAATGCAAATGTTAAATGTAACTAGAGAATCTATCAGAGAGAAGGGCTACATTTTAACTAATTGTATTCTTTTAATATGTCTAAATAATTTATATTGTGATCTACATTGACTTTTTTCTTTCAAGCCTCTTGAATGTACCCATGTAAAGAGTAATATTTTTCTAAATTTCTGGATAATATCATTTATGTCTTTTCAAAAAGAGAAGTGAGCTTTATTCGGCAATTGGTATTACTTTTGAGTCTAATAGTTTATAAATTTATTTCACATGCCATCTAGTATCTGCTTTTTTCTCAACTAATCTTGCTATCTTCTATCAATATGTTCATCTAAACTCTATTCCAATCTTCTAAACTTTTGATGTTGCTAATAATACTTGTTTGTTTTTTCAACACAGAGACTAAACTCTCCATTCAGTAGCACCACTCAGTGCAAGCCAGAGTAATCAACAGATGCAAGAAGGTTTGTGTATAACCTCTGTGTAAACAGCTTGTGTAAATGTAAAGAATGGTGATCATATGATGTTTAATAATTTATTCTTTCACCTATGTATTTTGCTTTTTATCTCCTCTTGTTACTCCCAGCATACATTCTCCATACTTTGTTACATAATGTAAAACTTCCATATTGTTCTTCTAGTAAATATCCAAGTTTCAGATCCACATATAAGAACTTATAAAATTCACCTCTTAAAAAACTTCTTTTCAAACACTTAGGTATATTTCATTTTAATATTAAAATATTTCTATCAAAAGTATTCCATCCAAATTTTAATTCTATAATTAATTTCATTAACTATGTTTTCATCTGTAATTAATAACTGACCAAGGCACTGGTATTTATTAATTTCTTCTATTTTATAATTATCAATGTTTATTTTTATAAAAAGTCATTGAACATTATTTATTATTATCATCATCATCATAGTTATTAATATTATAATTATTATTATTATTTTACTGTAAAGGTGCTACAGTTGCTTTAAATGACAAATTATGGTTGTTTAAAAAGGTAAAATATTGTTTCATTTTTATAATACTACAATTTCGGAATAGTAATTCTTTTATTCTTTACAATTGCATTGCATCTTTTGGCATTATTATTATCAATAAGTTTTAAACTATCATGACCTTTATTTTGAAATCATATATATATACAGATTTAAAATTTCAGAAAACAATTTTTTAGCTTTTTAATAAAAGAATGAATCAAATTAAATTGTTTTAGAAACTGTTAATAATCCACATTTTCATTGATAACCCATACTTCCACTCGTTTTCATAGTAGAGTATCAGCAATTAAGCCATTCATGTGATTGATCTCATATATTAGTTTGATTCATTATTTCAAACATGAAAATCTTAATCCTTTTATCCTTTTGCAATTATATCCCAAAACTTCACTTCATCTCCATTAGAGACTATTATCCTCGGAAATATTTTTCGTTCACGTCATTTATACTCACTTATTCATAATATTTTTAAATATTTTTCTCAACACTTAATACTTTAGAATATTTAATTTTATTTCTTAATGTCCATAATTTATGTTGTCAACATATTTAATTTTGACAATTCCAGTTTTCATTCATAGTCTTCAGTACTATTAAACTTCAAGTTACATTTATTTTTAAACTAAGCAAATATCTCTGTATTCCAGTTGAAAATGACTTATGACTATTCTTCCCCCCCCCCTCTTTAGAAGTGTTCATATCACAAATTTAAGCAAAAAATCAAATAATTTGTTGTTTGATAGTTAACATGAAACTGAAGTATCAGAAATGACATGGTTGAGCCATGTTTCATGGACTTTGGTCTCTATAACCTAGAACTTCTCCACTGCATCAAACCACACAGGGTGCATCATTAATTATTAACTTGTAAACTGAGATGTCTTTATAATTTAATATTTGTTATTGTTTATAAAATCAGAACACCATGTCTTCATTTTTTCTCAAATTCAGCATGACCCATTTTTTTCATATATTCTCATTTCTGGTTTAGTTTGATCATTTCTTTTCTGACAAAAATGTAATGTATGATAAAAAGTAGATCTGCATAGTGGTTTTACTAAAACACATATTTAAAGCAATTTATGAAAACAAAATTGCATCAACAAAAGAAAATGTAGCAGAGTGATCTCTAGTTGATATTGTCCACTGCATTTTTTTTTAATAAAACAGAATACCATGAAAAATATTTCTTATCAAAAAGTAAAAAAGGGCACAAAAATTGAAAGAGCAATATCAGCATACATCAACTTAATGGAACAAATTTTATTTTCTAATAATATTTAATCATGCAGTGCATACGCAATTCTATACAACCCTAGTGAGTTGGATTATAAAAGTTTATATTAACTATTATGCTTTCCATGTTTGGTTTCTATTAAACAATTTTTTTTAAAAATCAAAGACTCAATACCATGAATAATGCACTCAAAAATATCTAGAGTCTAAAATGCAAGAATTTTAACAGAAGTATAACTAATCGTATTTCTCATTTAAAAAATGTGTAGATTGTTGCTAATGTAATTTTCGAATAAATGTATTGGTGGAATTTTAAAATAGCCATACCTTTTTAATTTAATAAATTAAAGAAAATAATTGCATACATGGATTTAATTTAATTTTAATACACCATTAATGGATAGGCAAGTCTGGACCAATTGATGAGTACTGGTTTAGTATGAAATACATATGTTGGAGATCATTTATCTTTTTCATATGTCTGTTCTCATGTGTGTCAGTTATATGAGATAGAGTTGATAGCTGAAGGGAGCTTGAAAGTCTATGTTCAAATCTCCTAGAATTACATTTAAACTCCATGTATATGAATTGTGCTTGTATTTCAAATATAAAAATACTTTTATATATAAAAAAAAATGCCATTATACTATGTTGCAAAGTTATGTGTGCAGGTACAGATGAGATTCTTGGAGGGGGAAAAGTGGAAGCAACTCTAATGAAGTTCCAATATATTTAGGATTAAGAATATCAATTGAATTATGTCTGAATAGCCAAAACTTATGTAACTGAATATTTTATGAATAGTCTGATGCTGATTCTACTTGAAATAGAGTAAAGAATGAATTACTTCTAAATAATTGTTGAAAATAAATAGGAAACATTAGTTTGGAATGCAAAATTTAAATTAAAAGTATTTTTATCAAATGTGGCAATTAAAAACATTGTTACACACAATTATTGATATTTGTTAGTAAATATACAAACTACTTTTGTAGAGCATATATGGATAGTTTTGTACCAATTTTTAAAACTTCTTTTCACCATCTTGAAAATTTTTAGGTGTTTAATATCTTACTTTAGTGTATAATTAATGGTAGAAGGGAGATGGTTTGTCACAAAAGTAGTCAGTCTAGTTTGAGTTAATTCTAATTTATTTTATTTGTCTGCAGAACAGTATTGAGATTTGTTTAGATAATTCTCTAGTTTATTTGCTTATAATATTTTAATCAAGAGTGTAAATAGTGAAATATGTTTAACTCATCATCATTAAAACTGTCATTTTAGTCATATCAGTTTAGTACCTGTGGTAAATTATTTGTCAATATTCATGTATGTCTGTGCCATTTTTCAACTTCATTTTTCATTCATGTACTTTATTAAACCATCCAATATCATGTCTAATATCCAAATATCTAATTTTACAACTAATAGTTTAAAAAACCAGCTTAATTATATTTTAACCCTTAAACCGCTAATTATATTATTGGTTGTATGAGGTAAAAATCAAATCTTTTAATTGGCCAACTCACAAACTGAAGACAAAGCCTATTGTTAAAACATATTCGCCTATAATATTAAATTCAACTCAGATACGTTTATAAAAAGTATATTACTAATTTTTCAGCTTATGAAGAGAACGAAAGTTCTTTCAAAAATAAATTGCTATTTATTTATTCTAAAATATTCAATTTCGGCAACATAAAAGCTATAATATAAACAAAAAGGTCGACTTTTACGTTATAGAAAAGTAAATATTTCTTTTTACTAAATCTTAAATATTTTTACTAAAATCTTCAATATTTTTCGAAAATAATTTTGTTTTTTTAGTATTCTCTCTGAAAATAATTTATAATTTCTCAAAATATTCTTTTATAATACTTTAAATCATATTTGAAATGAAAATCTCAGCGTTTTTCTTTATTTTCTTTGATCAGGCGGTTTCTTTGTTCTTTCCAGCCAATCAGAATGTCTTTTTCGGCCGAGAGCATGCTAACAACCAATCACAATTAATGTTCTTTCTTTGTTTAGGTTTAAATGCGTTTTTTTATATTTTTTACTTGTAAAATAATTCAGAAGAGGGCACCATCTTACAGAACTTTTAAAAACCTATTCATTACCTGTCAAATGAATATTTTAGCATAAGAACTGGCAGAGTTAGAGTGACGTCAGATGTCGACGAGGAGCCTCATAAGAGGCGGGAAAAGGGTTAAATGAATTCACCAGTCTAGTAGGACTGGTGAATTATTAAACAATAATTATACTATAAAATATTTTATTTGTTAAAATAATTGAAATTAATTTTATTCTGTTACTTTAGAAATACAGAATATTCAATTCTTAGTTCAATTTAATATTTAATTTTCTTTTTTATTTGATAGACAAAATGATTTTTTCTTCTTTCTTTTCTAAGACAAGAAAGTTTCTTGCATAAAATTCTCCTATTTAAAAATTTCAGTGCAATGGGTGGAGCAATTCTGTGTCTAGGGACCTTTGAACTTTTAAATGACCTTGGATTATTGGAAGAATAGATGCTTGGGTAATGTCTATATTCCAATTACAATAAAATATATATAATTCTTCAAAAAACAATACAATAATTAATACAAATAAGACATTTATTTTATATAGTGCTATGTTTTTATAAACTATAATATTAATAAGCAAATAAGCTATAATGCACATGCATCATTCATTCAGGCATAGTAAAAAGTAATTTAAAGTGATCGATTTACATCTTCATGCTCTCATTTCCAAATACTTAAGATTTGCCCATACATAAACATTTGGGTTAAAAAAATAAATGGATTCATTCTATCTTTTTACAAAAACTTTATCTTGTGTTTGGAAAGTGAGAGTATTCACTTATAGTTAAATCTATAAAGTGCATGTGCATTAGCTTATTGGCTTAATAATATTACAATAATTAATACAGTAAACAATATTTTTAAAACAAATATCTACTATAATTTAATAGAAGTACTTTCAACTATCTAAGTAGTCATTATCAACTATATTCAAATTCTATTAAAATAATCATTATAAATGTATGGCATACATAAATTTTCCCACAATTTAGGCTGCTAATATAAAAATTAATAAATTAATATAAAAATTAATGAATTGTGGGAAAATTGATGTATGATGTACATTTATAATGATTTTTGTAATAGAATTTGAATATAGTTGACAATGACTACTTAGATAGTTGAAAGTACTTTTATTAAATTATAGCAGATATTTGTTTTTAAAATATTATTTACTGTATTAATTAATTGTAATTTATCTTTAAAGTGCATGTGCATTGGCTTAATTGCTAATATCACTATTACAGTATTAAAACACAGCACTATATAAAATAATATCTCATTATATATGTATTAATTATTAAAATGTAACCATTACAAGCATAAAGCTAAACTAGTCAATATAAAATCAAAACCACCCCAAATCCAAGATTAAACCAGACCAGCATAAAAATAATATAAAAACACAACCTAAGGTTTCACTGCTACAAGCAGACTTCTCAAGTGTAAAGAACTACAAAAACTACACAATATATATAATATTAAAAACTACCCACAAATCCATTCACTTCCCATCCACCCTTAATATTAAAAGAACTCTTAAATAAGTTAAT
This sequence comes from Epiperipatus broadwayi, assembly GCA_028023455.1. Classification (NCBI taxonomy): domain Eukaryota; kingdom Metazoa; phylum Onychophora; class Udeonychophora; order Euonychophora; family Peripatidae; genus Epiperipatus; species Epiperipatus broadwayi. Next base: position 12,732,836 of record JAQFVV010012398.1, on the reverse strand, counting down.
TGCTTCAGAATAATAAATTTTCAATAATAAAGACTCTTTAATTCTTCTTTTGATTTCATTTCTCTCAAAGAAGACAACCTTAGCTTCATCAAAATCAATAGAGTGGCCTGTATCTTTTTCATGGACATACAAAGCAGAACTAAGATATCTAATTTTTTTTAAGTTTAAATGAAAGAATAAAGGTTCATAAAAGTAGAGTTAAAAATAGATATCTTAGTTCTGCTTTGTATGTCCATGGAAAAGATACAGGCCACACTATTGATTTTGATGAAGCTAAGGTTGTCTTCTTTGAGAGAAATGAAATCAAAAGAAGAATTAAAGAGTCTTTATTATTGAAAATTTATTATTCTGAAGCAATTAACTTATTTAAGAGTTCTTTTAATATTAAGGGTGGATGGGAAGTGAATGGATTTGTGGGTAGTTTTTAATATTATATATATTGTGTAGTTTTTGTAGTTCTTTACACTTGAGAAGTCTGCTTGTAGCAGTGAAACCTTAGGTTGTGTTTTTATATTATTTTTATGCTGGTCTGGTTTAATTTTGGATTTGGTGTGTTTTTGATTTTGTATCAATTATTGTATTGTTTTTCAAAGAATTATATAAATAAATACACACACTACATAATAAAGTAGATTACAGAATTAGCACCCTTAGTATATAATGTCTGCTTTATTAATGGAGAAGCTTATATTATATATCAATTGTGTCATTTTTATTGTCAGCTGATCCATTGTGACCTACAATTTAATTTACTTTTCAGATAAAAATAACTAGATACCTATCTACTGAGTAGCAATGAATGATTTTTTTGATTGACTTTCTAAAAAAACTGAATTTACTTTGGAAATACCTTAATTACTTGAAAATGCACACCAGACCAATATAAAATTTACTATCTCATTTGTTTCTTTGTATACATTTGGCTAAATGTAAGGGTGCCTAGCACTTTCTCCAAGCACCATGCAATGCCATTTCTAATCAATACATGTATTGTATAGTGATGTAGTTTATTTATTCACTACAAAAATTTTAAGGCACTAGTATGTCTGGATCACAAATTACAATATAAAATGTGCCTTCATAAAATCTTGCAGACCACTTGCAAAATATTCTTATGGCTGCTGACTTTATTGCAATATATAGTTTCAATTATTTTCAATTTCTCAGTAGCAGTTCTTCCCAATTTAAAACAAAATTTAATGCTAATGTATTGTTTATGGATTAAGGTATGAAGTACACTTACAGTTCATGTCATAACTCATGCTCCAGATAAGTAAGCTAATGCTTTAAAATTTGTGTGGTGGATAGGTTAAACTGTGTGACTACATAACACATGTATTGATTAAAAGATGTTTCAGATAGCATGGAGAGATAACTACTTACCAATCATCTTTTCAATGGAATAACACTTAATACATTATAAACTACCTATCACACCACAAACTCAACCGATGTTCAAATCAAAGACTGGATAAAATTTGGAATCTTTTTTAAGTTATAGTCTAAGTCTTAGAATTATTATTTCAGGCACTTGGAACATAACCAAATAGATAGTTATTCTGCACTGAGAATATTAGCTAGAGAATAATAATTCAGGCTAATTTCAGTTAGATAAGTATCAATGCATATATTGTAAAAAACAAAAAAAATTATTGGTTGTAATATTATGGAGTCTTCGCCTCAGGTAACACTACATGTAGAATCCGTTATGGTTTACCTTTGTGTAATAAAATATGATTAGATTTTCTACTTTCAGAAATAAATATATACAATACTAATTAAATTATTTGGCTAAGTACATCAAATAATTTTACTTGTATAACATAAAATAAATTTTCAATATTCATTTGTTAAAACATCTAAATATTTAGAAGTTTTCAAAATTTATTATCTTTCTAGACTTACTTTTTATTTATAAAAGCCATAAATTTTCTCAGATAACTTGTTTCCTTCATCACAAACATCTAACAAAATTCAGAATTTGAAAAACCAATCAGGAAATATCAAAATCAAAAACCAGGATACTACCGTTGCCTTAGAATAGAAACCTGAGTTCATTAGCACTTGAATCCATAAGGAGATTATTTCTACAACTTTCTTTACTAATAAAAATGTTTTTTTTATTTTATTAAACAGCTTTGTTTTATATATATATATAGAACATATTTCATAGCAATGTAATAAACTTAATTTTTTATTTATCAAATACTTTATATTTTAATAAAAGAGTGGATAGCTCTTTTTTTTTATGTTGGTTGACGCATGTGCACGATCAATCTTTTTTCTAGACGATTGTCAGGTGCAGTTAAATTTATATATATACTTTAGGTTAGGCATATTTAATATATATATGTGTGTGCAGTGGAAGCTTCATTGTTTTATAATCTATCTCTGTACTTCAAAACTCAATAATGTTTCTGATGAAATTTAAAAACGTAAATGCTGAAACAAATTGTGCCAGAGAATGCGTCCAGCAATGGAAAGTCACCACAAATGATATCAAGTACCAATGTTTAGTCATTAAATATGATTTTTGCTCTATAAATGTATATATATATAATTAAAATAGTTGTCTTATCCATGTTTTCTATGTTGTTTTAATTGCATTTAAAATTCCTCTTCTTTTTCAACCTACTCTTTTTTTTTTTTACAATATGCATTGTTTTTTTTGTTTTTTTTTAAAATAATTTATTATAATTACGTTATTACATTAACAGTTATGATATTCTAACATATAGTTTTAAATTTAATTGCCCAGGCTGATCATGTTATCTTTTAATCATCAGTCTCTCTATTTCTTTGCCATTGGCATAATTGTTGTGTAGATCTTTGGGATATCTCAGGGGTTATCAGTTCATCTCTTGTTTTTGCCTGTTTTATTTTTTTTCTGCATGAAGGCAATACGATTAAATTTATCAGGTTTAAACACTAGCTTACATCTAGTAAGCCATATCAAATGATCTAGAATTAGTATCAGTCTAATTTCTGGGTATGATCCCTTTCTGATACTGTCTTTCAGTTTAGATAATTTAGCTTTATCTATCTTGATAGCTAAAAAAAAAAAACCCAATATGCACTGTTGTGTATAAAATTTGTTTATTTCCACCTATTCTAGGTATGTGATCTGAAATATTATCTGTAGCTATGTGTGCTGTGAAATAAATATGAAGATGTTTAAAACCAAAAAAATTCAAAAAGTAGCAGGCTTTGACTTTTATGAGTTATTATTGCTTTCTAATTTTCAAGTTAGAGATTATGAAGATAATTTGAGTAATTTACCTCTTGATAATATTACTAATGATATGCTATATGATAATCTTACTAGTGACGAACTTTTAGCTGTGAAATTTAAATTCATGATTATTATAGATACTAATGTTACTTACCTATTAAGGATACCACTATTTTAATTTTTTTAAAAACTGAGTAAAAATACTTAGCTATTTGTAATCCTACATCCATTCAAAATAATTGCATAGGGGTATATAATAGATCATTATTTCATTTGTGCCCTCTGTGTTTAGTAGAGTGATAGTACCAAACTCTGGAACTCAAGGTTCATGGACTATTGCTCCAATTCAGACTTTACTGGAGCTCAAACTTAAAAACTCTTGAAGAGTAACCCTTTGGATTATTTATTTTATTTAATTTATAAATGAATTAATAATCACAAGATCAAGTTGCTCATGAGATAAGCCAACAATAGGCTGAACACAATAGTTTTAATTAGTTAACCAAGCAGACTTTTTCTCCTTAGCTAAGAATAAATCCAGGAACTTTTAGCTTTTAAATCCAGCCTTCAAACTTGTATTTAACTATGCATATAAATAAGTGAATAGAAAATAATAAAATGTATTTTATTGTCACTATTCCTAAAGTGATTTTTTTTTTTTTGGATTGGTCTGATTAAAACAAATTTAACTTAAATTTTATAATTATTTTTTTTTTTAATTCTGAGATGATAGTATTATTAAAATATAAACATCAATGTTTATGCATGCTCTGATGTAGTGATGGAGTGGCTGATTCGAGAGCTGAAAGTCTGTGGGTTATAATTCCAGGTTTGTCATTTCCAATGCTCAAATTTTTTTATAAACCCCAAACAATAAACCATTTGTTTAATATTATTATCATACTATTATACTTATCACAAATAGTTGTGCTTCACTTTCATGGAAACTTTTACTCAAATTCAATTTCTAAACTTTAGGATTAAAAAATAAAAATAAAAATGCAGTTAGTAACTAAAGTTAGTTACAATTTATACTGATAAACTTAATATCATTAAATGCTTTGTTTGTAAAAAAAAATCTGTTATTATCATAAATAATATTAAAAGGAAACATTTATGTAATTAATATTTTTTAAAAATCAGATATAGTAATCTTTAACTGAGGTTTAAAGTTTATATCTGTACTAGAGATAATCTCTAGTTTCGAAAATGATTAATAATAATCATTATTCTATTTATCTGAAATGGATGGTATCAAAGTTGTGAGTGGAGGGAGTGTGACAATGGTAAATGAAAATGTAACAATATTTTACAGAGCTATATTTAATAATGTTGCAAATGAGAGCATTTAAGCATCCTCTATTAGTTTATTAGTTAACTATGATATAAGATATTAGACAATAGCCAAATTAAAAATGGTGAGCTATAACAATATAAAGCTCACATAACTGGTTTCAATGAAATCTCTTCATTAGCTATTTCATACTCTAACATTTCTAACTACAAATCAAAATAGAATTGAATTTTATTTATACTAAGCAGACTTAACTTGGTTTATTTTAAAGTGTGAAAGTTGAAACACACAACTATTAAGCAGGAATCTTTAAAGACTATAAGAGCACATAAATTAATTAGATTCTGATTGGGTAAAAATTATAATCAATTTCTTTTTATTATTATAAATCTTACCATATGTATATAGTTATCCATTAGATAAAGTGCTGGGATTGTCCTGATATTTTTAATATAATGCTTGAATATCCTAATACCTCAGTGAGGAAGACAGTAGCAGAAACCAGTCTGGGGTTGGAATATTCTGCAAAGCTTGTTAAGAGCTTATTTGTGAACTCTTTATATAACATTTGTAATATAAGTTTGTTAAATTAGGTCATGTGATATATGAGTTGATTTCTTTGTAATATATATATATATATAAGTACAAATGAAATAGCAGTAAACTTTTACTGAAGTCAAAATGTAAACAGTTTTTTTTCTTTTGCAATCATAGTTATGCCTATTAAGCAAGTATATCTCGAGTGAAAATTATCAAATATATATATATATATAGTTAGCTGCAATTCAAAGGCAGTTAATCAATTATTCCTAAGATTAAAAAAAGCTATCATAAGATTGATAGCCTCAGATCCAAAATAATCAAAGTCTTTAAGATTCTTGATTTCATACTGCTGAGCGATTTTCTATGATCATTATCACATTCATAAATGTATAAAGTCATATTTTTATTTCTTATAAATTTAAATCTTTTTATAAGATTCATTTTACTTTTATCTATATAACTTTTTAAGCAGTTGCATAGAATTTATGAACTATTCCTGCAATACTTTAACTATCTGTTAAATGTTTAGAATTACTTAATAATAATAATTTGAAAGTAAAACTTTCTTCAAGGAACTTTTTTATCTCCAAGCAAATGATTATTTTTATTAATCAATCTAGGAATTAGTAATTTAAAAGATAAAAAAAAAAACATTTTTTTTCATTATTATAAATATAAAAAAATATTTGTTTGCCTTTCAGACTGTCAATTTATGGATTGATTAATAAAATTATTAATTTGCTGGAAGAAAAAAAAGTAGCTTGGACAAAATATCTTATTTTAAATTCATTATAAATAAGTTGGTAGAGGATGAAAAAGTCCGAGGAGAAATTTGTAAAATTTTATAAAATTGTTTTAAAATCTTCAGTGGTGCCAAATTCTCTTTTATAAAAAATAATGAAATTAAAAGATATTTTTTTTATTAATCATTTTGGATCTGAAGTCATTAATTTTGTGAAAACTTGTTAATGATAAAAATAATTGTTATTTAAAAGTTTATAAAGGTTGTTTTTGTTTATAGGTTTCTCTAAAGAAAATATCTTTATTTATTAAGTAAACCATAATCACAAAGCTAAAAAAAATATTTTTGTTAATAGTTTTATTAATATATTTATTACTATTTAATTCTAATATTTAGTTAATATAATTTTAAGCAGTCATATTTGTATAAATCAACATGACTAGGAACTATCTATCATTTTGTAAGAACTCCTTTTCAAGAAATTTGACTAAACACAGACTTTAATTTGTGCTGTTGTGAAATTAGTAAGGCTTAGAAACATGTGACATAAATCGTTATTTGTGTTATTTTATTGTCTTTCAAATGGTTTTTTTTTTTTTTTTCTGTGATAAAAATTGCATTTCTTATGAAAGTTTTTGTAAAAAGAGATTTTTTTTTATTTTCTTACTTTTTTATATTTATTTTCCTCTAAAAATAAGAATTAAAACCCCATTATATTGGTATATACATTATTCTGAGGACAAGAAGACTCTTGAAATATGATTTACTATCAGTTGTAAATATATAATCTGTTTAATTTTTTTATATAAATAATTTATGATGCTATAGAATAATGGTCCATTTTGTGCTTTAGAATTATGAAATGTTTTATGTGTATTGAATAATTCTAAACATAAGCAATTTTATATTTATTTTTTTCAATCTACAGTTATTTTCTATTTTTTTTACATAAATATAATATTTTGTTGCAAATAATGCTTATAAAGAAAAAATAAATTTATTTTATTGTCATAACTAATGTTGGAAGCAATGTGTCATATGTTTATTTTGTATACATATCATATATCTATTTTCTGCACATAAGCCATTATACTTCATTTTTTGCAATCTTCTACTTGTTTATATAAACATAATATTCTTTTGCAAGTAATTCTTATAAAGAAAAATCAAATTTATTTTATTGCCATATCTGTTGCTCTAAATAGTATCTCATGTCTGTTTTATAGTATCTATCATATATCTCTACCATCTATACATAAGCAATTATATTTCATTTTTTGCATTCTATGGGTATTTTTTCTACTTTTTAATACAATATAATTTTTATATAAATTATGCTTACAATCATATTTATTATAACGATTCTAATTTTCCTAAAATAAAGCCATCTATCAATATGCCATAAGCATTTCCACAAGGGCAAATGAAAATAGGATAGATAATAAGGAGCAACAGTATTGTGACTATTCTCATTAATATTTTATATAGTACTAAATTGGAAGAAAATATTATTATTTAGTTATCACTATTTGCAAAAATTGGATATATGTACACCTGTATACCCTTTCATCCTATCACTTTTTCCTTTGCTCTTTTATATATATATATAATTTTTATGTAATTATTTTAACAGTAATTTTATTTTTTGATAAATTATAATTTATTAAAGTTCTCTTTATAATATTGATGTACAATACTTATTGTAAAATATTACTTTTACATTAAAAAGATGCATATGTGCACCAGATAGCTGCATAGACAGACAAGATCTAAGCCAGCTAGCAAAAATGTAAGTCACTAGTATACATTTTAATAATTTTGAAATGAAGATATAACTCAGGCAAGTCAAGTTACACATCATTTTTTTCAATATTTTAAGAGGAATGTAAATACACTGTATTTAAAAATATGATTTTAACATTTAACTCTCAAAATTTAGAATTTGTGAATCAATATATTAATTAATATTTTTAACAATATTAAAAATCTTGTATTTTTTAAAAAAAAATTGTAAGATAATGATTATATTTTCCCAGCTTCATTACATTCCTTGATATTTGTATTTTTCTAATAATATGAGTCATATGTGTTCAATCTTAAGATATTGTACAAATTGTATCTTAGTTCAATTCTCTAAAATCCAATATGGCGGCAATCAAAAGTCAAAGAGATAGAGAAATTATCTTCTTTATCACTTTCATAACTATTAATGTATTGCCTCTATGCAATTAATAAGTACATATACAAATGTGTCTAGTCAAATAGGAACTTAATTTCTTTTTATATAAATCTCACCAATTGAATTAAATATAAACATAACCAGTTATGTAATAATATATTGCAAAGCTATATAATTGATTAGCTCATTGTTTAAGTAAAACATAATATATTATATAAAATCAAAATCCTGAAATTGTGGACTATGACAATATAAGACTCACAGAATTGGTTTCAGAAGAATTTTTTTCAATTGGCCCAAGATGTACATCACTAATCAAAATCAAATAGGCTTAAATCTTATTTATATTAAGCAGGCATTACTTACTTTATTTCAATATGCAATAGGTGAAACATGCAGAACTATTAAATGTGTGTTGATTACAAGCACATGTATAATATTCTAATAGAAATTATAATCGATTTTTTTTTTTTACAAATCTTAGTTTTATATATATATATATAGTTGATGAAAGAAGTCTCGTGAAACTGTTCTTGTAGTTTTTCTATTGTTAGAATTTACACTTCAGAATTTAGGTAAAATATAACATTTTATATCTTAGTTAAATAATGAATTAATAGAAGGACCTTAAATGCTTTCATTCATAACATTCTGTAACATATTAATTATATAATTGGTTATGTCATTTGCATATATTTAATTCAGTTGTTGAGGCTTATATAAAATGGAATTAAGTTCTTGTTTAACTAAAAAAATATTTGTGAATGTACTTACTATTGTGCAAAAGGCAACAGATTAATTAATTGTGAATTTTATAAGTAAATAATATCCTGCTTACAGATATTAGGGAGTAATTGTTGGCTAATTATATGTATACATATTTGTTATTTTTGTTTGTAGTTTTCACTTGAACATTATTAAATAAAACCAACTCTACAGCCATCCATACCATTGAAGATCTAATGATGGAACACTGAAATCCCTTGTTAATACCAATATTATTGTCATGCCCATGTTAACTTTAAATCACTTTGACTCTGCATGTATAGGACCTTAACAAGGGATTTTGTTATTCCATTGTCAGATTTTTAATGGTATGGCTGGCTGAAGAATTAAGATAGACTAAAGTATGTCCATTAAAGTGTGAAGATTTTCTATCTTAATATAAACCAAGCATTGATTATATGTGTGAAAGATAATGATTTGGACCAACTGATGAGTGCTGGTTCAGCACGAAATACATATATTAGAGATTATTTATCTTTTCACATGTGTGTAGGTATGTGAATCAATTGTATGAGATAGAATGGATGACTGAAAGTCTATGTTCAAATCTCCTATATTACGTCTGGACTCCAGGTATATAAATGTACTTGGATTTAAAATATATATATATATTACTATCTCATATTTATCTTGATTCATAAATATTAGTTTATTTATTATTTTACTGCAGAATTTAAGTTTTCCAGTTTTACAAATAGCACATTGCATGTAATTTTTTTTACTCACGCTTATATAACTAAGTACTAGCCAAAATTATGTGTATGTATGTTAAAAATATTCTAAGTGGAGTTCATGCACACACATACTCTCTTTTCCTCTTGGGTCTAGTAAATGTTATTAAAATAATTGAAACCTACATAATATCTCTACGTAGTAAATGTTATTATAATAATTGTTGTTACATTATAAAATCAAATTTTTTTATTTTAATTTCCATGAGTTTTTATATCGGCTGGAGCTATCACTTGAGTGTTGATTTGAATAATTAAATAGTCATCAGTAACAATTCTTTTATCTCAATGCAAGGGTAGTCATTTCTGAAATGAAAAAGAAAACAACTGAGACGAAATGCAATTAATTTCATTAACTGTTGCTACAGTTTTCTAGGAATATCCATCCTATCTCAAATTGGCAGATCCCTTTTTGTTGTGATAACTAATTAACTTTTCAAATCCTTGCGATTGCACAATGATATTAATGTTTGAAGGTAACTTACTACTTTTCAATGCTGATTTAGCAGTTAAAATGTTTTTGATTATTATATTATTAACTGCTTCGCCATTTAAACCATCAATCACATTATGAATCAACAAAAGAAGAAAAGTTGAACCATTTACCCATTATCGTTAAAGCAATCAGTAAATAATATTCATTGGAAAGTCTTAATTATAATTACATATGTACATATATTATATATATGTGAGTGTGTGCTCATTCACGTTGATATGAATTTATACTTACCTTGTGAAATATTATTTATTACAGTAATATTCACTAAAACTAATATAAAGTTAATATCTGATATATATTAACGGTACCAGAATGTCAAGACCAAGCATATTGCTATATGGATTAAACTCACACTTTCATGGAAAGAAACAAGCATCATTTTTTTTTTAGAAATGTTCATCAAAAATATTTAAGCTGCAGATCAATGACTTGATCATTTTTAACTCAAAGCAGTCATAAACACATTCTGGTTTTTAAGTAATTTTCACAATAATATAATGGTGGTTTTTTTAAAAAGTTTATTACTGGTTAGACTGAAATCAACCACCCCAATATGATGTCAATATCACCCTGTGTTAATTGCTATAAATAATAAAATGTAAAAATTAAATAAAACATATATACTCAAATTTAAACATTTTTTACTGTTTTCCAGAATAATGAAAACAAGTGCTGGACAAATTCTCTGAGAAGTTCAATGTTAAAGTGAATCCAGAGAAGGCAGCTATCTGGAGTATCTATGGGACCAAGAAACTAAGGACGAGGTTCTCTGGACAGCCTTAGAGGTTTTTTGGGTTTCCCATCTCACTCTCCAAATTACAAAGGAATCACTAGATTATGAGCATGGTGTTACAGAAAACTAAGAGGACTGTCGCTAACCTGTTCTTTGTCTATTTGTCCCTACCTGGTAAGGTAACACTGTTGAATGTGTTGGTCTTCCCACGGATTGCATACTACCTACCAATAATTAGGCCTATCAGGCCCTTTCAGTCCTCAATTAATTCAATATGCATGAGGCTGCTGTGGAAAAAATCATCAAAAAGCACCATCTGCATCAGTCTCACCAGACTTCAAAAACTCAAGGAACGAATGCTTTGTGCATACTTACAAAGAATATTCTCCACCAAAAGTGCAATGAGTGAACTGAAAAACAAAGAGGAGATTAATAGCTTGGTTGAACCTATGAACACTCCACCCCTAAGATTCAGAAAATGGCTTCTTGAAATGGAGGATTACATTGAAAGGTTTGTGCAAAGCATAGACCAGTTCTCCTTAACTAAAAATCATACTGGGACTGTTACAAGTTATTTTTTTCCAAATCAGGAGAGAAACCCAGCATCACAAGAGCTAAATATGAGACGGTTAATAGTAAAGACCAGACTTTGGGCCTTAGAGCCAAAATTGATGAACTTTCTAATAAAATACAACTAGGGAGCGTTATCAACCATCCAGTTTCTTGTTGGTCCAGAGGTGTCATAAGAATGTTGATCCTATATGTGTGCTATGCCTTCGGGAGACAGAAACTGCTGCTCACATATTTCTTGACTGTCCTCGTTTGACGAAAGTTAGAAGTCAGCTATGGACAACCATAAGGCCTGGTTATGCCTCTTTCCTTGACCTGCATCAGGCCATTAGTGGTGGAGTTTTTGCAAGAATAAGGCTGATGATTATTATTCTGTTTGTGTTCTGGATTACTAGATGCGCAATGATATTCCAGCGAAACTAAAGTCTCCGTGGGAGCAATACAAGAAGAAGATTATTGCCATGAAAACTAGAGACTATCTTATGGTTCCTGCTAAATTGTTTGCTAACACATGGGGGCTAATTTCTTTGGACTCAAACATTTCTTATGCCCAAACTCTCAAAATTATGAATTGTTCACATTGTCATCCACTCGAGTGGGATTATAGAGTTATGTTAAGAGGATTCAGATGTGTGCGATTTAAACATTGTTCACTTCCTACAGGAACCTCATGCTTGAGCAGCCAGGTGCCAGTTATAGAAAATGGACACTTAACTCATAGGAGGTTTTCATGCAGTAAGGTGCAGTAGTGGCTCAATTTTCATGATAAGCAAGCATGTGGTTCATAGCCTAATAAAAGGGAAGTATACATCCTGTTTTAATATTCATGTGACATGGATGAACAGAGTTGTAGGGTGATCAGGTGGGCTTCCACCTTAAGGGTGGTAAGGTAAAACCATTTGTAATATTGTATGTTACTCTTGTGACCATTGTTAGATTCAACTAAAAAAAAACCAAAACAGGGTTAGTAAGAAAAGCAATCTCTTCATTTCTCTTCATAGAGAAATATAGCAAAGTATAAGAAAGCAGTATTAACAAGGCTAATCCAACTTTTGAGTGAGAAGAGATTTTGCAGGTTTCATTCCATTCCATTCTGTTTTTCTCTAGCTAAGAATAACTAGGTACTCATTTGTCAAAAATAACTGGATGACTAACTGAGTTAATTATGCTTGAGAAGAATGCTATCAAATTTGGAAATCAACTACCAAAGGGGAAAAAAAAATTCAAATTTCACCTAAATTTAAATTTTGTTAAAAAAAATCATTTTTAAAAAAGTGATATATACATTGTATATATGTGTCTATATCTTAACAATTTTTCATTACATTTAAATATATTTACCTAATAGAACCCAATCTTATAAAAGTTGAAATTTCATTTTAATTCTATGCTACAGCAATAAAACTGAGTGTTAAATTCATTATTTACTTTTTTGTTAGCTAATTTTTAAAAATAATTATGACTTTTTTTATATTTATTATTTTGTTATTGCTATTGAAAAAAAAGGGGGAAATTTTATTATCTATCCTTAAGATTTAATAAAAAGTAAACTGTATTCTACAAAGTAGCAATATTACCTTGTTTAGAATTAACTTTTTAAACTTCTAACAAACAAAATATTTATAATAATATTGGTAAGATTTGAAATACAGGCATTCTTATACCTGGAACTTAATTGTAAATATAGGGGATTTGAACTCAGACTTTCAAGCAACCTTCAACTATCCACACTATCTCGTACTACTGATACACATGTCCATACACATGTAGAAAAGATAAATAATCATCAATATATGTATTTTGTGCTGAACCAGCATCTCCCACATATAAATAATCAGTGCTCAGTTTATATATATATATATATATATATATCTTTATACTTTAATGAACAGGCTTCAATATATATATATATATATATATTAAGATAGCAAATCTTTATACTTTAATGAACAGGCTTCAATCTACTCCAACCTCCAACTCTTCAGCCATCCAATCCCATGCTGATGCCAATATTGTTGTCATGCCCATGTTGACCTCAAGTCACTCTGACCCCTCATGTATAAGACACTATCCATTTAAATACATAGAAGAGGGATAGGCAGAATGCAGGCTTAATGTGCAAGATTTGAAATACAGGCATTCTTATACCTGGAACTTAATTGTAAATGTAGGGGATTTGAACTCAGAGTTTCAAGCAACTTTCAACTATACAAACTATCTCATACATTGATACACATGACCACATACATGTAGAAAAGATAAATAATCACCAATGTACATATTTCGGGCATCTTCTGGTAATGGAGTCAATTTTTAATTCATTTTCATTAAATATTGGAACTGCTTTAAAAAAATTCTCTCTATATAATTTTTAATATTTCAGCAGTTGAGAGAATCTGTACAAAAAAAATCTGGAGAATCCTTAGGTGCATTATTTGGGTCACTCATGGGTCTGTTGGTCACTTTGGTGGCACATTACAATCATTCTTGTAATGATGTGCATTAGCATGTTATTCATGGTTCAGTTGATATGCACTAGTAACATTACTAACATATTTATGTTGCATTATCATAGATTAGTCAGTGCATAATAGTAACACATTACAATCACATTATCATATTATTCATGGGTTGTTAGTGCATATTGATAATATTATAACTACACTTGTGTTGCATTATTATGGATCACTTGTGCATTTTAATGTTACTAAAATCCTACTTGTACTGTTTTATTTATGGATTAGTTTGTGTATAATGATGATACCCTACTACTACAATTGCATTATAATGTCATTCATGGGCCATGTGGTATTTCTGATGACATTACAATAACATTTGCATTGAATTATCATCAATGAATTGGTGCATAATAGTTACATTAAATATTTGTGCATTAACATGGATTAGTTGGTACATATTGGCATTGGTAACACACTACAATGACTCTTGCTAAGATTTTTATAAAACCTGCTGCACTAAAAAATAGGTTTTATTAAAATTAAAATAAAAACATAGTGTCATCATTTGTTTTACAACACAATAACACAACATAAGATTACATTCTCTAAGATTCCAATAATTGAGTTTATAATACACTATTTTAATGCAGTTTTTTTTTTTTTTTGCTGAATAATCTTTTTGAATGTTTAACTTAATTGTCCATGCATTAGTTTGCATAATATAGGAATTATTCAGGGTCAACTATTATTTTATTCTTAAAAAAAAATCTAAAATCTTAAATTACAAATGATATTATGTAGAAGATGTAAGAATAAAATAATAGTTGACCCTGAATAATTCCTATATTATGCAAACTAATGCATGGACAATTAAGTTAAACATTCAAAAAGATTATTCAGCAAAAGAAAAACTGCATTAAAATAGTGTATTATAAACTCAATTATTGGAATCTTAGAGAATGTAATTTTATGTTGTGTTGTGTTGTAAAACAAATGATGACAATAAAAAAAAAAAATCTAAAATCTTAAATTACAAATGATATTATGTAGAAGATGTATTGTGTGAGATTTAATTGCTGTTGATGCTTGGGAAGAGACTGGAAAATAACACCATTTGGAACTTAGAAATATTTAGGACTTAGAAAAAAACATTTAACTATCCAGTTGGACAACATTTTTGATGTGAAGAAAGAAGATGACAGATTTTAGTCATTAAGTTTGGTAAATATTTCTTGTTATTTAACATATA
This sequence comes from Epiperipatus broadwayi, assembly GCA_028023455.1. Lineage (NCBI taxonomy): Eukaryota > Metazoa > Onychophora > Udeonychophora > Euonychophora > Peripatidae > Epiperipatus > Epiperipatus broadwayi. The sequence goes on along the minus strand of JAQFVV010012398.1, from coordinate 12,717,819 downwards.
TATATATATTGCTTATAATAACTTCTCTCATATAAACGTTAATGCAAATTTTTTTTTTAATTTTCCTGACAGTTTCAACTGTTCAGCAGTCTTCATCAGAGCTTCTTAATTTCCTCTACCTTGCTGGACAGTTGAAACTGTCAGAAAAATAAATAAAAAATTTTTTTTTGCATTAAAGTGTATATTAGAGAAGTTATTATAATAAATATATATATATGAATATATGAAGATATGTAAAGAAAGTAAAAGAGAAGAATAATTGCTATTTAACTTGGGCATTCATATTTCTGTCATCAATTTCAATTTTTTCTTTCATGGTGTTAATATCATTTTTAATATAATCAAACATTGTCAATGCTATGTTAATCATTAACTGAGACATTCGTTTTATTTAGAATTTAATAATAATAGTAATGATGATGATGTTGTTAATAATAATAATAATAATAATAATAATAATAATAATAATAATAATAATAATAATTATTATTATTATTATTATTATTATTATTAATATAGTGAAATATTGTGGAAATCAATTACTTTTCATATATGCATTATAAAATAGACACACACTATTTTATCAACAAATGTTTTAAAGTAACCTAAATAAGGGCTTGAACCTATTATGAGTCTGATTTATAAATTGACAAATTATTTGCACAAATTCAATTTATATATTACAGAGGAGAGAAAGTTTCTTATTTTTACTTACCTATGACACTGAACTTTATTATTTGGTACTTACAGCAATAAAATCAAGCTACCACTTCAAGCATGGAAAAATTTGGGTTTATTTAAAACCTTAAGCATAGGTGGACCCCCTAAGCTTTTAAAACATTTTATTGACAGAAGAGTGTCTGTTTTATAGTCTGCATGCAAAGATTGACTTCCAATATTTCTAGAGTTTAATATCTGTTTGTAGTTACATATTTTTTTTGGCTAAAAATACTTGTTAAGGTAGTGTTATATGAAAATACTTGCTTTTTCTTGTCAGTTATTTTTAAATATAGGAGATTAATGTTCAATGGATTTATTTTTCATTTACTTTCATCTTTATAACTCTCAGTGAACAATGAGAAAGTCATTGAAATTCTCAAAAAACTTGATTGCATTAATAAATACTAAGAATTTATAAGATATATCAATCAAAAACAAAAACCATAAAATAAATGTTTTGCATTGAAAAAAAGTCAATAACTAAAATGTCTATAGATTGTTTTCTGTTACTTGGATCTCTAAAAAAAAGTTGCTTAGAAACCCTTAATGAGTGAGATTTATCTAAAAAAAAATATTGCTGATAAAAGACAGCCAACAGCTGATGAATTCCAAACTATATTTACATCATTTTTGCCTACTAAATTCTTCACTTTAACATATTACTCCATAGATAAAGTTGAGTATCTACATTTTATTAAAAAAGATAGAGATTCTTAATTGATATTGTTTAGTATTGTTTAATTATTGACTGCTTTTGGGTATATATATATCATTATTATGATGTACTACGGTAAAAATGCATTTAGATAAAATAACATCTATAATAGATTTTTTTTCAACAATGCACATACATATACCCTTAAATCTTGATATTCTTAGTAATATCTTAGAATACATTTTTTATTAAGACTGATATCAAATAAAATTTCCAATGTATTTTTATATACTGTTTTCCAAATTCATTCAAAGTATGGTTATATCTTTCTATTCATTCTTTTTGGTTTATTCCAATACAAAAATAAGTCTAAAATAAACCCAAAATTGACTTCATTCACAATAAAACATATACTGGTTTGTAATCAAATAATTCTACAATCATTTCATGTGCACTCAGAGTAATCATGCCCATTTTAAATATCTATAGAAACTATTTCCAAGAGTAGAAGCAATTATTTTTTAGATTATTAAAGAAATTATAACCAAATTAGTCATTCACGATGCCATGACATATTCAAATACTGAAAGTGATATAATAAGCTTAATTTTTGGAACCTTTATTTTTCAAATTCATTACTGGAATTGCACTAAATCATCTAAGACATTAAATGAGACTGAAAAGCAGTTCTTTTGGTTCTTATTTCAGAGCTCATTGATTATTCCTTCAAGCTTTGTTCAATATACAAAATAAAAACAACATCTTGTGATATTTTTAAAAACTAAATAAATTAGATTTTTTTATTATTATTTAAGCTTCTTACTTTTGAAACTGATTATCTTTAAAAATGTCATTAGAATTTTAGCTGAGGATCATTTCACAATCGAATTGTAATTCTTAGCTTTTCATTTCATTGCTGGAGTTGCACTTTCTCCTATCATATGATAATTCATAATAAATCAATGCTTAAGAAATTGTGGTCCTTTTTTGGTACATTATGATTATGCCTCAACATAATATTAGCACATTTGTTACTAAGATAACAGAATCTGTAAATCTGTGATCTTCAACCTTTCTTACTAATATATATTTTTCTTATAAATTAGATAGGCTTATATGACTATAACAAAATAATTTCAATTCAGTAATTTGTGTTTCTAGGTTGACCTAATCAAATATCAACTTGTTTGTTTTCTTTGCTATTCATGATATTTTTTAAAATCTCCATCAGTATGACAATTCAAGACTATTTGACTTCTTCATTGTTACATTTTATATCTATAGAGAATCACTGGAAATATTAAAAGTATGAACAATTCTGGTTTTTAATTTTAAAGATACATTTCTGCATCCAAAATTCTCCCACTGCAACTCTGCCCAGTATTTATATCTATCAGTCACACATCTCATGACTTCTGAATCCTTTATTGTCAATAAATGATTCAAAGAACAAAAACCATCAAAGGTTATTATTTCCTGTGTCTGAGTACAGTGGGAGAATGACAGACTTGAAAACTAAAAAGATTTCTGGATCTACATTCAACATTTTACTTCCGGTGCTCGAAAATCACGACATTCTCAACAACTAACCTTAGAATTATTTTGAGTGACATTTCACCAACAATTTTCTAATCAGCTTCTGTCTGTGTCTTCTTTATATATTTGTTAGTTTTTATAATTAGATGATAATATACAGTCTTGAATAATTCTTTGTCAATTCAAAACCAATCTTTCCACCATAGCTTGTTTTAACTGTAGCTTCCAGTCTCATATAAAAAATCTTTTATAAAACCAAGAACTGCTCTATAAAATTCAATTAGCATAGTCAATTAAATCAGACACCTTGTTGTAGTCAAAAAATACATATATACTTTTGATCTGATAATTCAAGATTTTTTGTAATTATCCAGAATGCAAGAGCAATATTGTGTTTTGTTCCTTAATATTTCCTGGAAACAGCTTGTTTATCTAGTAATAGTTTTTTCTATTGGTGGGTCTACTTTGATATAAGACTTTTAATAAATGCTAAATGATTTTCAATATAATCTTACTTGCATGTGGTTTGATACAGGATAGTTTGAATATTAGCTGCTCTTTACTGTAAGTGCACAAATTAATTTTTTTCAATCTGTAGGTCATTTAGTGGCTTTCCATATTAATTTGTAAAATTTGTTCAGCACTTTGATTCTTCTTCTGCTTTCTATAAAACTCTGACATGATACCACCATCATTTTCTGTGCCATCATCTTTTCTTCATTAATATTATACAATTTGATTTCCTTATAGTTCTACATTGTTAACCTCATCAAAATAGATCATCATTAATTATTTATCAAAAATAGATCTCATTTAAAAGAGTACATGTTCTCTAATCTTTTCTTTTTCATCCTTTAATTCTTTACTATTCACAGTTTCTCCTATTTCTTCTGATACTTCTTTTGATTTTTATATTTTACAATTTTTTTTTTTTTTTGGAATCAATTTGAAGTCCTTAAATCAGTACATAACATACTAATATACACAACTTATGGCTCACAGGTAGTGAATACAAATGTGTTAATTTCAGATGCCATAATTATAGCTAATTTATTTTGTATGTTAATTATAATTTTTATCTTACTGTGAAATTTATATTGATTTTTACTTTCTCTTCTAATAATTCTTTTTAAGGAGCACATCTTTATGTTTATACTTTTCTTTTTGTCTTTTATTTTGCACTACTTTTTAATTTTATTTCTTAATATGCATATTAATTGATGGTCATGAATGTAAAAGTTTCTGGATCAAAGTCCAACCTGTAACTTTGAAGCTCAGATGTTTCATGACTACTTAAGCAAAAAAATATTCAATTATTTTTTTAATGACTGATAGTAATAATTTTATAGTAATTGCTTTGATGGTCATATGATGATTTGAAAACCACAATGACATATTATATAATAAATTGTTTTTCTCTTTACTACAGGCCACGTATTTGAACCCAGTTCTGCCCAAATAATTTGTACAGAGAAGAGTGTTGCCAAAAGAAAAGTTAAAGAAGCTTTTTACATAGCAAATGATCTTAGTGCTCTTAATAGAAGAGAGAGGCATGCTTTGCTCTCTCCAAACAATGGACTAACTAATTAAAAATTCAAACTCATTTGCATATGTGTACAATAAATCACAACAGTCTTCATTCACAAAGCTATGAGTATGAGATTCCAACATTAAATCTCGAAAGTGCTAAGCAGACCTATTACACAATATAGTATAATTATAGCTTCACTATTTAATGCGAAAAAAGTCGCGTATTTACAATGGCATATTAATGAGTAGCAGTTCTATTCAGTTAGTCTGAAACAAATTTTTGATTTTACTTATGTTACTCAGCTAAGATTTGATCCTAGAATCTTGAATTAATCTTTTATCACTGTATTAAACTGCATAGATATTTTCAATGATTTCTTATAAACAATTGGTATTAGCGACAATTGATTATTGTTACGTCATCATCAAAACATCATAGCAAGCATAAACTATTCTTATGAACTATACTGAACATTTTACAGAATAGGCATGATGCTATAATTATAAGTTGGATTATTTCCAGTATCTAATTGTTAAATATTTTTAGAAATATTCAAACTTTATAATTATTCAAACATATACAACTGTTAGTGATAACATATATGATTTTCCAGTTTGTGTTATTCCCCGTTTTTTTCCAGGTATTGCTGTCCTGAATGACATTACTGGGATGACTTATAGATTCACGAATAGCATTGTTATTTATACCATCTTCAGGAGTTGAGGTTGATTTGATGGCATATAATAGCAGTAAATTCTCACTGATTAAAAGTTAGTATACATAAAAGTACACTCACAAAAATAAATTTGTAAAAAAAAAAAAAATGTTTTTAACATATTTTGTTTTTATTGCTACAGAAATTTTGCAGTTTGAATTAGACAAAGAAAATTTGCTAATTTTTTTAAACTTTGTTTCTTTAATCATAAAAATGTTTTTTTTTTTTAAAAAAAAAAACTTCAAAAGTATTCTTAGCTAATGAAAAAAGAAAACTGACATTTTTTTTATTTTTTATAATGTGATGGTTATTGTTCATCTTTTTTTTATAACAAAAAAAAAAAAGTGTTTTAAAATATTTCTGAGTGTAATCTTCACAGATGCCCTCAAGTTATTGAAAAAAAAAAGTGAAAAGGAAACGAAGTAATAAAGCTGAATAATTTATCAGACACCATTAAAAGCCTGTTTTACATTAATAAATTCTCTTCTCCTAACTGGCATAGATTTAAGTAATGAGAGAAGAAAGATTGGGGGAAAGGAAGAAGGGGAAAAATTTTCCAGAGTGGTCCAAACAATTTTTTAATTATTAACGTAACATATTTATTTTCTTCCTAAATAATACAAATACAATTTACTGACGCAGATATACACGTAAGTTAAGTATCCATTGGGAAAGCAGGTTTAGTAGTCATAAAGAGTCTTATTAGCAGAGTGCTATGATTAAATGATAAAAAAGTACTACCCACTCTGCTATGATTAAATGATAAAAAAGTACTACCATCTCTGAACTTTTAATTTCAGCTCACATAGCAAGTTAGCACTGTTCTTTCAGGAATCAGCGGACAATTATCCAAGCTAACTATCCAATATCGATGATAATTGAATAACTATTTATTATTAGCTAGAAGATGAAAATTCTAGAAGAATATAAACAAAATCAAATGAGAATCAAGCCTTTAAACCCGGATAATGGGAAGTTAATTCTCTTATGGACGATAAACTCATTTGTCTTTAATTTTAATGATAATTTGCAATTGCTCTTTTCGTGGATTAATACCTATATATATATTTCATAATAATCATTTTATAATATTCAAATTACAAGTGCTATTCTTTCTACAAGCAGTAATGACGATAATCTTTTTTAGATAAAATATAGTACTATAATGGTTACCAATAAACATTTGATAATATCTGGATCAACCGATTTTATGAAGATTTTCTCCTATGTCTTTATTCATCTATTAAATTGACCTGCATCGTACAGAGTAGTGGTTTGAATGGCCCGCTATCGAGTTCAAGATTCTAGATTCATGGATTGCTGCTTATTTCTGTTATTTTCATTGCTTGAATTTCAAATCAATTTTCACATCAATAAACCATTTGACTGTTTTTTCATTTGATGAAGTATGAGTATTTAAAATTACAGTATTAAAAAATATTTTGATAATTTTGTGAAAGTAAATTATTTTAGTTTTTCATTACTTATACTATCATTAGACATTGTACCAAAATAATTAGAACCCATTATCTCAAAGCAAGTTAAAGGGTCATTGACATTTAAGTAATAATATTCAATTATCATTAATAATAATAATAATAATAAAATAAATTCTTAACAATCACATACTCTTTATAAGTAATATGATACATTCACATTACCTTAGATTTAAAAAAAATCTGTTTGTCTTCATAATAGAAGTGGACTGCTAATAGTATCGTGTATGAGTTAAAGATCCCTAGATTGAAACTCAGCTCTGTAGCTCTTACTGCTTAAATGTCATCCTGGCTTTTGGAATGATAAACTATTTGATTCTTTTATTATTAATAATAGTGAATGTTTGATAACTTAAAAGTTTGTAATGGATCCAATAGTGTATGTTGTATTCATAGAATATAATTTGCGTAGTGAATCATACCATGATAAAAATGCATGCTTTACTACATTGATCTTAAAATCATCAATATGTTTGTGTTTAATATTCAATTTTAGATATAGATCATGATGTTGATGCAAGAACCAGATGCTATGTTATGCAAAAACTTTCCTTTGTGATGGAATGAAACTTGAGGGAACTTAATATACAAGTTTTTTTACAATAAATTAAAAGTATATTCTAATCCTTTGGTAATAATGATGATGATGATGATGATGACCTAGATAATATTTTCATAGCCAGGTATTTCCTGGTGAGAAGATAATTCTTGAGACCTCATAAGAACCTCAACTTGCAATGAACTTATTCCTTCACTATTTGTTTGTTTTCCATATTGATTTTTAAAATATAATTCCTATTGCAGTAATTTATTTTCTTATAATTAAAGAAAAAAATTATACAGTTTTATTTATGTCCAAAAAATGGTAATCCAATTTTAGAATATCTTTTTGTTAGTCATCTCATGCATGCACATTCTTTGAATTCACATTCTATAGTCTTTCACAGTTTTAATTATGTACTTTTTAATTTCAACACATGACCTTCAAATAGTATTATCTTAATAATTTTTATGAAGATTAAAAAAAAAACAACTTGTATTAATTTTTTTGACAAATACCATCTACATTTAATTTTTTATAATAATAATAATAATAATAATAATAATAATAATAATAATAATAATAATAATAATAATAATAATAATAATAATAATAATAATAATAATAATAATAATAATAATAATAATAATAATAATAATAATAATAATAATAATAATAATAATAATAATAATAATAATAATAATAATAATAATAATAATAATAATAATAATAATAATAATAATAATAATAATAATAATAATAATAATAATAATAATAATAATAATAATAATAATAATAATAATAATAATAATAATAATAATAATAATAATAATAATCCCCCTATATATATAAAAGTCATCTCCTTTATAACTTATATGCATGCAAAACAATGGTATACACACATGTCATATATATATATATGAGCATAAAATGTATTAAATTGCATATATGCTTATACTGCTTTCTCACTGTTTTTTAGTTTTTATCATGAATGATTAAGATGTTTATGTTTTATACAAATAAAATATATATTAGATATTTATTCTAAACTATATACAAAATAATGACTCACAATATGTTAATAAATAAACTCTTGAAGTAAGGGTTCATCCTTTATAATCTTATAATTAAACAATTTTCTTTTTTCCAGGAGCTTCCATGTAATAAAAATATAATAGCTGATGTTTCAGTACAATAACAAGTACTTTATTCAGAGCTTCTTCTTTATCAAATCATAAGAATGTGTTTGGTGAGATTTAAAATCATTATTTTTTTCTTTTGTTATTTTTTTCTCATTTTTAAATTCTATTGGTTAAGAAGTTTTAAAAAATAATTTATCCTCCAATAGCTTTTTCCAAATTTTGTTAATTTTCTTTAATTTACACTTTTCATTTATGCTCTTAGACCCTTTTAAAAAATCTCTGTAGATTCCCTTAGCAGTCTCTGGTCATATTGTTCAATTTTTCCAAAATATGTTTTATTAAAATTGATGTCATGGCTTGTTAATTTAATGAATTAGACTTTTCTCTAACTAAAATGCATATATTGGAGATTATTTATCATTTTCACATGTGTAGTAGTCATAAAGTGGATAGCTGAGGGAAGTTTGAAAGGTTGGCTTCAAATCCCCTATAATTACATCTAAAATCAAGGGATATAAAATATATCTGTATTTAAATATTATAATATATTTTAATAATTTTTATTAAATAAAATGTCATTAAAAGCCTCTTCACATTACAATTAGAGAACCATTTTTGCTATCTAACTATATCACAATTAACCTTAAAAACCTTTTTAAAATTATTGATCAATAAATTGGTATTGGGGTCATACTCCTATGTGCTAAGTTTATCTATCACTGGTATTTAAAATATGATACCAAATTTTTAGTTATTTGTTTTATCCTTGAAAAAATGCATTCAAAATAACCCACTGGAGATAACTAATAAATCTGACTGAAATGTAATAATAAATAAACAAACAAATAAATATATTGTAACTATAGATTTGGCTCTGTGGGCTAAATATATATTCTATAATGTGTTAAAATTTTTATTAGATTATATGAAATAATTTTTTTTTATGATATTTAATTATAACATCTTAGCTAAATGTTTTATATTATTCATTAAAATAATTTACATAGCCTATGTAAATATTAATTACTTAAAAATACTAATTAGATTATTTAATGTTTGATTAAAAATCCCAATTAATAATTTAGATATAAATAAAAATTACTTTAAAGCCTGGTATGTTTTAAGTATAGGCAATTAATAAAGTTGTTTCATTTTGTACAAAATATGGTTATTTTATTTTGTTAATATCTTTATTTGTTAGTTTTAAATTAAATGGTTTTAAAATAATAATTTATAAAAATTTAGCTCATGGTAAGAGTTATTTAAAGTGAGAATCTAGAGATAAATTTCAATTTATCTAAGTTTTAAATTAAGTAAGTTAAACAAGTAAAAAGTTAGCTTTATTTCTTTTAGAAAATGGTTATATCTAATATGTGTATGTGTGTGAATTTTGATGTTTGTGTTAGAAAGAATAAAACAATTTAAAAAAGAATTTATTAAAAGTCATGTTTTTATCAAAAGGGTACATTGAATAATTGCAATATTAAAAGAATTTAAATAGAGTAAAGAGTGTACTTTTGAGTTAAAGGCATGTAATTTAAAAATACAAGTAAATAAATTTAAATTAATTAAATAAGTCATTTATTTAATAATTAAATTGCAATTAAAAAGGTCATTATCAATCTAGATAGCATATGAACAGATAGTCTGGATTAAAAAGTTCGATGTCATGCTAATTAATTATGAAAGTTTAAAATTATTATAGTAATTTAAATATCCCACCTCCCTATTTAAATTATATTGGTTGAACTGGGTCATCTGATAGAAACTGTGAAGCACAAACATGAATAGGTGTTTGGATATAAAAAGTAAAACCAGGAAATATTTATTAGTGTGTGTATTGAAATTCTTACTGAAATTCATTTGATCGGATTTTGTTTTGCTACTTTTAAATCAGTTTAAAAGTTTTTAATTTCTTTTTCTTTTTTCATTTCAAATATCTGAATAAGGAGTTAAAAGTCACCCATTGCAGTACTACCCTCAGGTATATGTTTAACCAGTTCTTCAAACAGTAAACCACAGAAAGATGCTAAAGATCTCATTAATTTTTAAAAGGAAATCAATTGGCAGTGAAAGCATATGTTTATTTTGTCCTTACTTTAAAAATCATTAATCAATTTGAACTTTGGCTGTAATAATTACTTTTAACACTTTACAATAATATTTTAAATCATTAATAATACTAATTTTATTTATTAATCAAGTACTTATTACAATTTGATAAAACTCTGACCTAAAGATAAATAATTGATTAATAATTTTATGAAAGACAATCACTCTTAAATTGTTTTGGAAATACATATAAAAGTCATTATATTTGTATAAAATTAAAATTATAATAATGACAAATTACCATAAAAGCATTGTTTGTATTCAAAATAGAAAAATAGCAATGATTTGGAATTATATAATTTTAAAGAAAGAAAAAGTCATAAGAATCGGCCTTTTCAATACATTTATTTAATTTTCTACTGATACAGATAAGCTAACATTGAATTGATAGAATTATCCATTCTGAATTCATCTCCCTATTCATTTAGAATATTACCTAATGCATATGTATTTTTGAAATATATATTACTTAACTTTAAAGAAAGAAGAAATGATTCAAGCTTATGTCATATTTAATATTAAAATGTGTGAACTGATAATATGGAACTTTACAAAGAACTGTTATTACTTAGTCTATCTGCTCATATTTCTTTGAATTTGTGCTTTAATTATGAACCTCATTAAAAAAAAAGAATTCCTATTCTTAGTTATGTGTATTTTTTATCTCTTGAAGAAAGGGCTGTATTGCATTATTGTCTTAAAGAAGATACAAAAGGACTTAAATGAAAGGAGATTATTTTTATTATAAGACAAAAAAAAACATAAATCCCTACTCTAAAATGATAGAACAGAATATTTAACATATTGGTATATTTAAAAATTATTAATGACATCATATAGTTATAATTTATATCTTATATTTAATTGCCATTATTATTTATGATATTATAAAATATATCTATAAGGGTATGTATACATGAACCAATGTGAATAATAAATATTAGATAAAAAGGTTTATGTTATAAGTTATTTTAATATCATTTGGATTTCTTGTAATTGTTGTTTCAACCAAAATGAATTATTGTACCCAGGATACAGTCTTTTTTATATATCTGATATAAATGGTTATGAATAAAAGTATTATGGGCATTGGTGTATGTGAGAATTGAGATAGCTTATAAAACTGAATGTTGTTATCATTAAGCAATTATGATTTGTCAGTGTATATGAATGTTATGCTGAGTAGGTGCATTAAATGCCTTTATATGTGTGTATGAGACCTTTAATTATTTATTGATTTATTATCATTATCAAATTCATGCCTTGTACTGTTAGTGGTATCAATATGGGCAAATTTTATGTGGATAGTATATTACTGTTGCATGCATCCAGTGTCTCCATGAGTAAAAGTGTGACTTGCTTATTTATCAGCACTGCTTGCATATAGTTACTGGGTGCCTATTCATGATATTATATTGTCCAGCCTTTCTATAAAAGACAGTGTGACTTTTTCATTTTCAGCACTAGCAAGTCAAGTTATTGGGTAATTATTCATATTTTTCATTATCCTTTGCCTAGAATTTAATATAATATGTATTTTGGTATGTTGTAATATCTGAAGGTGTGCTTATCTTTAAAATATATTATTAGCTCTGTTACAATGTAAATTTAAAATACATTGTGAGCATTGAACATATTTATTTTCTCACTCCATAATATGTGTTACAATTATGTTATTAATGTTACTATTTTGAATAATATTTTTGCTATCTTTATTAATCTATAATCTCCACACTGATTTTCAAACCTAGTTTCACTAAGTAAAGTATATAACATCTTACTAATGGCACGAATATAAGAATATTGTTTTACTCTGCATGTACAATATTCAAAAAAAGACTGGATTGGATAAAAGGGAGAACTTTTTGGTGATAATAATTGCATATATTGTAATTTTTTTAGGAATGTTTTATGGAAAGAGATATTTATGTATATAGTTTGTTAATATTTTGTTGATCTAATTTATTAAATTTAAAAGCTTATTGTATAAGTATTATCTCATAGTATAAATAAATATTTTTTATTATTAATTAAATACATTTCTGTTTTGTTGCCATTATTACATTATCACCTTTATTACTCAAAAAAACTTACTTAATACAATTTTATTATTAATTATTTTATAAAAGTACATTTCATATGGTCACTTAAAATTTATTCAACTGTTTGTCTTTTTTTTTCATGTGTCATAGCATCGGCCAGGAAGCGAATCTGCAACATGGGCAACTTCTTGTAAGGCAGTTGTGCTGACCTCTCGACCACCAATGCTTGACTCAACCGTTTGACTTTTTGATCATTTTTACATGCATATTAGAATTTGTTCATTTACTTCACATATTGTTCATTTTTACCTGCATTACAAAAAGATAAATACTATGTTAAATTATGTTTTATTTTTACATGCACTTGCAATGTAGCTAGTAATATAAAATAAACCCTTTCTAGTCAAGCATTGGTGGCCAAGTGGTTAGGATAGCTGCCTTTCAAGCAGCTGGCCTGGGTTCGCTTCCTGGGCAATGCCTTGACATATGATATATATATACACGCCCTTTCTATCTGTTGCATTATCCCATGTTAGTGTTTACTAAAAGTTGTATCAGACGATATAAAACTTAAAAATGTTTGTATGTGGTAGAAATGAAATAGTTAAGCTTAAAGAATGTTAAAATATTTTAAAATGTCTTTATTTACTAGCTATAGGCTGTTTAAGTATTTAAATACTTAATTATTGTGTCTTCACATTTTTATTTGCTTAAAATACAAATGTTTGAAGACAAATCCAGAAGAAGCATGCATATAAAATGTTTACAGAGTAACTTGAAAAATTGAACATTTTAGAAATTTAAAGTATATTATCATTTTTCTTGATCTAAGTGCATTCTAATTTTGAATCCTGAGATATAGAACCTGATATGAGATTTAAGTTAATATAAGAAGCTGATATTTTAATAATTATAATTAGTTATTGTGTTGTCTATAAGAGGACTCACACTCTGTAGAAAATCCAGAGGTATTATGGTGACTGCTAAACAACCTTTGTTTCAGCACTTGTTCCCACCTTTTGAAATGTTACAATATATATATAACATTTTAATAAAAATATTTTGGTTCTATGAAAAGAATAAAATATTGCAAGTGCATATCTTAGTAACTTAAAAAGTGTCATTAAATAATCATATGGTTCTTTTCTTATGAGATCATGTGACATTAAACCATTCAAGTAGCAGTTCTAATTAAATTTATATGACAAAGCATTACTCAGCTGAGGATTGATTTAATAAACTTTAGCTCTTCCACTAGAGTAAACCACACAAGACAGGATTCATTAAAGTCATGACGTATCTCTAAACTTGAGATGTTATAAGTTGTATTAAGTCAATAAAAGATATGCAATGGATACTACTATTTATAATGAACAAATGTTATCTTAGTCGAAGCATCTCGTGGACTATTTATTCCACCTGTCTTCAAACGCGAACTTAATGTAGAACTTAATATACATGTATGCACATTCGCATTTATATATTGAATTTCATATCTACAACTTTTTGAAATCCAATGCATCAAAATTTAAAACTGGTACTGTATTATAAAAATAAAAATAAAAACTTGACAGAAATAAATTAATGCTTTTTTTTTTTAAAGTTGTAAATAGAGAGCTTCACTTAGTATTACATCTTTATATTTCACATAACATATTTAGAAATTCCCTCAGGGATTAGAAATAAAACTGAAAGAAAGAATGATGCCTTTGTATTTTTACAGAACAAATAATGTTATTTTTATAACTACACTATTTATAATTTATGTACTAACTATTATTCAATATATTCTTCTTTAAACAACAGAGAATTGATATTTTCAGTAGACGCACTTCCAATAACTAGTTCAGACTTTGTTATTAAACATACAATTTTGTTAAATTGATTTCTTCAAAAGAAAGAATATGTGTGCGTATGTATATTCTAAATAATTAAAATAATAATATTCAGGTATCAAAGCGTTTTTTAAATCCCATTTTAATTGCCAAATTATATAGTTATGGTATATAATTTTGGTTACATTTACTATGTAATATTTCGTAGTGCAATTTTGATATAAATGCTCATAAAATACTTTTTGGAAATATTTTTGATTAAGTATATTTTGTGGACACATACAAGATCAGGTATATATAAAAGAGAAAAACAAAATGTAAAAAAATTAATAATAAAAACTTTTGAATGCACCAATGTTGTAAAGCTTAACTACTTCTTAAAAATTATGTAGCTCACATGTCCCTCCCTGCCAATATATGTTTTGTAAAGCTAATGAGTGAGTGATACATTGTGTATTGTTTGACTAAACTCTTAATAAACGGTATCTCGTACTGATGACATATCGGGCCTTCATCGTTTGCTCAGCTTACTATTAACATTTTTTAGTCAGTTATGTGATATTTAACACTTAAGAAAAGGTTGAGTAACACACCCAGCTTCATTATATATATTGTACTCAATGTAGTTCACCATTCTAATACTATAATGCACAATAAAGAAAAATTGCAATTAGATGCTCAAGCGTATTTATAATCACAAAAACGCACCACGCGAACTACATCAGAAAAATAAACACCATAGCATTATGGAATTTAAAGAAAATATTTGTTGTGAAAATCATGCTGTCTTAACTTAAAGAAATATTTTCAGGAATGAACCAGGTCTATTTTTATATATTTTTTTGACATTTGACATAAAGTTTTTTTTAAAATGAATATGAGTTGTGGTACAAAGAAAACTTTAATTAGGACAGTGAGATAGAGATAAAAAATGTTTAAAAAGATAAATTCTGTGGAATGCAGTCATAGTTTTAACAACAGATAAATAATTTTTCAATATTAGATAAATTTTTGAGATATAATCTATCTAAAAAATATTTATACATTATAGCATATTTATGTCATGGATGCAATTTGAGTAGATTAACTAACCTAGAAATCAGGGAAGCAGTCTGCAGTATGAATCATTTGATGTAAACATAAAAGTTTATCAGTTTTATATGCATTCACAAAATAAGTGTGAAACAAACAAGATTTAGCTATTTATGTTAATAGGCAATCTCAAAAGAGATTGTATTAGAATAAATACTCTAAAGCAATGGTAGTCAACCTGGTCCCTACTGCCCACTAGTGGGCGTTCCAGCCTTCATGGTGGGCGGTAGGAGTTTTGTCCGACACTGATGCACTTTCTTTTTTTTTTTAATTTTTAATTGACTTTTTAAAAAAAATTTCATAAAGGTTTATATGCTTTAGCTTACTGTAACTCTGCTTTATAAATTTTATAAAGTAAAGTTATTTTCCTACTTTATAAATCACCATTACTGTGAAACCGGTGGGCGGTTAGAAAATTTTACTACTAACAGAGATACAAAAGTGGGTGGTAGGTATAAAAAGGTTGACTACCTCTGCTCTAAAGCATGAAAAACAAACTTTTTCAATAGTTATTTATAGTTGTATTAGATATGTGTAATCAAAAGGTGTAATAAGTTATCAGAATTATAGAAGAGTCTTAGCAAGGCAGGATTCTGGAATCTGATATAGCCTGTATAAAGATGAACAATTTGAACTTAGTGCTCATCTTTATATCACAACTCTTCTTAATTGATATCACATTTTGACTTTAGCTATACTGAGCAAGATTCATATAGATAAAACAAAAGGTAAGATTAAGCAAGTTGAATTATTGAAATTATTTTCAGCTAAAGTGCAAAAGATAAAATGTATTGTGGATTCCAGCTTCTGTTAATCAAGCCAATGTATGTTGAAAATAGTAAAGAGTAAACTTATATATTGAAGGCTACTACTTATGAGATGGTAAATTTAATAAAGTTTTATAACATAATTTTATAAATACATAATTTTTAAAAGTTAAGGTAAGAATGTTTTGAGAAACAGCAAAGATTCAAAAAAATAATTAAACATATCAAAAGCAGATTTGAAACAAATTGAGATATATAATCACTAAATTTAGCACAATTACTATTATCATTAAGAAGCCTTTCATCTTTTTAAATCATAAGATGCAACAGAAAGTCTCAACAGTATTAACATATTTAGATAAAAATAATTTGCTTCAGCTCTTCAATGATAATCAGCCAAAGTTATTTTGGTCTTGAATCTATGAATCATGTTTTTTAAAATAAAAATGTCATTGTTCATACACTATTGATTATAGTATCTTTTAAGTAATGATTGAAGTTCAATATTTTTTATAATTTGATGAAAATGAGTTGCGGGTTAGCTCTGCCTTCATCAGTTTCAAAGATCATTTAGCTTGTTTAAATGTAGTATCTATTTAATATTTACAAAAAGTCTTTAGAGCAGAATCAAACTTTTCTCTGAGCAGTGTAATAAGAGTTGCATCATCCAGTAATAATAATCTTTTTTATCAACAAAGCAATCAGTTCTCAAGATGAAAAAAGAATGACTGCTTTGTACAGAGAAGAATATGCAAATAGTGAATTTCTGTCTATGTTAATGGCTAATTAAATGTTAATTGTAAACTTTAGTTGGAATCTTGTGCCTTTTTTAAAAAGCTCAATTATTATATGAGTAATTTGTTTGGCATTTTAAAAGCAAGACCATATACATATTTTCTAATTGTTATTCATTCAAGGATATATACTAATGAAAGAATGAACAAAAATCAGAATGTATTATAAAGCATATCCCTTTCAAGAAGCTTTATATATACACCTGGGTCTCTTTTTATGCGGACTTATTTAACACGATTCATATTTCACCGGAAGTCGAACTCCGATAATGTGCTATTGCTTTAAATAATAAATTTCATGCACTTACATTATACTGAAAGTAGTAGCACATTATTGGAATTTGACTTTCATCTTATTAATTTCAATATTTTCAGTGCTTTATAATAGTAAGATTTTATGCAATAATGAAATTAAAATCATGATTTCCACATTTTATGTATACACACATTAAATTTTACAAGATTATAATGTAAATTTGTTCAAACATTGTGCATGTTAATTTTGCATTTTAAATCACATTCTGTTTTTGCTTTTTAAAAAAGAACGTAATCAATTATTAATCATTTAGTGTCCGCAAGTTTATTTTTAAAAGGTGAGTAATAGCAGTGGGCAAAATTAAATTTGACAATTAAAAATTAAAATCTGATTTTTAATTGTAATTAACAATTTAAAAATTACTTATGGTGACTTGAAATTAATGTGATGTAAAACAAAATTTGATTTTTAAACGGAATTGAAAATTAAAGACAAAAATAAGAATTTAATTTTTAGTTGTTTTAATTAAATTTTTCCCAGCAGTGGTGAATAAATGTCTTTTTATTATCATATTCATAAACAATTAATAAAATCATCATCTCAAAGATTAATTAGTAATTATGTTGTCAACAGAAAACCATTAACACAACATGAGAGTGAACTTGGCGCTAGTTGTATTTCCTCTTGTGAGAATCTGATTTTTTACCAGTTTGCAAATGAACATGTTTTTCAGCAAATAGCGATAATAATTAAAAAGTGTATAAAAAATGTAAATTACTGTACTGTAAATTATGCATAAAAATATATTATTTTGAATAAAATTAAATATTATAGTTAAAAAAAGTTTGTCTTGTATCAATTTTTTTCAAATTTGAAATTTTTTATTAGTCATATTTTACTTCCTTATTTTTTTTTTTTGCGCAAATTTTAAAGTAATTTTATGTTGGTACTTTGCTTTTACGCGAATTTTGACAAATCACAGACCGCATTCCCCCTTTTTCAATGTAAGTTACATCTATTATTTTGATTTCGTTTGCGCGTGTTTTCTGAGGAACCTATCTATTGCGTAAAACGAGACCCAGGTGTATATATATATTAATTCTAATATTTTCACGGATAAAAGATGTCATATTATTATTACTATTTGTGGGATATTCCATGTAGTGAAAAAGCTAAATACTGATGTTTCAGTACAATATCAAGTACCTTCCTCAGAGTGTCCTCTTTCTCAAATCATAAGAATGCGTGTGAGATTTAAAATCGTTTTCTTTCTCCTCATATTTAAATTCTATTGGTTGACAAGTTTTAAAATTTATTTTCTCTTCCAATAGCTTCTTCCAAATGTTGTTAATCTTCTTTAATTCACACCTTTCATTTATGCTCTTGGGCCTTTTAAAAATCTCTATAGCTTCTCTTAGCAATATCTGGTCATATTGTTCAATTTTTGCTAAAATATTTGTTTTTTCAAAATTGATATCATGATTTGTTAATTTTATATAATAATAAATAGCTGATGAATTGGATTTTTCTCTGACTGCCAGAATGTGTTCTTCCTTTCTAATATTTATTGTACGATTAGTCTGTCCAATATATATGTATGTGAACAGACCCTACATGGAATTTCATATACACCATGACACTCCAAAGCAATTGTATCTTTAGAAAGTAGAAATACTTCACTAATTTTTTTATAAGTAGTGTAAACTGTGTGAATATTATTATTCTTTAAAATGTTACCAATTTTATCGGTTACTCCTTTTATATATGGCAAAATTGTCTTAATTTCTGATGTATCAAAATCTTTTTTCTTTTTATATGTATAAGCCCTATTAATAATGTTGTAATTAAAACCATTATGAATAAGCATTTTATTAATAGCAGAAAGGTCCCAGTGAAAATGGCTATCATCAGAAAGTCTCTTTGTTCTATCCAATAATGTCTTTGCCACTGAAAATAGTTGTGCAGGATGGTGATGAGAAGAAAAATGCAGATATTTCCCAGTGTGTGTTGGTTTTTTATATATACCATGGGATAAAGAACCATCTTCCCTTCCTTCAATCAAAACATCTAAAAAAGGTAATTGATTATTATTTTCTATTTCCATAGTAAATTTAATATTGTTGTGAAACGAGTTTAAAAAATTAAAAAAGTCATCAAGAGCATGCTTACCATGAGGCCAAATAACAAAGGTATCATCAACATACCTCAGCTGTATAGATGTTTTTTAACTGCTGAAGTCAAAATTTTATTTTTTAAATCCTCCAAAAAAATAGAAGCTAATGCTAGAGAATTGGTGAATCAATAGCTAGGCCTGATGTTTGTTTATACATCTGCCCATCAAAAACAAAAAATGTATTCGATAAGCAGTGTTCAATCAAAACCACAGCAAAATTAGGCAACTGTAAAAAATATTCCATTGCCTAATTTTGCTGTGGTTTTGATTGTACACTGCTTATCGAATACATTTTTTGTTTTTGATGGGCAGATGTATAAACAAACATCAGATCTAGCTATTGATTCACCAATTTCTCCAGCATTAGCTTCTATTTTTATGGAGGATTTAAAAAATAAAGTTTTGACTTCAGCAGTTAAAAAAACATCTATATGGCTGAGGTATGTTGATGATACCTTTGTTATTCTCATGGTAAGCATGCTCTTGATGACTTTTTTAATTTTTTAAACTCGTTTCACAACAATATTAAATTTACTACGGAAATAGAAAATAATAATCAATTGCCTTTTTTAGATGTTTTGATTGAAAGAAGGGAAGATGGTATATATAAAAAACCAACACACACTGGGAGATATCTGCATTTTTCTTCTCATCACCATTCTGCACAACTATTTTCAGTGGCAAAGACATTATTGGATAGAACAAAAAGACTTTCTGATGATAGCCATTTTCACTGGGACCTTTCTGCTATTAATAAAATGCTTATTCATAATGGTTTTAATTACAACATTATTAATAGGGCTTATACATATAAAAAGAAAAAAGATTTTGATACGTCAGAAATTAAGACCATTTTGCCATATATAAAAGGAGTAACTGATAAAATTGGTAACATTTTAAAGAATAATAATATTCACACAATTTACACTACTTATAAAAAAATTAGTGAAATATTTCCACTTCCTAAAGATAAAATTGCTTTGGAGTGCCATGGTGTATATAAAATTCCATGTTGGGTCTGTTCACATACATATATTGGACAGACTAATCATACAATAAATATTAGAAAGGAAGAACACATTCTGGCAGTCAGAGAAAAATCCAATTCATCAGCTATTTATTATCATATAAAATTAACAAATCATGATATCAATTTTGAAAAAACAAATATTTTAGCAAAAATTGAACAATATGACCAGATATTGCTAAGAGAAACTATAGAGATTTTTAAAAGGCCCAAGTGCATAAATGAAAGGTGTGAATTAAAGAAGATTAACAACATTTGGAAGAAGCTATTGGAAGAGAAAATAAATTTTAAAACTTGTCAACCAATAGAATTTAAATATGAGGAGAAAGAAAACGATTTTAAATCTCACACGCATTCTTATTATTTGAGAAAGAGGACACTCTGAGGAAGGTACTTGATATTGTACTGAAACGTCAGCATTTAGCTTTTTCATTACACAGAATATCCCACAAATAGTAATAATAATACGATATATATATATATATTGAAACCAATAGCAGTCCTCCACTGTGAAAATTGTAAAATAATAAGAAAAAAAAAACAAAACACACTTGCGGTTGTGATTCCCGGTTGAGACAAAAAAAATGTGTCTACACTAAATCTCTTTCTCTTCAATTTCTAATTATTTTAGACTCTAATAAAATTATAAATATTCAATATATATAAGGGATTCAAACTCAGACTTTCACATGACTTTCAACTCTCCATGCCATCTCATATTGCTGACCCACCTGATCATATACATGCTAAAAAAAATAATCACCAATATATGGATTTCATATTAACCCAGCACTCATCCATCACACATATATACAATCAGTGCTCAGCTTTATATTAAGATAGACAATTTTCATACTTTAATATTCAATATAATAAATTATCAGAGTTTTATAATAATAATAATCTTTAATAAAAAATTATAAATTTTCCAGGGTTTTATAATAATTGGTATACTTTTTACTCGTTTTCTTTAACAACAAAACCTTTACAACTATTGTTTCTTATTTCCAAACTTTAACTAAGAAAAATGTAATCTATATGTTAAAATAGGGCTAGCAAAAATTATACAAAAAGGTTGACTAATAATTTATTTCAGAGCTTAAATTAATAAATACATGAATACAATATATGTTTATTCATTTCAGGATGTGATAGCTTAAAAGGGGCTTTATGTACACCATCTTATTCAATAATATTTCACATTTCAAATACTTCTATAACAATGATGAATTCAATCCAGCAGAGTTTTACAAGTAAGTTTGTGCTTTAAATATGACCTTTAATATAGTAAATGCAAAATGAAATGGCAATACTTTAAAATTGACAAAGACAAATATTTAAAATTAACAATTATTTTATTGCATAACATATAAATCAATAACAAGAACAAATAACAACAATAAATAAAATATTACTTCTATTTATTTCTTAAACTAATTCAAACTCGGGGTCTGTCAAGTGTTTTATCATACGTATTGTGAAGGCAAAATCACATTTATAGGAAGGGGTTGTATTAATATTTCCTAAAAATAATCCTCAATTTAATATTGGAGGTTAGAGATTATTACAATCATAAAAGTTAAATGTTTTATCCATTAGGCAGAATGATCTTTCTTTTTTTAAAAAATCAAAATTCGTTTCTGTAATAGCAAGTGTGTATAAAGCATATTTGATTTTTAAAATATTATTATTTAAAAACACGTTTCCCTTTATAACGGAAGATGAGATCAAATTCAATTCCCTAAGACTTAAACGTATGCTTTCTTGTAGTGGAGAGACCAATTATTTTTATAATCTTTTATGGAAAATACATTCGGCAACTTGTTTTAAATTTAAAAACACAATTCTTCAAAATTTATCAGTTATTAATCATTCAATTGAAGAAAATCCAAGAAATTTGTTAATAATGAAACAGCAATTTCACAAGTCAAGTTGTCTATTTTATGATAGAAGTTGACTATAACAAATGAGATTTTTTGAAATAAAATTCTATGAATTACATTGATAGTTATTTTGTTGGATTTCATCTCCCCTCTGGAACAATGATAATAAGTCAGATGCCCAACAAGGTACCGGCCTAGTTAAGACTTCAGCCTGCTATTAGGTGGATGAAAAACAAAATGGCTATTTAAAACTTAGGACTGGTTGAAGTCCTACAAGCAATGAAAATTTTTGTAGACTCTGATTTTTTCACAATTTTTCTTTTATATTGATGATCACATAATGCCTAGCTGACTTAATATTCTCCACCATGCATTGAGGTTTCCTCTATTGTCAATCAAATATTGTAAACGGTTGATATAGATTCTGATGGCCAAAAAACATTAGAGTTATGATTTTTAAACAAAACCGATAAAGATTTCCATATCCGGATTTATATACAAAATAATATTACAAATATTTTATTCAAGTAAATAAATTAGAAAATTTCAAATTTCTCTCAGATATATTTATTCTCACATTTTAAATTGACCTTTTAATATTTAATTTATTACTTAAATATATATTTATTTTAACAAACTAAAATCAATCATTGTTAAATAAAATTTTAAATATTAAAATATAAAATTTTTCAAGCACACACACACACGACATATAAAATGAAATAATTGTTGATTTTACATATGATTAAAAATGTAATGTTGTATTTCATAATCCTATTATGAATTTCTTATTTTCGAATTATTAGTTGTAGATGTGTATCCATATAATTGACAACTTTATTTCTTAATAAAAATAATAAAAAAATACGTATTTTTTTCATACAAAATTTAGAAGTCTAATTTAAAAATCATCTTGTAAAGCTATTCAAAAATGGTATGTAATTATTATATTTCTGATAAACATTAATGTGAGATTATTGAAATATTATAATAATTATATTTCATACTATTTAACCAAATGAAAGTGATAAACATATTTGCTTAACAAAAAAACTAAGTTAATCAAATTAATCAAAGCCAATAAATTTTTTAGTTTTAAAATTTAAAATAGCCAATTTTACAGCGCAACTGTAAAGTTACAATATATATATATTATAACGGTTGGATAGAATGTGGAAGTTGCAGTCTTACTGTATCTGCCATACAGAATGCCACTAGGCTACTTGAACCTAGAAAATTTATAGAGTAGGCAGATACGCACTGTTAAGATCTAACTTTAAATATATATGATTTTATTCCAACCGTCATCCCAATGCCACTAGCTCATGGAGATGCTGAGATTTATAAAATATGAATTCTTATCCAAAAATATTTTCAATATTAAAAAATAAAATAAAAGAAGCCATTGCCAGTAATAACACACACAAACATTTATTAAACATATATAATTTAGAATTATTTTAATATAACTTTTACTTTGGATTTTAAATTTATAATTTAAAAGTTTGCACAGATGAGTTTAATATTTTATTAAAATGTCGAGTATGAATAGACTACATAGATTGCATTTGAAAAGAAAATATTCTATCCCTTATTTAACTTTAGGCCAAAGGTTTGTAGTTAAACCAACATCAATCCTTCTGATATATCGATGTATTCGATGTAGCATGAATATGACAGCACAAATACCATACTGTCAGGAATGTACATCTGAACAGCATGGTTATAATTGAAGAAATTGTCTCTCGTCCAATACAGGAATGTTACATCTATCTGGCAAGAAGAACAATAAAAAAACTCCATAGGAAGGGACTGCATTTTCCATCTTACTATCCCATTCCATAGGCAAAGGGATGATCCAAGGAGCAAGGAATACCATCTGTCTCTGATGGTCAATAAGAAAGGCTTATTTCTCCTGAGTGCGGTGTATAAGGTGATCCTGCATGTAGCAGACTTCATACTACATTTACTAATTACACCAATATATCCAATTCATTGACCCAATTCAACTACGAAACAAATAACCTAAGACTTACCCTCCCTTAATTAAACTAATATAACTTTATAAATCTATGCAGCCATTCACACCCGACTTAAGTTTAGCATTTATTAAGATTATTTTAAAAGAAAAAAAAATCATAATAAAAACTTAAAAGAACAGAAAAAATAAATTAATGGAAATGATTTACAAAAAAAAAAATACATTCAATAAAATAATTATTAATAACTGATTAAGTTTGGTCAGATAGGAATTTTTATTGCAATAATTTAAATACTGGGAAAGTTTATACTTAATGTTCATTAATTAACTAATGTTCTTATGGTTTTAACATACTGGAAATGTTTCTTTTTTTAGAATTAAAGTTCATTAGTTAGAGTTCTTACTGTCTTAAAAATCCATGCTTAACAGTTGCTGCAATTTGGAGCCAGCATTAATTCCCCCAATGTCCTGTGGTCCTCAATCTAAGAAAACGATTGGTCATTTCTCTTTCTTTCTCTTTTTTTTTTAGCAAAACTGAAGGGATTGAAGAGTGTATCTTTCCAATCCCTTGTTCTTCAACTCTAGCACACCTCTGCTTTCACATCTCTGTCCTCTTCCCAGCTCTTTCTTCACTCACTAAAATTTATTTCCAAACTTTTTCTTTTATATTAGAATTTTGGATTCAGTGGACATTATGTCATGACAATGGTGATGGTTTTTTCATTGAGGTCTGTTTCCCCGAGGGATTTCTTTCATGGGCCATTCTGTTCCCATTGTTTTTTCTCTTCTATCTGACCTTTACCTATACATTTTGAAATGCCCAAGGGCTAGCTTACTTTTAACTAATTAAAATAATCATTTTCATTTTACAATAGCATTAATTAATTTATTGTACAAATTTAAAGATATATTTTTATCTCTAAAGCTTTTTAAGTTTTTGTTGAAAATTTAGTTTTAAAACTTTTTCTTTTTTTAAATAAAGTTTTCTTCTAATAATTTTTCATCTGTGCGATTTTATATATATAAAGTTTAGATGACTTTTAACTTTCAAATTTTATTTTTTAAAAAAATTTTTACATGCGAACTTTTCTTTTTAATGTCTAATTTTTAGAAAAAAAATTAACGTAATGGCGTATGTGCCCATTACATTCAGTAAACTTGCTTTAAAAAAAACAAAAAAAATTTTTTTACTTAGGGTTAGTAATTACGGTACACGATTAATGAAAATTTACAAAGACATTCGGTTAGTAATTTTACAAAGACTATATACAAAAAAGAAAATGTTGACTATCGTTTTCCTATGAACCATCTACGTTTACACATCCTCCCCCCAAGAATTCTATTTTTTCTATATTTCATTTTTAGACACATGGCATGATAAGCAAATTATTTATTTAGGAAAGTTGCATTGAAGTGAATATGTTTTAAAAGATAATGGGTTTATATGTGTATATTTGCAGCACAATTATATATACTATCAACTTATTTATGACTGATTGAAATGCTTGAATAGGGTTACACTGAAGTAAAATCCCAAAGGGCACTCATCATAAGGTACCACATTTACAATCATAAACTTACGTGGCTGTGTGTGCCTATACACATTAAAGCATAATATATATTAACAAAAAAAACATATTAATTGCAACCTTTTGACTTTTTTAAAAAAAAATACAGTTTTAAAATTATTAATATCTTTCCTTACTCATTTTTAATATATGTGCTATTTCTTTCTCGCAGTGCTTTTATAAAATGTAAAGTATATCACATTATGTAATTAGATAAAAATATTTCATTTTGAAAAAAAACATTTACTCAGGGTACTCGTGGTTTATTAAACGTCGGCTCACGTTGGGTGGCCAATTATAACAGTCGGATATTCAAAGAGTCTTACCGTATCTGCTGTACAGGATGCCACCAGTCCATTTGAACCTGGAAAATTTATATAGTAGGCAGGTATGCACTGTTAAGATCTAACTTTACATATGTATGATTTTATTCCGACCATCAGCCCAATGCCACTAGCTCATGGAGACACTGAGATTTATAAAATATGAATTCTTATCCAAAAATATTTTCAATATTAAAAAAAAAAAAAAAGAAGCCACTGCCAGTGATAACACACACAAACATTTATTAAACATATATAGTTTAGAATTATTTTAATATAACTTTTTCTTTGGATTTTAAATTTATAATTTAACTTTTAAGTTCGCACAGATGAGTTTAATATTTTATTAAAAATGTTGAGTATGAATAGACTACATAGATTGCATTTGAAAAGAAAATATTCTATCCCTTATTTAACCTTAGGCCAAAGGTTCACAGTTAAACCAACATCAATCCATCTGATATATCGATGTATTCAATGTAGCATGAATACGACAGCACAAATACCATACTGTCAGGAATGTACATCTGAACAGCATGGTTATAATTGAAGAAATTGTCTCTCATCCAGTACAGGAATGTTACATCTGTCTGGTGAGAAGAACAATAAAAAAACTCCATAGGAAGGGACTGCATTTTCTGTCTTACTATCCCATTCCATAGGCAAAGGGATGATCCAAGGAGCAGGGAATACCGTCTGTCTCTGATGGTCAATAAGAAAGGCTTATTTCACCCGAGTGCGGCATATAAGGTGATCCTGCACATAGCGGACCTCATACTACATTTACTAATTACACCAATATATCCAATCCATTGACCCAATTCAACTACGAAACAAATAACCTAAGATTTACCCTCCCTTAATTAAACTAATATAACTTTATAAATCTATGCAGCCATTCATGCCCGACTTAAGTTTAGCATTTATTAAGTTTATTTTAAAAGAAAAAAAAATCATAATAAAAACTTAAAAGAACAGAAAAAATAAATTAATGGAAATGATTTACAAAAAAAATAATAATACATTCAATAAAATAATTATTAATAACTGATTAAGTTTGGTCAGATAGGAATTTCTATTGCAATAATTTAAATACTGGGAAAGTTTATACTTAATGTTCATTAATTAACTAATGTTCTTACGTTTTTGACATATTGGAAAAAGTTTATTTTTTTAGAATTAAAGTTCATTAGTTAGAGTTCTTACTGTTTTAAAAATCCATGCTTAACAGTTGCTGCAATTTGGAGCCAGCATTAATTCCCCCAATGTCATGTGGTCCTCAATCTAAGAAAATGATTGGTCATTTGTCTTTCTTTCTCTTTTTTTAAGCAAAACTGAAGGGATTGAAGAGTGTGTCTTTCCAATCCTTTCTCCTTCAACTCTAGCACACCTCTGCTTTTACATCTCTGTCCTCTTCCCAGCTCTTTCTTCACTCACTAAAATTTATTTCCAAACTTTTTTCTTTTATATTAGAATTTTGGATTCAGTGGACATTACGTCATGATGATAGTGATGGTCTTTTCATTGAGGTCCGTTTCCCTGAGGGATTTCTTTCATTGGCCATTCTGTTCCCATTGTTTTTTCTCTCCTATTTGACATTTACCTATACATTTTGAAATTCCCAAGGGCTAGCTTACTTTTAACTAATTAAAATAATCATTTCCATTTTACAATAGCATTAATTAATTTATTGTACAAATTTAAAGATATATTTTTATCTCTAAATCTTTTTAAGTTTTCGTTGAAAATTTAGTTTTAAAACTTTTTATTTTTTTAAATAAAGTTTTCTTCTAATCATTTTCCATCTGTGCGATTTTATATATATAAAGTTTAGATGACTTTTAACTTTCAAATTTTATTTCTTAAAAAATTTTTTATATGCAAACTTTTCTTTTTAATGTCTAATTTTTAGATAAAAAATTAATGTAACGGTGTATGTGCCCGTTACAATATATATATGATCATTTTAGGATAACATTTGGTAGCAAATACTGTCACTTCTAATAAGGTTATATAAAACTGTTGATGAATGTATTGCAAGTTACTGATTGATTGTTGTAAATTGTTGAATTTAAATTAGGTGAAAATTGGACTCTTTTTGAGGTTTCAAACAAGATTAAAATTTATTTCCAAATAGTTGGTTGATAACCAACTCACTATCCAAAATTAGTTAGTAAAGGATATATATATATATATCTACAAGGTAAAACAAAGATTAAACAAATGACCAAACTTTATCTTTCAGCAAATGATAAATTTGGTAATGCCTTCATCTGTTTCTCTGGGAGGAAACATTTGTTCAGCAATTGATTATTAAACATTGTTTTATTTTATCTTTTGAGTGCTTCTTCTCACAGGCAGTGTTTTCTTTTATAATATTTTTGGCTATAATTAAAAAAATATCACACAGCCAATTATATGCTATGAAAACAATCCATACCTGTGTTAATTTCACATGACATACTATACTCTTTTCATATATAAGTAAGGTATTAGGTCATTGTTATAATTAGCCATAAATATTCTACTTTTAAGCAATAAGCTATTTTCAAGTATCTCCAGTGATCTCTTTTTTATGCAAAAAATACCCTGCATAATTTGCTTATTATGCCACCTTTTTCTCTGGCAATCTAATTTTCCATTCACTTTGCAGCATGCTCCATTTATTACATAGGTTTTTTTTATATGATAAGACACACCATGTGTATTTATAGATTTTGCTTCTTTTAGAATATCTTTCACTATTAGGAATGTGGAATTTATGCTTTATTTAAAAGCTTATATTAATTTAATGTTCCTATGGCTATTAAATAACATCAGATACAAACTCATTTATATCTTTACAAGAGATCTCAGTCTTATTTATGACTTTATGAAGCATTTGTTATTGAATTAATATGAATATAAACTAGAGTATTTTTATTTATTTTTAACTGTTAAAGCATTTTAATGATATGAAGCTTGAAGTTAAGAAACTATTTTAAGAGGATGGTAAACAATGACAACTACCACTGGTGATGATAACTGTCATTTGAGCTCTATTTTAGCTATATCAAAGAAACCTTTACAAAATATTTTTAAGATTGAAAATACAATATTAAATACCATATATAAATTGTCTTTATGATAATTTTTAAAGTAATAAAATTCATAAAAATATTTTAAATTTTAATAACTGAGTATATGCAAAAGAAGCTTAAAGTATCTTGTGCTCCAAAAATTACTTATCTTTCTGTTATGCCTACAATATGGATTCAAACTAAGCTGAGTAAATTTCATTTTTTTTTAACCAGATTAGAATTTCTTTTGGTAACTAGCCCATTTGTTAGAATTGTTCAAGATTAATCCATAAATATGCATTTATCTATTTTTAACTAATACGTAAAATAATAACAAAAAATGTCTAACCTTTATCATTTAATAAGTTTGATGAGAACTAACTGTTCATAGTTTTTAATTAACACACACACACACACACACACATATATATATATATATATATAACAATTCACTAGAATAAAACTACAAAATTTTTAAAAAAATGCCTATATAAAATAGCCAGCTATTATATTATATATATTGTAGAGGATTTAAACACAGACTGATAAGTGCTAGTTCGGCATGAAATATATATATTGGAGATCATTTATATTTTTCATATATGTGTGGTTATGTATATCAGTTGTATGAGATAGAGTCAACAGCTGAAGGGTGCTTGAAAGTCTGTGTTCAAATTTTCTACAGTTACATCTAATTTCCAAGTATATTAAATTATGCTTGTATTCTAATATTATATATAAATATATATTGTAACTAGGTGAAGGCTAAAAAATAAGACAAAAATTCTAGTATTATTATTTAAGAAACTTACATAAAACATGGTTAATTTGCATTAACTATGGATAGACAATGTGGTCAATACATCCATGGGTGCACATATATGATAAAAAATATATAATCAAATAAATTTTACACAAATCACTATTTAAATATTTTATCACATAAAAATTAATATTATTATTAATTATTGATTCAAATAAATAATAAAAAAGTAACGTGTTTGTTCTTGAATGTTAATAATTATTATTACAACCTATAAAATAGTATTCTTTATATTTTTATTTATACAAATGAGTTTATTGGGAAAATTAATAAAAATTGCTTAAAATGATTGCTTGATTGGTTAAACTGAGATGTAACTAGAAATAAATTATTTTAGAATTTCCTGATTTAAAAATTTAATTGTGGATTAATTATATATTTTAATAGCTCAGAAACCAAAAACATGAATTTCTAAGATAATAAGATTGAGAAGATATGAACCCCTCATTTTTCCAAGGAATCAGATAAGTTTAGCATGGAATAAGTGAATTGTATTAACACAAATCACTCTTCAAAATTAGTGTGGATATCTTATATTTTATAATATTTATGAATCAACTAGGAAGCAAAAACGATATACAAAAAATTATTGCTCACAAACAAATTGGATATTCAAAGCTAATTTTTAATAGTAATTTGACATGTCATAAACTTCATCATGGATTACTTATGGAGTTCTGAAGAAGCATGCAAGAACAATTTACACAATTATTATTTAATACTGCACCATTCAGATTAAATAAATAAAAAACATACTAATATTATTTTATATTTACTTTATAAAAATATGATTTCCCACAGTGTTCTATATAAAAATATAATAGTAATAAAGACCTTTTATTTAACAAATATTAATTTTAAAAAAATGTGTATTAATTAATGATTGAAATATGCATATAAGCCTCTACATTGAAGTTAATGCAAAATCTGTGAGAGATGGATGTTGTATTGGGTTTGTTGCATCTATTCTTGTTTTAATCTTATTTTAAGATTTTAATATAAAACTTTAAACATTTATGTCATGTATTCGCACATTTACTACAGGACATAAGGTCATTGTAACTGGTCAGAGAAATGGTATTGTTGTAAATAAACCATCTAGCTTGCATGGTGCTCATTATTACTAATTTACAAATGTTTGCAGATCAGAATACACATTTGATGTATTCTCATTTTTGTATATATCATTACAATATATATATATATATATATATATATAGTAACCATATGGATTTCATGGCATACAACAACATAGTAGTGTGTCCACACAAATATATATAACGTTGAAAAGAAAAGTAGAAATAAACACAAACAAAAAATTTTGTAGTTATTTTCTATATTTTACTAGAATAACACAAAGGAGTAAATACATTTGAATTTAAAATAAAATTTTACTATAAAATAAACAGTTAAAAAGGTCTAATTAATATTTTTATTGAATTCTAATTTTGAAATTAAAACAAGCATGTTTTATGTTAAAATAGATCTGATAATTTTAAAAATCCACTATGTTTGAAATCTTTTAACTAATGCTTGCATAACATTTTATAAAATTCCCGTATCTATTTTAGAAATCTTTTTTTATATATTAAAGGTTGTATAATGGTTTGATAAAATTTCTACTATCCATTTTAGAAATCTTTTTAACCTGTTTCCAGGTCACTTAAAATTTGTACATGGCTTTAACTTGTTTTAAAACCAGCAATTTTTACATTATGATAGTGAATTTAGGCTTATTTTAAAACTTAAAAAGTATCATAAAGTGCTGCCCTCTCTAGAATTATTTTACAAGTAAAAAATCAATAACATATTACAATGGGAGAAGACAGACATTCTTAGATGCTGATTGGTTGGTTCTCATTTTGAACAAAAGAAGAATGCCTGTCAATAATTTTCACTGCTTCAACTTTTTATTTTGAAAATGAATGGTTTAGTGTGGTTTTTTAGTATTTTTTTTTACAAATAAATTATTTTGATAAAATATTCTGAAAATAAGATTATTTAAAAAAAATACTAAAGATTTTAGTAAAAATTCTTTACTTTTATATGAATGTTAATTGAAAAAGAAATCAGCGCTTTGCTAACAATTTTAATACTTGTCAATAATTTTTACTGCTCAAGGTCTTTATTTGATTTTCAAACATAAATGAAAGTTTTAGAGTATTTTGTTGATATTTTTTTTACATATTATAAATTATTTTCATAAAATATGCTGAAAGTATAATTATTTTAGAAAAATAGTAAGATTTTAGTAAAAACAAATTAGTTTTATATGAACATAAATTGAAAAAGAAAACCACTGACATGCTCAACATTTTCTAATAGGTTACAAATGTTCTTTTAAGGTTCTCCACTATAAAATATTTTTGTAATTATAAATAGAAATTTATTTTTGAAAAAAATGTTCATTCACTTTCATATTCTGACAAATTATTAATTTGCTTTTTACAAATGAAACTAAAATGAATATAATATTAGAAGATGAATATATTTTTACTGCTGAGTCTGTAATTGACCAGTCAAAACTTTAGAGTTTTAACTCATTCAACCAAGCAGATTTTGTATGACAAAATAAAATTCCAAAGTTGCTTTAAAAATAATTTTTTAAGTAAAAAAAGATTGAAAAGAACCATTAACACTTTTTTGAGTTAATAATTGTTTCCTCCCACCCTACCTATAAAAAGAATTGATTAAAAAGATTAGGAAAGGTGGTAGTTTACCTAGAGTTTATACAGGAGCTACCAAAAATATAACTGAAGGCAAGGAGAACAAGTTCAGCAGCTACTTTATAGTGTACTATGATAGAGTTTGGATTCATATGGAGAAATAATGTGGATAAAAGTGTCTGGTTTGCCTGAAGTCTAAGTGGTGCCAATTGAATGGGAACAGTTACTTGCTTATATCTTTCCTGGTAATGACAATCCTGGACCGGATCCCATCATGAAAATCCATCAACTGTTTGAAGAATTAGTTATACATATGCTGTTTTGTCTATATGCAGGTAAGCATATATATATATATGAAGCACAGCTGGCAACTAGAGTAGTAATATTTGCAGAGAGAACAATATTTATTTTAAATCATTTATTGAAAAAATAACATTTAAAATCTATAATTTAAAAGTACAAGTAAATTTTTGCTTGAATTAAAAAACAAATGATTGATTCATAGACAATTTTGTTTTGAAAAAAGAAAACATAAACTCCAAAATTTTTTTAGTTTAGAAAAGAAACTCACTGGAATATTTTTTTTAAAAGAGGTTTATAATTAACCAACAGTAACCTGTCAAAGATTGATACATATTTTTTTTAAAAAAAGAAAAACTGTTATCATTAAAGATAAAGATGGAAATTTATGTATGTTTTCAACATGGAATTGATTCTGAAAATATTTTTAATAATTTTATTTCGATAAAATATATAAGTATTAATGTGCACATACATTTCTATGTGCGCACACACAGCAGTCAGTAATTGTTATAAAAATGAAATTTACCTAAAGGTTATGACAATTCAAATGTTAATAAATTATTATACTGCACATCTGTGTGGTGATATATATATATATGTATGTGTATTATTAAAATGTGACAACAAATTTTTTTATTAGTTTATGGCAAATCAATATGTTAATAAATTATTATACCACACATCTCTGCAATGATCTATATGTGTTTCATGTAAACTCATTATGAAGTATTGTAAATCACAAGTTGATACTTTATTCTTTTTGTATACTAATCGAAATCAAAAAACTTAATTTATATGCATAGCTGTATTCTGCAGACCTTAATTTTTTTTGTTATTAATAAACTTATATTCCATTGTTAAAATTGTTCTAATAAACTGAATTTTAAATATTTTTAGGATATTATATATTGCATCATAGTTATAGAGCTTGTGTTCTGTGAGCTAGATTCATGTATAACAGTCTATTATATGAAAGTGGTGTGTATTAGTGTTTATGGGCATCCAGTTGATGATGATTGTCCTGGATTGGCACAAAGAGAATATTCTTTAAAGTCCATGCACTACAGTATTTAGTTTGGTATTTATTAGAATATAAGTTTATAGTTGGCCAGTGCATTAATGATGCTAAGTGGCCAGAGCATTGATAAATGTCAGCATGTTGTAATATCCCAGCCTTATTGTTTTTATTATATATTCTTAAGGATTGACATTTAAGTATGTGCATCCAAATATTGCCCTAAGCTGGCAAGAACTAAATAGTTAGCCTGCTTTACAGTATACTTATTTCAAATTCAATCACCAGATTGACTATTGATATATTTTTATTGTTAATCATTTATGATAATGAATGAGTATTGTTTAAATTTAATGATAATGCTAGTGTATTTATACTTATAATTAACATACTTAATATGTTTAGCTGTGCTGATCTCTCAGAATGATCTCACAGAGTAATCCCATACTCATTCTTTTATATTCTTTATTTATTTATATTACTTTGATATTATAATTAACATTTTGTTTACTTGGGGTTGATGAGCATGATTTGCATCACCCCAGGTTCACCCCCAATGAATCCATCTTGTTACAATATATATATATTGTACTGGGTCGAACTGCTGAAACCATCTACTTATACGTATATATAAGTTTTGACCGGTTTCAAAGTCCTTCATAATACATTTATAATCTTATAAATGTTATGTGAATGAGCTGGCACATTCAAGCAAAATGAGAGATCTTATTGATAGCTTTAACTATCAACAATGGCCCACCTCAGCTGCTAGATTCAAACCCCTACTATCCAAATACTTCATTTGTTTCAAAGTAAACCCTGGGGCGCCAGCTAGTCCAAGGACTAATGTATTCGGGCAGTAGGCTCATAATCCAGTGCTCGAAACATTCCCTAAAACTAGCTCAGTCTAATTTTAATTCAATAACAAAGTTATACAAAATTGGTGGTGGGAAGAATTAATAAAAGGTTGGTAAAAAGAATTGACCGACAAATAAAGTTTAAGTTTAAAGACATTTTATTTTAATTAACATTAATTAAGTTTAAAGATAATTTATTACCCAACATGAATTGACTAAATTTAAACATCTTTATAATCTAATTTAATACACACACATTTTTTTAAATTAATACATTATAACATATATCTGGTGAAAGGCATAAATAATATGTGACATCATTAAATTATCTACATTCCCACACACGCACATCAATAGTTCATTTTATGCAGGCTTAAGAGTTCAAATTACTTTACTCGGTAGGATTGATGAATTACAGCGGTGGCTACTACGTATAAATGATAATAAATAAATGTTTACCTAGGATTTTTGGAATGTGGATATTGCTTGTTGTCTGGCTGCTTCTGATGGAGTATATCTAACCGGTTAGATTTGGACATTTCTTGAAGAGATTTTATGCAAAACCATTGGTTTTATTCTTGAAGACAGTTGAACGTTTGATGGAGGATTTCTGAGTTGTTATGCAGACATTATTTCACAGGCAGGTTTTGATGATCTTGTTGGACAAAAAGGCTGAAGCATGAGCGTATATTTCCAAAAGCTGCTCAACAATGCATTTTTGTTTCGGGATACATAATAGAAACTGCACTGTTATCTGAACGGAAACAAGACTGTCACTGCAAACTAGACTGAATAAAAACTGAACTCCGATAAAAATCTAGCTATTTATATCTGCAAAGTGTTTTTTGTTTTAATATCCTCCGGCAAATGAGTGTGTCGAAATTTCATTGATAACTAATCCTTTGATGTGTTTTTGAAGATTGTTTAATTAGTAGTAGCTATTTCAAAACATGTTGTTTTTATATCTTTAGTAGCCCACCGCTGTGTTTTTAAATATATTTCATTTCAATATTTATTTTCATGTGTTTTTCAATACGATTTTAACACACATTTATTATATCTCTTATTAACAGCTTACATTTATTTACATTCGCACGCACATATATATTTTACTATTCTAAAATCAAAAATAGTTTTAAGATTATTTTTCTTCTTTAATTTAAATGAAGAGATTTATATATTTTTTAAATCTTTTAAATTGTATTTCAACTAATAATAATAAACTCTTTACTTCCTTTTTATAAAACCTTCAGTTTAACTTTAAGAAAACCCCCTTCCCACTTTAAATCAATGATTTTTCAACTTTTATTTCAAACTCTTTTGTGAAAGATTTTTATTTTAATAATTTTTTTTAGACAAAATTATTTTATATACATGTGCCAAATTGGCCTTGGCACATTACACCCCCCTCCATTTTAGAGTAAAATGCGTCATTTTTGACCATTTTATCTCTTGCAATTTTAATTCTTGACTCTAAAGATTTCTTAATTTATTATTTTTCTAAGTTAGCTTTTTAATATCTTTTACTTGACATACAAAGGGCGATCTGTTTTGACTATCCTTTCCTTCTATCTATGCTGAATACATTGCTTACAATGATCTAAATCATGGATAACGACCACCGGGACAAACTAATTTTGTGGCACAGGGATCTTTTGGAAATGACACAGAAGCAGATTCACTGATTTACACCGACTTACACATGTACAAAATCGAAACTTCATTTGCTGATTCTCTTGATCGGACTTGGAAAATGAAAGGGTCGCTGCGAAATAGCAGGAATTTTCAACTGTCCATTTTCGACTTACGCTTTGGAAAGAGGAATGATCCCTGACAAGTTCGTTACAGGTACTAAAATTTATCCAGTCGGCAGTTTTAAACTTATCCTTAACTAAACTTATTTCTATACTACCCTCATTCCCTTTTGCTAAAGATAACTTCATACACATATGTGTACGTGCAGCATAATTCTACACCTACTAATATTCTAGATATCGAGTTATTACTGGACTTGCTTACAGGGAATCTATAATAAATAAATCCCTATTTGCATGCATCATGAGGTGCAGCAGTGCCAAGAACATAACCTAAAAGGATATCTGGATAAATACATTTAAGATACTCATCATGATGTATCGTATTTACTGAATATTACCAGTGTATGTGCGTGTATATACACATGTATACTTATACACTCTTAATACATCTTAGATTAACTTTTATTTTTTATTATTAATCTTCTAACCTTATTTTTAAATTCACATGAACAATATCTTACACTATTTATTTATATTACAATATTATTTATAACCCTTAAGAAATATTATTTAAAATATTTATGTACACTAATCTTATAATATTATTTGTAAATCATTACGAACATCTTTATTTAACATGCATGTATTCAATAAAAAAAAAATCAATTAGTTTATTACGAGTCATTCTTCATTATTATTTACTATAGATTTATTTACACTTATTTATTTAACTTGATTTTATCGATTTTATTTTAACTATTTGACCTACTTATTTATTTACGAACATTTTTTTTGATTAACATGTGCGTTGATCACTTTTCCTAAGTATTGACCACTTCAAATTCTTATTTTTCTAGAGTGCATTTTTAGTTTTTATTTTCATCATTAGGTAATAAATGTAATGTTAAGAGAAGTAGACAGTAAAGTATAAGGCAATTCAAACACACAGATAGATTGTGTGCTGATTTAAACCAATTTTTCTTTGCCCAAATACTCGCACACACCTCAATCCTAATTTTATTTGATAATGTTTTATTTTCATTAATACTTTCATTATACACTTATTTATTTCATTTTTATTTTTAAAGCGTTATTTTTACTTTCCCTTTTTTTTAAAAAAAAAAAAATTTTCATTTTGCTTGTCTCTTTTGATTTACACATTTATTTTGTTTGTGTCACGCTCCGCTATGTTCTAGACTTATGAGCTGGGATATCAATATAATCGATAAGATATAATCGAGGGTTTTGACATAAATTGTTTTATAGATGCTTTGACATTTTAAACTCTAAGATTGTTATTTTATTTTACTAAGACTAACTTTAATCATTTTTAATTATTCAAACTATCTTGATACTTGTTTTTACTCTCCCTTTTTTTTTTTGATTTTACACATTTATTTCATTGGCGTCGCGCTCCGCTATGTTCTAGACTTATATAATCGATAAGACATAATCGAGGGTTTTGACATAAATTGTTTTGTCGTTGCTTTGACATTTTAAAAACTCTAAGATTGTTATTTTATTTTACTAAGACTAACTTTAATCATTTTTAATTATTCAAACTAACTTGATACTCATTTTTACATTTATTTCATTAAACTTTGTTAAACATTTTCCATTATTCCGAGTCCATGGTTGTTATATACTAGGTCAAGCTGGCGAATCCATCAGATTACATATTTTTAATTTTTATCTGGCGGTTATTTATTATATATTTTTTTCTGCATATAGCCACTCATGCTGGGGGATTGAGAATCACCCCTGGGCTTTCCTTAAATCTAGTACGAGAGATGTCAGGATCGCTGTCGGTTCTTCGAAAGATTTTTGTTCTCTCAGGACTATTAGAATAACATCTCCTCTGGGGACTCCCCGAATTCGACCTATGTCTATATCTTACGGCATTTACAGCTGGCTCTCTAAGTTGGGGTTTGAATCCCCTATCTCTCGTATCAAAAGTTGGTCTAGCTCTGTCAAAAGCGCTCAACAATTCCACCATTTGTTCCACTGTTTTCCTTTCAGTTCCTATGAGCATTTGCTCGACATTATGAGGAAAACTATGGCGGACTATCCTGACAATTTGTTGTTCAGATAGCGGGTCTGCTGTTAAAGAGCATTTTCATGGACTACAGATATAAATGAAATATTATCCAGGTACATCTGTATATAATTTATTTATATATTAATATTAATTAATATTAAGATATATATTTATTAATTGAAAATAATTATTTATATTTTTTTATTAATAGAATGTTCATTATTGTTATACATTAGTGTTTATAAAGTCTTACAATTATTTTATATTTGTTACCCAGTCGATGACCAGTGTGACCTTGTCAAAACATTGGTTTATTTATATATTTTAATAAATTATACACAGATGTAGCCAGATATTTCATTTATATATATGATATGTACTATAGATAATACATTTTATCAGAGTATGTAGACCATTATGAACTATTAGAGTAATAAATCTTTAGTACAAAATAAATATTTATTACTTTGCTGAGACATGCTTTCAATACAATGTATCTTTGTCAAAAGAAAGTAACAAATATTGTATTGTACCAAATATTTATTACCGTAATAGTTGAAAATTGAATACCTTCTCTGGTAGAATATATTTTATTATATATATAAATAATAAATATATTTAACTAACTAAAAGAAATAAAAACAAACATGATTGCTTTTCTAAACAACATATTTCAATCAGAAGACAGGTTCTGATGAAAACCAGTCTTCTGATAGATATATCATATTAAAGTGACTGTTTATAGAAGTAATTGTCTTTAAATTGAAAAATATTGCTTAAAGTTTATCTGGGCTAGAAATGATATAATAATCTTTATCTTAATAAATGATTAGTAATGATTATTAATATATTTTTCTAAAGTGGATGGTATCAAAGATGTGAGTACAGAAAGTGTGATACTTGTAAATTAAACTGTAGTAATTTGATACTGATAACTATTGATCACATGATAAAGATACATATAAGAGATTGTGATCTATGCTAACTCAAGAATACTGGTTTAGCATGAAATGCATTTGAGAAATTATTTAATTTTTTTCAGTGTCTTTAATCATAAATTTCAAGAATGTGTTAATGAATAAAAGTTTTAAGTATCAAAAAAAAAAAAAAATCACATAAAAAATAAGAATGAAATTGGATTGATAATTAGATTGATAATTTCAAGTAATTATGTTTAATAAAATAACAGATGTAACAGGTTTAGTTTATATCTATACTAGAAATGATGTTAATCTCTATCATAATAAATAATTAGTAATAATTATGAATCGCTTTATCTAAAATAGACATCAAAGGTGTAAGAATGAAAAGTTTGAAATATACACAATAATAATCATATACAATAAGTCTGACATCTTCACCATAAATTGTAATGCTTTGATATTGATAAATACTAATAAGAATAATAAAGGCATATGAAAGTTTCTGGCCTGGACCAATTGATGAATGCTGTTTCAGTCTGAATTGCAATTTTTGGGTCATTTGTCTTTGTCAGATGTCTTTATTCATATGATTAGAATATAGTTAATAAAATTACAACTGTGTATATGAATTTGTGTGTTTGCATTTAAAATATAAGTCAATATACATTTATTGTAAAAATTTTATTAATAGAAGACTGCTAATGCATAAGTAAAAAGAAAAAATGAAAGATTGAAAAAATTAAGCATATAAGCATAAGTATTTTCTAATACAATACAAAAAATGATATTTAGTGAAAAGACTTTGTTCCTAAACATATGCATGCTAAAGAATATATATAAACAATGGGATGTGACATTTCAGAGTCTGTATGATGCATAAGTAGACTGAAATGTATATTAAAAGTCATTAATATAGTTCAGTGTTTGAAGTAGGAGATATTGTTACCTAATAGTAGAGTTATAAAAATAAAACTTTATTTGGGTTATACCCTAAATAGTTTTTTTAATATGCCAATGGCTTAATGACATTAATCCTTGCCAAGGCTTATGTTGTAATAAAGAACTGTTTTTTTCTCAAGTTATAATCAAATTGAGATTGCACCTGAATTAAAAAATATTTATTATTATATATTATTAGATTGTTATTGAATATTAATAGGAGATGGATTAATAATTTATTTTTACTTCTGGTTTACATGCAATTGATTTTAGAAGAATAACAAGATAAAATTGGGTTTTCATAATGCTGGAATACGTTGTAAATCTTTACATCTCTTTAAACTTTTTGGCCTTTTTAAAATTTCAATAGACTCTTTCATAGTTCTTAAATCATATATTTATCCAAAATAGCTAGTGTTTTAGCATTATCAAAGTCAGAGGTTTGATAAATTTCTAATAAATGTTATGTAAAAAATGATGAAATTAACTTTTGATTGAAGGCATTTTTATGTTCCCTAACTCTGACACCAATATCTCTATTTAATTGACCTACATAGCTTCTTGAATACACATCTTGATGTTCTA
Organism: Epiperipatus broadwayi; assembly: GCA_028023455.1. NCBI lineage: Eukaryota > Metazoa > Onychophora > Udeonychophora > Euonychophora > Peripatidae > Epiperipatus > Epiperipatus broadwayi. The sequence continues at coordinate 12,676,665 of JAQFVV010012398.1, read as the reverse complement.
AAAATACTTAATTGATAGGTTTATGGGGAAAAAATCACCATGTTTTTGCTAGTGGAAAGTGCTAATATTGAAATTAGATAGTCATTCTTATCAGTGACTCTTTAAACCAACTCTATATTTAGTTGAAGAATTCTCAACTTCAACATATTTTTCTTCCTGGTATCAATACTATGTAAAACCATATATATAATGTTTTCACTATAACAATTAGAAAGTTAGAATATTTTTAGTGGGTTTTTTTTTAATAAGATAATGTTTATCATATAAACTGTATGCTCTCATCAAAAGAAACTTGCCACAGAATATATATGAGCAGGATGATAATGAAAATGAAAAGTGAGATATCTATTTGTATGGGTAGATGTTCTATAAACAGATATTAATAATGAGTCTTTGGATTTGTGGGTAATTAAAACATCTAGAAAAGAAAGTGTTTTGTTATTTTCAACTTCTGTGATAAACTTAATATTAGGATGTCATCTATAAAAAAAAAGAATTTAAAGCATCAAAACCATGAGGCATATATACCATGAGGCATATAATCAATGTATTATCCACATATCTGAACTAAATGGAAGGTCTCTTACTAGCTGCATTCAATACTCAGTTCTCAAAATTATTCATGAAGAGATCAGCAATCACAGGTGATAGAGGGGAAGTTGCTTATATTTTTAAAAACCATAAATAAAAAATGTATTTTTGAGGCAATGTTTTACTACTGGAATAATAAAATCAGGTAAATTATTATATTGAACTATTATAGATAAAGCCTCTTCAACAGGAATACTAGTAAACATTGAAGATACAACAAAAGTGACCAATAAATCACTTTTCGCTTGCTTTAAGTTTGTAATTATATTAATAAGAATATTTTATTTTCATTATATAACCATGAAAATTTTGTTATAATATATATCAATGACAACCAATCCATGCATACCTTTATAATTTTTTTGAGAATGATTAAAAGAACATCAACATTTAAGTTATTAAAAAGAATTGCTTTTTAATAACTTAAAATAATATCACCAGCAAAGATAGCAGCATTTTATTATAACTATATTTTTTTTGTTTGCTTACATATAGTATATTAACATTCATTTGATTAATTGAAATTAAATCAAAACCTTTATCCTCTATTTAATAATAGTTAGATGCCCAGTTACTGTTCAATAATGAATCATTAATTAGTTTGTATCTCCTATGTTTTTCTTTGATTGGAAAAAATTCAAAGTTCAACCAGTTTAGACTCAAATCCCAGGTTATGGGTATTGTAAGGCTACTCTAAGCGCACATAGAATCAGTTCTAACATTATAAATATTTTTGAAGCAGGTTTGTGTTTTAAACAGATAGATGAGTTACATAAGTTTGGAATGTACGTTTGCCGAGTTCAAGATCCTTTATGTGACTTCTGATGCTAAAAAACAAACAATTTATAGTTTTACTTTTTCTAATTAATGACATTTTTATTTTTAAATAAGTTTTATTTTAGATTCTTTTGTTTGTCTTTAAAATTGATTCATTTTTAACGGATTTAAAAATTATAAAGGCTGCACACTACATAACAGATTGCAACATTTGAAAGTAAGTCAAAAATTTGTGAAAATATTTCCAATATTAAAAAAAAAAAGTCTTGGATACAGATATTAAAAAGTGCTGTATAAACTGTTTATATTTGCATACTGATATTTATATTATGTTGCATGGATTAACTTTCTACTTCATGTAAGAGTTTATTAATTATATAAAAGCACTACCCTAATAATTGTGTAAATCGTATATATATATACAAGGATGTCATCTATTTCATGATCAGTTCTATGATATCACATGTAAGAAAGCTTAGTAACAATAATTGTGAGACTGGATAATAAAAAGTAGTACTATAATTCTGTATAAAAGAATTATAAAAAATATTTTATAACAAATTTTTAGAAATAATAATTTAATAAGTTAGTTATTATTAAAATATGAAGGATTTAAATTTTAAGAAAAAAAACAGTTAAATAATATTTTATATACTAATAAGTTGTTAAATAATATTTTATAATAGACTAAAATAATGTAGCTAGTTTTTTTTAATATCAAAAATTTAGAATTAGAAAAATGTTCTTAAGATAATGTATGTTTGAATGTTTACTTAAAAAATAATGTAATTAAGGTAGATTAAAGAAAAATTGATTTTAAAAGTAAAGTATAATTAAAACATTCCCATTTTGATTTAAATTTAAAAAAATAAGAGATTAACAGGATTAAAATTAATTTTAATTTTAAGAATGCATTTTTTGTATTTGGTGACAATAGAATAAGACACAAAGTACAATTAAATAGATAATGTAACTTATTCTAAGTTAAAATATTTAAGCAATTGGGTAATTAAAAAGTTTTGTTGTAATTAATTAAGGTATTCAAGGAGATAAAAAGCAGAAGGCTATGAAAACAGAAGCCAAAAAGACACAATCGAGTTGCAAGCTATGAAATATCTAACTGATTGAACTTATTAAATTTTATGAATCTTATTACAGTGGCAGCCATATTTTTCTTGCTAAATATCACTCTCAAATGTGAATTTATGTGATCATATTTTTTCATGATTTCTACCTATTCACTTTATTAAAAGAATGTTTATCAATATTTTACCTAGCTTTTTTTTTCTTCAAAATTTTTTGCTATATATATATTGTAACCAGACCCATACAACCTCTTTATTACATCGGTTGTAACAATTTCCTGATGAGCATATTGTAGAAAGGAACCATCGATTGTCTTTCTCCAATACAAATGTCAACCCCCTACAACAATATTTCCTGCTCATCAGAGGATGTAGTACCATAGAGAATGGAAGCATCTAGAAATTTTTGTGTTTGGTTTTCCAAATGGCACCACTAGAGTTCCATCTTACTACAACCTGACTTACCTAGGCCTAGTTATGCCAGACATAGCTCAGGAAGCATGAAATTCTCATGAACAAAAGCAATTAATGACAAGTGATGCAACATGAACAACTACAATTAATTTTAAGTAACATTAGTTTTATTAACAATGACATTGATAAGTCCTTCCAATAAAGTTCATCCTTCATTTCAAATGAAGACTCATTTTAATTTATCTTGGGCGAAGAATTCAAAGGGTCTTTTATCAAGTAGATGTCTACCATTACTGCATGAATATTTTAACTATTTGTTCCATATCTGTATATCCTTTTTAGGTAGGTATATAGGTAAGATGAGCAGTTCCAGATTTGTGGACTATTTATTAGTCGAGTATAGATGTGCATTTATACACGTTTCATTATTTTGCTCAGCCACAATCAATATGCATGTAAGCATTTATAATTCATATAGCATTTTAGTATTTTTAAATTTATCGCAGGTAGGTAAATAGGTAATATAAGCAATACCGGATTGCTGGACTATTTATAATTCAGTCAAGTATAGATGTGCATTTATACACATAAGTTTCATTATTTTACTTAGACACAATTAACATGCATGTAAGTATTTATAATTCATATAGCATTTCAATATCCATCACAGGTAGGTAAACAGGTAATACAAGTAATTCCAGATTTGTGGACTATTTATTAGTCAAGTATAGATGAGCATTTATACACATAAGTTTCATTATTTTACTTAGATATAATCAACATGCATGTAAGCATTTATAATTCATATAGCATTTCAATATCCATCACAGGTGGGTAAACAGGTAATATAAGTAATTCCAGATTGTGGACTATTTATTAATCAAGTATATATGTGCATTTATACACATAAATTTCATTATTTTACTTAGATACAATCAACATGCATGTAAGCATTTATTATTCACATAACATTTGGTGGGTAAACAGGTAATATAAGTAATTCCAGAATTGTGGACTATTTATTAATCAAGTATAGATGTGCATTTATACACATAAGTTTCATTATTTTACTTAGATACAATCAACATGCATGTAAGCATTTATAATTCATATAGCATTTCAATATCCATCACAGGTGGGTAAACAGGTAATATAAGTAATTCCAGATTGTGGACTATTTATTAATCAAGTATATATGTGCATTTATACACATAAGTTTCATTATTTTACTTAGATACAATCAACATGCATGTAAGCATTTATTATTCACATAACATTTGGTGGGTAAACAGGTAATATAAGTAATTCCAGATTTGTGGACTATTTATTAATCAAGTATAGATGTGCATTTATATACATAAGTTTCATTATTTTACTTAGATACAATCAATATGCATGTAAGCATTTATAATTCATATAATTATTCTAGCATGAATATTTGTTATTTGGTCTGCCACAAAGATATATTTTTGCACATGATTTTATCAGCAGTTTCATTTATAATCTTAAGTTAATTATTCTGATATATAGCTCAGATATTTATTTTCAGTTAACATAGACATATAAATCTGTTATCAGCATTTTCGTGTTGGTGGAGCATTTATCATTTTGAATATAAAACACAATTAATATTTTTATATTACTCCATTAATTTTTTATTATAAACTTTATTATAGAATTAATAATTGAATTATTATTTTTCATACTTACCTTTTAAAAACTCAAGTCTTCATTTACTGTTGTTTTCTTTCACTAATGATGGGGACTTGATGAATGGCACTATAGACAGGCTGGAGCTTAATTCATGATTGTGGATAGAGAGAAAAGGGCAGGCTAACTGCCATGTTAAATTGTTTCTTCTTGGATAAGTTTTGATTTTTCTGTCTTAAAACTGATAAAAAACAAACACTCTCTGATAATCCAAATATTTTATACTTTCTCTGCTTGTTTTATCCAATACAACTGATACAAGAAAAATACTCTCTCTGTTGATTTATTTAATAAAACTGACTATAAAAAAAAACTATTCTCTCTATGTTAATCCAAATTTTTCAGCCTATTTATACTCTCTCTGCCCATCAGAACAGATTCACTTTTCATCACCCTTGCTTCAATTGGTATTGGTGTGTGTTTTCATCCTTGTTCCTGCCATTTCCCCCAGCTCATTGGCTATTCTTTTTGGTGGTAGACCATTTTCAATTATCTGGCTATGTGTTTTCGAATTCCAATTAATTTTACATTTCCTTGCCTGGAGCATTGGGTTAACACCTAAGTTATTTTGCCTCACGGATTATTTTTCTGAAATACAAAATAAACTTATCTTTTTTTAATGTTTAAATATATTTTTTTCTTTTTTACTTTATTGATTTTCTTTTTTTTTGGATTGATGAATTTTAATAAAGAATGATTTATACTTTATTATAATTGCAGATTTTAACGTATTTGTTTTCTTTTTTTACAACAAATCATGCTAGTCTTTTTAATTGGGGGGGAGGGATCTTTTGAGTATATACATAGAACAGTATATCTGTTTCATCACCCCCCACCAAATTTTGGGATGAAATTGCCTGGAAGTACAATTTTATTCCATATACTAATCACATCATTTCTCATTACTGCTTCTCTACTGGTTTTAGATTTGCTGATGAAATTGCTAAGATGAGACAGAAAAGTGAATACATGAACTGTAGCCTCCAATGCTAGAATAAGTAGATGGCAAAACACAAGCTACCAGTACTCACTGCCCCATGACATCATGAGAAAATATCTCATTTTAAGCACTACCTCTTGTGCCTAGAGGGATCATTCTACTAAGAGTAGGAACCAGAAAAATTTTGGCACTGAGCTAACCCTGCTCAGCTTCTGTGAGTCTTAGGGGCTTATTCATTTGGTCTATTAATGAGTGCAAGGCCTATTCATGAGGCCTATATATACATACTGCTGGACTACTCTAGGAGCTCAACATCCAGGTCTGGATAGTGCCAAGCCTATACTTCGGAGCATCATAACACAATGCATCCAAGCAGCTCTGCTCAATCATCCACCCACCTCAACATGAAAAACACAAATTCATGCATCACTACATCCCACTCACAAACTTCTTCCATCAGCTATCTTTATCTTCATTGTTCTGAGGTATAACTACATCCAGGTTTGGGAGACTGAGGATCATGATCAGTTCTATAATCCTCTTCTGTATTATGAGGTGACACACTTCCAGATCATCTTTTTGTTGGGAATTTCTCATGCTTGACATCACTGTGGTGGCTTGCTTCTTCACTTCTGTATTGTCTTTGCAGATCCTTGTTACTGTTTGATCTTCTAATTACATGGGTCCAGTATGGACCATGAATATTATCTGTGGATTTTCTCTTGTTCCTCTTCTATGGTGGTACTTCATTTTTATAAATAAATAAAGGTTTATTTTTGAATGGTTCTTCTGCCATAGCAATTGTTTTTTTTATTTTTTTGTTATTTGTACAAGTTTCTTGTTGCTTAATTTTTTTCACATTTATAAATCCTGAGTTTTCAGACTCCTTTTCAGTTTCATTCCCTGCAGCAGCAAGTATATTTTTAATAACTGTCTTTATAATTTTTTTTGTACTCAATTTCTGATTTGAGTTGCTTGAGCTTTTGTTTATGTTTTCTATATATGGCTGAGGACTAACACACTTTTCTTTCAGATTTTGTATCAGACAATTTTTCTGAAATATTTTCTTCTATATTGGACAGTTCCTTAGTTATATGAGAATTAAGTTTTTGATTATGTTCATTTTCATGTTTTTCCTCTTCTTGAAGATCAGAAGATTTTAATTTTACTTTATTAGATACATTTTCATCCGTTTTGATTATTAGTGTCGATTGGGTTGGAATAGTTTCAGGAAATTCTTCAGCTGCCTTATTTTTTTGAATTTTTTCTTCCTCATCCACTTTTTTAAACTGAGTTATTTCTTTTACATTATTGCAAAAAGTTACATTTTTTGTAAACTGATTTATAGTTTCTGTGATCCATTCTACCATTTTTTGGCATGATTCTATGACTTGTTTTTGTACTCTTCTCTTTGTTTATCTCTTTGTCTACACTCTTCTTCTCTTTGTTTATGGTTTTCTTCTCTTTCTTTATCTCTTTGTCTACACTCTTCTTCTCTTTGTTTATCTTTGCCTACGCTCTTCTTTTCTTTGTTTAGTTTTCTTCTCTTTCTTTATCTCTTTGTCTACATTTTTCTTCTCTTTGTTTATGATTTCTTCTCTTTGTTCTTTCACCATTTCTAATAGCTGCCTTAACATAGCTATTTTTTGTTTCCTGAGATTGCTTTTGATCATCTGCTTTGACTTCTTGTTTATCTTCTTACTCAGGAAGAGTCTCTATACTTTCTGTATTCATCATCTTTTTTGTTTTTGATCTGGTTATCATCAATATTTTTTTTTATATTTTATTTGCACTTTTTATTTTGATTTTGATAAGCTTCTCTCTCCATCCACACCATGATTTAACTCCAAGTCTTTGTTACACCTATTCATCATTTATGCCATTCATTTTTATTTACTCTTTTAAAATTTTATTTTTTCCCACCCTTTTTGAATAAATCACATCACTGCATCACATGCACTGTTCATATCACAGAATCAGGATTTGCTTATGCCTTTTCCATTTCTTCTTTTTTTAAAAATTATTATTCATTTCTAGCTGTTTTATGCCTATGGATCACTAGCTAGATCAGGCCTCACAGTAGGGCGACAAATGTAACTGGACCCATACCCCTTTATTACCTTGGTTGTAACAATTTCCTGATGAGCATATTGTAGAAAGGAACCATCGATTGGCTATCACCAATGCAGATGTCACCCCCCTACAACAATATTTCCTGCTTATCAGAGGATGTAGCACCATAAAGAATGGAAGCATCTAGAAATTTCTGTTTGGTTTTTCAAACGGCACCACTAGAATTCCATCTCACTACAACCTGACTTACCTAGGCCTAGTTATGCCAGACATAGCTCAGGAAGCATGAAATTCTTGTGAACAAAAGAAATTAATGATGAGTGATGCAAAATAGAACTGAACAACTAAAAGTAGTTTTAACTAACAACAAATTTATTTAACAATTCATCTGCAAGTTCTTCCAATAAAGTTCATTCATATCCATGTGAAGATTCATTTACAGTTAAATTATGAGAAGTTTAGAAGCTGTTTTTTAACAATAATTCATTTTCAAGTCCATGTGTATCCATATGAAGATTTATTTTGTTCATTTATGAGAAGTTTAGAAGCACTTTATTTATCAATAATCCATTTGCAAGTCCTTCTAATAAAGTTCATTCATATTCATGTGAAGATTCATTTTCAGTTCAATTATGGAAAGAAGTTTAGGAGCATTTTATTTATCAATAATTCATTTTCAAGTCATTCTAATAAAGTATATGCAGTTAAGCAGTTATGATTTATACAGCATTTCATTATTTTGAGAATTATTACAGGTAGGTAAACATGTAAACTCAGCAATTCTAGGTTTGTGGAGCATTTATAATTTAATCAAGTATAGATGTCTATTCATACACATAAACTTTATTATAGAATTAATAATTGAATTATTATTTTTCATACTTACCTTTTAAAAACTCAGGTCTTCATTTACTGTTGTTTTCTTTCACTAACAATGGGGACTTGATGAATGGCACTATAGACAGGCTGGAGCTTAATTCATGATCGTGGATAGAGAGAAAAAGGCAGGCTAATTCCTTAGTAAAACTGATAAAAAACAAACACTCTCCGATAACCCAAATTTTCCAAATATTTTATACTTTCTCTGCTTGTTTTATCCAATACAACTGATACAAGAAAAACAACTTTCTCTATTGCTTTACTTAATAAAACTGACTATAAAAAAACTATTCTCTGTGTTAATCCAAATTTTTCAGCCTATTTATACCCTCTCTGCCCATCAGAATGGATTCACTTTTCATCAACCTTGCTTCAATTGGTGTTGGTGTGTGGCATTTCCCCCAGCTCATTGGCTAATCTTTTTGGCGGTAGAAGACTGTTTTCAATTATCTGGCTATGTGTTTTCGAATTCCAATTAATTTTACATTTTCTTGCCTGGAGCATTGGCTTAACACCTAAGTTATTTTGCCTCATGGATTATTTTTCTGAAATACAAAATAAACTTATCTTTTTTTAATGTTTAAATTTTTTTTTTCTTTTTTACTTTATTGATTTTCTTTTTTCTTTGGATTATACTTTCTTTTAATTGCAGATTTAAACGTATTTATTTATTTTTTTAACAACAAATCATGCTAGTCTTTTTAATGGGGGGGGGGGGAATCTTTTGAATATATACATGGAACAGTATATCTGTTTCAATATAAAATCATCTATTAGAGAAATAATAAAGAGGGAGTAGATTTGTTATTAAAACAGGCAAAACTCTCTATACGTATTGCCACTCAGTGCAAGCCAGAGTGAGTGGCAATATGTATAGAGAGTTTTGGCTGTTTTAATAACAGTTATAAGCAAGCATATGAAATGATGATCATGTGATGAGTAGATTTGTGTTATTGTTGCTTGTATTCCTAAAACAGCCAAATTGTAAGCAAAGTAAAAAACAATTTTTGGTCAAAACTGATAAAGTATTGAATCTATGGATGAATGGTATAAATCATAAGAACATTATGCTTAATGATCTTATATTGCATCAGAAAGCATCAAGTCATTACCAAGAATTTAATCAAGAATCTGGAACACACAATGCCAAACAATTCACTTCAGGTAAGCTGCATAGATTCTAAAGAATACAATTATGAAAAATAATCCCACAATGGATTGCAGTATTATTCTTGCATGGAAATTCACTGGGACATTATAATCATTGCAAGATAAGTTTTATGATTTAAGAAGGAAAAGAAAACAACTTCCCATCACAATGTTTTTTAAAAAATATCAAAAACAAAATGATGTTCCATCAACTTCTCATTTTACAACCATATATGTAATAAATTGTTTTTCTCTTCACCAATAAAAATTCTAATTATACATATGCGATTTTTTCGCATCCGTTAGTGAAGCTGCAATTATACTGTAATGTTTAATATGCCTGCTTAGTGCTTTCAAGATTTAGTATTTCTAAATGAAGACTGTTGTAATTTATTGTACACATATGCAAATGAGCTTGAATTTTTTTATTAGTTAGTCCATTGTTTGGAGAGAGCAAGGAACAAAAAATAAAATAGCTAGACTTGATAATAAAAAGAGAGAACACATATCTAGATTATAAAATGATAATTAAACTACTGCACATAAGAGGTTACATAAGTCCAAAGACTAATACCCCCAACACATATAAATGGGCAAGTATGAATGCTTTCCTATTCAGAAATCACCATTTATGTAAATACACAGTGGATAGGAAAACATCTATAAATATATAAAGGAAATGACCAACATAGTCTTTAAACCCAGTTCTATCCATCAGAGAATAAAAACATTTTATAGAAAACTCAATGATAAACAGCCTAAAGACTATGAAATAACTAACTATTCCATTTATACCTAATTAATTTCAAAAATTACTAAAAAATTGACTAATGATTTCAAATTTAGATTCAGAACACATTCTAACACTTACCGACTAATAAATAATTCCAAAGATAAAATAGAAATCAAGCACCTCATGTGGTCTATAAAATAGCATGCCCTAAATTAGGCTGCCAGGCATCTTACTGCAGTGAGACTTGGGTTAATTTACCAACACAGGTATGCATACAACAGGGTTAAAAATAAAAATGAAGAAACATCAATCTTCTATGACCACCAAGCAGCTACAGGCCATATATTCGAACCCATTTCTACCCAAATAATTTGCACAGAGAAGAGTGATGCCAAAAAAAAGCTCAAAGAAGCTTTTTACATAGCAAATGATCTCAGTGCCATTAATAGAAGAGAGGCATGCTTTGCTCTCTCCAAACAATGGACTAACTAATTAAAAATTCAAGCTCATTTGCATATGTGTACAATAAATTACAACAGTCTTCATTCAGAAAGCTATGAGTATGAGATTAGAATACTAAATCTCAAAAACACTAAGCAAGCATATTAAACATTATAGCTTCACTAATGCATGTGAAAAAATTGCATATGTACAATCATATATGCTTCAGAAATTTTAGAAGATTAATAATCCAACACTTCTGTTGTTCATTATATATATATATATTGTGCCAGGCATTATCAAATGTCCATGCACAAAATCTGCTGTAAAGAATATTACAGCAGATACATTTATGAATTTGTAGATATTAAGCACAACAAATATATAAATGTGCTATTTTAGTAATGGAGTGGTCCGAGCATTAAAATACCCACACACACCAATTTAAATAATATGAAATTGACATAGAAAATATTGTAGTAAACTCATGTATTTTTTTGGTTTTATATTTCCTTTTTGTATATGTCTTATGATATGTTATTTTATGTATTTGGCTTTCTCTGAAAAATTCAAATAGAGAAAAACAATTGTTCCAATATAATTGTACATATTTTTTTTTTTTTTTTGTAATTACTTTTCTAAAAACTAATTTTATTCTGTAAACTAAGAATGTTAATTGCTTGTGCAAAAATCTGATCAAAAGCAAAATGTTTGATAATGCTTTAATTAAACTGTTATCTTTTTAAAAATTCTTTTGAATTGATTTTGTGAGCAAGTGGTCTGAGTAATCAATAAGGAATGTTATAATCTAAATGATAAGATAAATTGAAAGGATTGGCTGATTCATGCTTCTCAGGGGGCTAGTGGGATTGATATAGTTTGATCAGGGCAGTGAGATTCAGTCTTTCGTTGGCAGCCATTCTGGGCAAGTCATTCTGTTCGTTGCTCCAGAATTCTCCAAGCGATCAGCTACTTTGAGAGTCATTTATGAATAGTAATATTAGTGACATTCGTTAGAACAAATCTTTTATATAGTTCTTTTAAGAACTCTTGTCTTTGTGGATTCGAATAACTATTGGAGACAGCCTATGAAAATTTATTAAATAATCCTCGTTACTATTTAGATATATAAAAAAAGAGGATATGAAGCAATATACTAGAGATTCCGGCAAAATGACCATGGGGTAGACAACTAGTCAGTGCACCGCCCTTTCTCTGTCCTAAGCCGCCCAGATATGACCATGCCAATTCCAACCGCCCAGGAGGATGACCAGTGCCGCCTTACTAAATTGAAGAAATCGTCACCACACAGCCAGTTAACTTGAAGCCCACTCAGCCCAGAGGAGAAGAATGAAGACGCAGATATAAGTTTATTTTAAGATATTTATTAACATTGAAATAATTAACTTTTCTATTTCCGATTGGATATATATATATTTTTTTGTTATTATTATTTATCATTTAAAAATGAGAGTCTCTCGCATATGTATAAATTTACGGTTATTGCGGTCATAAATGGTAAAGCTTTTACTTAAATCCTTTGAGTGAATTTTTCTATTTCAAATTAGTATTTTCAACAAAGATGCATGTATATATATATGTATGCGTACATACGCTTATTATATTCGGTAAATACGATATCTCATGCTGAATATCTAAAAATGTATTTAACCGGATATCCTTTTTAAGTTATTTTTTTTTTGTGACTGCTACACCTCACGATGAGTGTAAGAAGGGATTGATTTATTATAGATTCCCTGCAAGCAAGTACTCTAATAACTTTATATTTAAATAATAGTAAGAGTATAATTGGGCTGCACGTATATACATGTATAGAAATTTATCTTTGGCAAAACAGAAATAGATACAGTACCTTATGGTGAGTACGATAGGGTATCTGAGCCAACGCAACACATTGACTTGTTGAAAATATAAAATTAGTGATATATTTCATTGTGCAAATATGCATAGTTTTTATTATTATATTTTCTATCAATAACAAGGTTTTAAAGTTATCAGTAAAAGCGTATGCCTGTATGACCGAAAATCTCATATCTGTATATCAAATCACACAAATTAAAATTTATTTCTATTGGGTAAAAGGAGCTCAGACCACTTCCATTACTTATAAACATTGTCAATAGTTCTAGGGAATTATTATTGTTCTTATTTAAATTTGGATTTTATCTATTTAAACGCTTTGAAAATCTATATATATTGGGATAATTAATTATTTAGTATTTTGTTATTATATCATCATTTATATGAAACGGTAATGGGTATTTGGGACTAAATAAATATTTAATCACATTATTAAACTTGTTTCGTTTTTATAGTATTAGTTATATCGATAAAATGTGTTCTTTCCTTATCAACCACATACCTGTAATAATCATTTAACTTACCCATTTGAAGACCCTAGATGTAGAGTGACTGAGCTAGCCACAAAGGGATATCGCTCTACCGGGGTGTTATATCTTATTCTTATGCTCCGCTGAACATATGGTATTGCACACCCTTCTAGGAGGGTGAAAAATTCATTTTTTAGATTCTTTTCTAGAAGTGGCGCGCAAAGGTCTATTTTGTAAATAGATTTTTCAAAGGTGTGTACTTGCCATTGTTCTCAATATTCGGGCATGCAAATAAGATATCAACTAAAGGGTGTTTTTAACTGGAAGAGTCCTGTCAATCCACTCTTTCTATCAGTTTAGCTAGAAGTACTAATACACATGAGTACAGACAATCGGCTAAATTGATATCCATTTCTTTACCTGTTGAATCTTGATCACTTCATGCTCAGTGCAAGATTAGGAAAAGAATTCCGCAGGGAGTATGGCCCGGTACAGTAAAACTGGCGCACAACGTGTTTTAAATGTAAAAATGGTACAATTAAGGAAAGAACAAGTTAAATTATAAAAATGTGTAAATAACGGTAAAAATAATTTACGTGCCGTAGGTATATATAAACTCTATCTAGGTGAAATAAAATGTTAAATATGAGAAGTTATATAAAGTTTGATCGTTAGTTGTTTTTTTTTCTAAATATATAGTGTAATTAATAGGCCGTACAAATGAACACGCTTAGTTTGCTATATATATTTTTTTGAAGATATTCTTAGTTAATTAAAAATATTTTACTCAGAAAGTTGCAGTTCCAAAATGATAGTTTATTCTTTGTAGCGACGGATATTTAATATATATTTATGATTCAAATTGTTAGCAATAAATCAAATGCTCACACTCTATTCTATAAATATACCGGATAAATAAAATAGACTTCGAAGTTATTTTAAATAAGTATGCATGTAATATATTGACATTGATATTTTGTTATATAGAGTATTGATTCTTTCATCTTAATAATTGCTTAACAATTTTCACTTTAAACAGAGTCGCTAACATTTTATTAGATAAATAAAGTTGCCGTTTTAAACTGAGTAAAAACTGACGTCTCATGTGTAATTAAAATAGAAATAAACTATATAAAAATTATTAAACGAATGAATGGAGGAAAGTAGGTCACACGCTGTAGATATGCGTATATAAATGGTCGGAGGTTTTACAAATAAAAGTAATAGGTTATTATAGCGTAATATTTTTAGAATAACTTACAGTTGAATTTGTTGTTTTCTTGTTTTGTTTTGAAAGAGAGAGAAAATAGACATTTTAGATATAAGTATAAGACCCGTTTTTCAAAATTGTGTAATATTTAAAATAACTTATACTTGAAGATGTTTTTTTTTTTTTTTTTTTTAAAAAGAATGGGTATAATAAAATGTGTTTTATACTAGCATAGCGAAATAGAGTTTCGTACGTTAAACTTGATTTTTTTTTACTATCTATAAATAAGGTTAGATAGACGTAGGTGGACATGGGCGGAGTGGTTGGAACAGGGCGTAGAAAAGACACATAATCGGCGATTGGAATAAGGTAGAGTTAGGTGCGCGGTGTACTGCGTGTTTAAAAATAAAACATAATGGAAGAAACTTTAGTGTATATAAAACAAGAAATGGCCAGAATACCACAAAAGATAAATGAACTGACTCAACAACTCTCGGAAAACACTGCATACACGAACCAAAGAATGGAGGAGTTCAAACGTGAAATGTCAAAGGAAATCGAAACAAGATTTTATAGCTTTAAAAATGAGATACACGAAAGAGAAAAGGGACAATCTTACTCTTGCAATATAAACCAATTTTTAAAAATAAAAATATTTGAGGGACAAACAGATGAAGCCCCTATCGAGCATATTAAAAGCTTAGAAACATATTTCCAAGTGAATCAAATTAATGACTTTGGTAAACTGGCAATTGCCTACAATCACCTCCATGGTGATGCTCTAACATGGTGGCAGTCCTTGTTCCACCATCCCAAAATATTTGAGGATTATAAAAAGGTATTGTTAAAAAGTTTTTGGAGTGAGCAGTGCCAAGATAAGATCCTGCAACAAGTCATGCAGGAAAAATATAAAGAGAATACTGGCGAAAATTATTCGAAATTTTTCAGAAGACAGGCAGCTAGACTTCAGACACTGAAAGCATGCCACATATCAGAGGGGCGAATAGTCAGGATAATCCGCCGTAATTTGCCACTTCATGTTGAACAAATGATGCTCACCGCAAGCACAAATTCAGTGCAACAAATGGATGAATTATTAAATGAGATAGACATGAGCCAACAATATAGGCTATCAGCAAATGTTTGGGAAGATAAACATACCAATCACACAAACAGGAACAAAAATGAAGAGTTCTGTGGCCACATCATAAAACCATGGGCTAATATGGACAAAGAAATATCAAACTTGATATGTTCATGGGAAGATAGAGTGCCTGAATATGCTCCTCAAAGTTGTCCTGAGATCAGTCTGACAATGGAGGGACTTGAAGTCACGGCCATGCTGGATTCGGGCAGTCAAATATCTGTAATATCAGAAGATCTATACCACCGCATTGTAGCAAAAAACCCAAGCATAGAAATCTTACCTTTGAAGACAGCACAAATAACATTAGCAAACAACCGGAAAGCAAAACTTCTGCCTAAGCAAATTTGGGTACAGATGCACATACAGCATAAGATGGTATACCAAGTGTTCTTAATAATGACCAGTCTTATCCATGAAGTTGTGTTGTGTTCAGATTTCCTACACAAAAACAGATGCATTTTGGATTATGAACATCAGCTGGTAGTGTGCAATGACAAACAAATTGAAATGCTAACACCCCACTTACATGATGATACTGAGGCATGTTGTATGACACAACTGGACATGGAGCTGATGGAAGAAAAGGCAAATGGAGCAAAACTGACTTCTGCCACTGAGACGGAAAAACTCAAATCTATGCTTTATACTTATAAAAACATATTTTCTGATAGTCCTGGGCTCATTAAAGGATATAAACAAAGAATCAGATTGAAACCAGGAGAACCGTTTCAAGCGCGATCCTACCTCATACCACACAAATTTAAGAAGGAAGTGGAGAAACAGCTGGAACAAATGTTGGAATGGGGCATCATTGATAAATGCTTTTCCCCATACTGTAACCCCCTAGTGGTGGTCAGAAAGAAAAATGGATCCGTGCGGTTATGCCTTGATGCACGCCAACTTAACAGGGCGACAATACCAGATTGTACTATTCCACCTCGGATGCAAGAATTACTCATGAAATTTAAAGACAAAATAATATTTTCCACATTTGACTTAACTGCCAGCTACTGGCAGATAGAATTACATCACACAGATCGCAAATACACAGCTTTTAGATATGGAGGCCACACATATCAATTTAATCGGATGCCTTTTGGCTTAGTTAATAGCGGTGCAGGTTTATTACGATGTCTGGACCAAGTTTTGTCTCAGGAAATCAAGAAAATTTTAACAATATATGTGGACGACGTCATAGTAGCATCCACATCTCTGGAAGAACACTTCCAACACTTACAAATATTTTTTGCAGAGTGTGAAGCTAAAGGAATCAAAATAAATCTGAAAAAGAGTATACTGATCTCTGAGGAGATAGAATTTTTGGGTCATTTGGTGGGACAAACAGGAATCAAACCTCACCCTGATAAAATCAGTGCAATAAATGACTTCCCTGTACCTAAAACTCGAAAGCACATTCGGTCCTTTTTAGGACTATGCAACTTTTACAACAGATTCTGTGAAAAATTTGCTGACCAAATGGAACCTTTATTAAGATTACTCAGGAAACATACCCGTTGGAACTGGACCAGTGAACAAGAGGAAGCATTTGCTGAGATTAAGAGGAGTTTCATAAAACAAGTAGTGCTGGCATACCCAGACTTCGACAAACCCTTTATACTCCAAACTGATAGCAGTGCATATGGATTGGGTGTCACACTATCCCAAGTTCAGCAAAATGGACAGATAGGGGTCCTGTACTTCATAAGCAGGTTGTTGAAAGGACCTGAACGTAATTACACAGTTACAGAAAAAGAAGCCCTTGCAATCGTATGGGCATTTGAAAAATTTCGCCCTATGCTACTAGGCTCTGAAGTGATAGTAATTACGGACCACAAGAGTCTTCAATTTCTAAATCACAGCTATCTCACTAATAGCCGACTAGTTCGCTGGAGTTTGTTTCTCCAAGAGTTTAATTATACGGTGAAACATTGCAAAGGAGCTGAGAATGTGGTGGCTGACATCCTCAGTCGTCATCCCATTCAAACTCAACAACAACAACACCTGAAGATAGATCATGCATACATGATGAGCATATCATGTAAGGACAAAGACATAGAGGAACATCTAAAACAAATGTCAAAGAGACAGCATGAAGATAAGGACTTAAACCGGATCATAACACTGTATACACAACCTCCTCAGAAGGATGACAGCTTGCCAGGTAAGAAGTGCCAATACAAGATAGAAAAGGAGGTTTTATATTACCAAATTCAAGAAGACATTGATGAATGGAGAGTGATGGTACCACCAGCCATTCGGGGCCTTCTCACTGATTACATTCACCGATTATATGGACATTATGGAACCCCAAAAACTGAATATTGCCTCAAGCGCTGGTTCTATTGGCCTGGAATGCACCGGGACATAATAAAGATTTTGAACAAATGTGAAATATGCCAGCATGCAAAACCACTGAATAGAGCATACACAACTCCAATGAAATCAATCATCCCTAACAACTCAAAGGAAATAATGGCCATGGATTTTTATGGTCCTCTGCCACCCTTCAATAGAAAAAGATATTTACTCGTTGTATATGACCTTTTCTCCAAATTTGTGGCAGCCTACCCTTTAGCAAGAACTACAACATGTGAAACTATAAAAGTTCTAGAGTCCTCACATTTTAACACAGTTGGGAATCCAGAAACGATCCTGACAGACCATGGAACCCCTTTTGTATCAGAAGAATGGAACAAATGGGTTACTAAGCAGCGAGTTAAACACGTACTTACATCGATCTGTAACCCCCAAAGTAATCCTTGTGAAAGAGTTATGCGAGAGTTGGGAAGGCTGTTTCGTACATACTTACCGACAAACCACAAGGGATGGGTAAAACAGCTACCTCAGATACTAAATTATATAAACTGGTCTGTACATGAATCCACTGGATTCCCTCCAACACAGCTACATTTTGGAAAATTCGTACCAAAACTCTTCAAGGCAAATTTCCCAGGGAGCAGAGACAAAACAATTGACATGGAATTAGATAAAAAAAAAAGGCTCAAGCCCAGATGCATAAGATGAGTCTCAGAAAAAACAAAAGGAAACACAGCACGCAAAACTACCAATTCAAGGTAGGGGATAGAGTGATGGTCAGAACGCCTCATGTGAGCATTCCAGAAAAGTTCCAGTGTAAAAAAATTTTTTAACCTTTATGAAGGCCCTTTTGAAATTGTGGACTGCAGTGGGAATAATGCTTTTTGGATTAAAACAGAACAGGGAATAAAGGGCACATACAATGCTCGGGCACTAAAACCCATACCATAGCATCCAGGATGCTTTAGAGATCATCTCACATGTATAGTTCATAATAAAATCTTAAGACTTTAAATGGTCATACCCATTTAAAAGTCTCATTGGAGAAGGGGGTATTGTGCCAGGCATTATCAAATGTCCATGCACAAAATCTGCTGTAAAGAATATTACAGCAGATACATTTATGAATTTGTAGATATTAAGCACAACAAATATATAAATGTGCTATTTTAGTAATGGAGTGGTCCGAGCATTAAAATACCCCCACACACCAATTTAAATAATATGAAATTGACATAGAAAATATTGTAGTAAACTCATGTATTTTTTTGGTTTTATATTTCCTTTTTGTATATGTCTTATGATATGTTATTTTATGTATTTGGCTTTCTCTGAAAAATTCAAATAGAGAAAAGCAATTGTTCCAATATAATTGTACATATTTTTTTTTTTTTTTTTTGTAATTACTTTTCTAAAAACTAATTTTATTCTGTAAACTAAGAATGTTAATTGCTTGTGCAAAAATCTGATCAAAAGCAAAATGTTTGATAATGCTTTAATTAAACTGTTATCATTTTAAAAATTCTTTTGAATTGATTTTGTGAGCAAGTGGTCTGAGTAATCAATAAGGAATGTTATAATCTAAATGATAAGATAAATTGAAAGGATTGGCTGATTCATGCTTCTCAGGGGGCTAGTGGGATTGATATAGTTTGATCAGAGCAGTGAGATTCAGTCTTTCGTTGGCAGCCATTCTGGGCAAGTCATTCTGTTCGTTGCTCCAGAATTCTCCAAGCGATCAGCTACTTTGAGAGTCATTTATGAATAGTACTATTAGTGACATTCGTTAGAACAAATCTTTTATACAGTTCTTTTAAGAACTCTTGTCTTTGTGGATTCGAATAACTATTGGAGACAGCCTATGAAAATTTATTAAATAATACTCGTTACTATTTAGATATATAAAAAAAGAGGATATGAAGCAATATAATACTAGAGATTCCGGCAAAATGATCGTGGGGTAGACAACTAGTCAGTGCACCGCCCTTTCTCTGTCCTAAGCCGCCCAGATGTGACCACGCCAATTCCAACCACCCAGGAGGATGACCAGTGCCGCCTTACTAAATGGAAGAAATCGTCACCACACAGCCAGTTAACTTGAAGCCCACTCAGCCCAGAGGAGAAGAATGAAGACGCAGATATAAGTTTATTTTAAGATATTTATTAACATTAAAATAATTAACTTTTCTATTTCCGATTGGATATATATATATATTTTTGTTATTATTATTTATCATTTAAAAATGAGAGTCTCTCGCATATGTATAAATTTACGGTTATTGCGGTCATAAATGGTAAAGCTTTTACTTAAATCCTTTGAGTGAATTTTTCTATTTCAAATTAGTATTTTCAACAAAGATGCATGTATATATATATGTATGCGTACATACGCTTATTATATTTGGTAAATACGATATCTCATGCTGAATATCTAAAAATGTATTTAACCGGATATCCTTTTTAAGTTATTTTTTTTTGTGACTGCTACACCTCACGATGAGTGTAAGAAGGGATTGATTTATTATAGATTCCCTGCAAGCAAGTACTCTAATAACTTTATATTTAAATAATAGTAAGAGTATAATTGGGCTGCACGTATATACATGTATAGAAATTTATCTTTGGCAAAACAGAAATAGATACAGTACCTTATGGTGAGTACGATAGGGTATCTGAGCCAACGCAACACATTGACTTGTTGAAAATATAAAATTAGTGATATATTTCATTGTGCAAATATGCATAGTTTTTATTATTATATTTTCTATCAATAACAAGGTTTTAAAGTTATCAGTAAAAGCGTATGCCTGTATGACCGAAAATCTCATATCTGTATATCAAATCACACAAATTAAAATTTATTTCTATTGGGTAAAAGGAGCTCAGACCACTTCCATTACTTATAAACATTGTCAATAGTTCTAGGGAATTATTATTGTTCTTATTTAAATTTGGATTTTATCTATTTAAACGCTTTGAAAATCTATATATATTGGGATAATTAATTATTTAGTATTTTGTTATTATATCATCATTTATATGAAACGGTAATGGGTATTTGGGACTAAATAAATATTTAATCACATTATTAAACTTGTTTCGTTTTTATAGTATTAGTTATATCGATAAAATGTGTTCTTTCCTTATCAACCACATACCTGTAATAATCATTTAACTTACCCATTTGAAGACCCTAGATGTAGAGTGACTGAGCTAGCCACAAAGGGATATCGCTCTACCGGGGTGTTATATCTTATTCTTATGCTCCGCTGAACATATGGTATTGCACACCCTTCTAGGAGGGTGAAAAATTCATTTTTTAGATTCTTTTCTAGAAGTGGCGCGCAAAGGTCTATTTTGTAAATAGATTTTTCAAAGGTGTGTACTTGCCATTGTTCTCAATATTCGGGCATGCAAATAAGATATCAACTAAAGGGTGTTTTTAACTGGAAGAGTCCTGTCAATCCACTCTTTCTATCAATTTAGCTAGAAGTACCAATACACATGAGTACAGACAATCGGCTAAATTGATATCCATTTCTTTACCTGTTGAATCTTGATCACTTCATGCTCAGTGCAAGATTAGGAAAAGAATTCCGCAGGGAGTATGGCCCGGTACAATATATATATATATATATAAGAAATGTTTTATTACAATATTATTTTTTAATGAATTTATTGAACACACATATAATTCTGTAAATGGTTATGTAAATGTGCTTTCTCAATTTATTATTAATAATTGTTATTTTTTGAAAAAAGTATTTGTAATTTTAATTTATATATGCACAATATACAGATGAAGCATCTTTTTAATATGTATACTGTATTATGCACTTAGAGTACAACAGAGACAAATCTCTCCATACAATATTGCCACCCAGAGTAATCAATGTTTTGCACTGGATGTCATTATTATGTCTCTGTTACAACACCTTGTGTGAGCACAGAAAATAGTGATCATGTGATGTTTAGTCATTTGCAGTATAGTAAATAATATGCATTCTATTCTAATTATTGTTTGTCAACAAAATATTCGTTGTACACTTGGGGAACTTGGAACAAATTATAGCTTAGTTTGTGGCCCACGGTGTAAGCAGGTTTTTCTTCAGAAATTCAGTCTTCACCCTTAATTCTTTATTCTTAGCCCTTAACTCTACTTTAGAGCTGCTCTTTGAATCTGAATTGTATTTAGTGTCTAAGAAAAAGAAGAAATCACTGACTTCTTTCAATCTATCTTTGACCCAATATTTGTTTCATTGAAGAACTGTTTCAAATAAGTTCCAAAAGACAATGTAACTGAGGAAATTTGATAATGAACCAGCACCTATTTATGCAGGACCTTGCATTAAACAAAAATTGTGTTAGAGAAGAAAAAATCTATACTGTCAAAGAAGTTTATAATGACAAGGAATGTTAACCAAATTATGAAGCCTACCAATAAATTGAAAAAAGAATTCCTGTTAAGAAAAATTCTGCCAATTATTATATATATGTGATATAAATTAGTTAAAAAAAGAAAAATATAATTTAGATTGATATTTAGAATATTATTTTGCTGACCATTGAATATATATTATTATGATATATTTGTTATATTTAAACTATATATGTTTTGTAAATTAAAATGTTTTGATATATGTGAAATGTCCAAAAAAATAGAATAAATGACAATATAAGCAAAAATAAATCATAATCCCTGTAATTTTTAATTAAGCAGGTAAATTGGGTATTTTTTAAAAATATGATAGAGATTGTCTTGTATGGAATTTGACTCTTGCATTAATATATACTGTTGTCTATATATGAAGCTATTTACCAAAAAAATAAATAATTTTTTATTGAATTATTATTTTTAATATATTTTATGAAGCTATTTATATGAAAACAGATATTTAAATCATTGATTCATAGTTAAGTATATGCTATGAATATATTATATATGAAATATTAGTTTTCTATATCTGAGATCACATCTGAAGATGTCCACCTCTTTGAATTAGTAGTATTATGAGGAGTAAATAAGTTTAAAATTTATGTACTTGGTAATAAAGATTGTTGAATAAATGAATTATATTTAAAAAAGTCAACAACACGTAGAATTATATTCATGAAGCATTAAAGGCCATGGAATTTATTTAATGACAAGAAGTACTCATATAATTATATTTATAGATTAGGTGGTGATTATCAGATTAACATTTTAAAATTAATCAGAATAAAACTTGGACATTTAACAAGAAATACAGTTGATATTATTTGTTCCTATTTGTCTTTCCACACATGTTTGTGAAGCATATATTGAATGATACTTTAGAAAATTTATTATTAAAGAAATATCATTATTAGTTACTTAAATTTTATGACATTGGTATTAATAATAATTTTGATGAATATTCTTGATAAATAATGGCAATAAAAAGTATGTTTGTTATAGTAAAGAAATAATATATTGACTGACAATTATCTTGTTATAAATTTGTAAACAAATTATATTTTGGTTAGATCATTAACTTAAAATTCTATATTCAAGAATTTACAGATCCAAGTTAAATTCCTATATTAGTACTATCACTGATCAGTCCAACAACAACTGAAGAAAATACTTTTGAAGTTTTTATTGCATTTTACCTAAAAACATTAATATTTGGTAGTATATGACATAATGTTTAATTAATTTGTTTATTTTTATTTAATTAGTAGTAGATATATGTCTATTCTGTACATAAATTTTGACCAGGTATTATAGAGGAGTCACTTTAATTATAAAAAAAATCTTTCTAATCACATTAATACAGAAATAAGAGATGTCCCTGAAATATTTCCTAATGGCAAGTATCAGGTGGTGCCCATATGATCTCACTGCCCATTACATTATACATATATAAAAATCATGTTTCTATAGCCCTAACACACCATATTTCAACAATTGATTACCAAGGCAATTAATAGGTAAAAAATGGAAATGCTATCACATGAAAAATTTTAACTTTTTTTTCTATAAATTATAAAAGTGCTTTTTATAAAATAAATTTCTATTTGGTTATTGATGTATAAGAGCTTGATACAATTGATAAAAGAAGACATTTTGAAACATTGTATTGCCATAAATTACAATTCAGATGTTGCTACTGTATAACTTCAGAATATTTTATTTCAAAATGAATTTACTAGAAGATGTTTCAATGCACAGATTCATATATTACAAGTTTTAATAATTTATATCATCTGTCGAAGGTTTTAGCCTTTCACGTTATTATTATATCATCTGCTTGCGCTTAATAAATTTAATATATTTACATTTGTTACTATCATTTCATTAGATTTGAAAATTGCTTTGTAGTAAATCGAAAGATTTCACATTGTTTATTTATATATAATATTTAGTGAATTAAATGTGAAGGTGTTTTAAGCTTCACACTCTTAGTTCAGAATGCTTGAATCTGGCTTATTTATATTTAAATTTAAGTAGAGAGGAAGGTGGTTCGATCTTTTTCTCGTATTTCTGGCTTGTGTTTTTGAATTGAGAGTTCAATGTGCAGTCATTATTACATCTGATTGACTGTCACATAAGCATTTTTAAGGCGCATCTGTCAAAGATTTTAGCCTTTCACATTATTATAATTGATTGTGTTACATGCATATTTAATTCAGTTAGTGATGTTTGTAACTAATAAATGAGTAAGTTCATACTTGTACAAAAATAAAATATATTTAGGGATATACTTAATAGACACATAATAGCATGTTTATTAATGAAGGTATATTTCACCAGTCACTTTCAAGTATTTTTCACTTACTGGATCTCTAACAACTATAAATCAGAGGCTAAAAAATTTAGATTAATATGGGTTGGTCAGTGCAATGAACTAAATTATATATTCAATTTGAAATGGATGAAGGAAAAAAATATTTCAATGGGAAATAATTATTTAACTTTGATAAAAAATATTATTGTCACTGCATCATCTATTATATGTATATAAGTAGGAATAGATAAAACAGCTTTTAAATATCTCATTACAGATCGAAACTTATCTAATAGCCTCTTCCAGAAAAACAATTAAAAAAGCATTATTTATCAAACATTTCTAAATACCTTGGGAAATGAGAATTTTAACACTTTTTAAAATTATTTTACTCTCTAATAAAAAAAAAGCTAGATATTAATTTTTAAACCAATATTGAATGTTTTTTTCTGAGTTGATTATTGAATGGCTACCTGAAAGAAAAAAATTATGCTTGATTTGAACCTAAGTTTTACTCAACCTGAATTTAAATTCGTAGAATGGAAATAGCATGCACACATTCCAGAAATATAACCCACAAATCTCTTATTATATATATATGTTTATTCGAATGTTTTCACTGGTTACAGATATAAGGAATATATTTTGCAGGTTCATCCATGTAAGATTTTAATTAAATATTCCAATGTTTTAATTTGATCACACAAGTCCACACATTACCCAATTGAGGGCTTGTGTGATCAAGTCGAAATATTGGAATATCTAATTAAAATCTTACACAGATGAACCTGCAAAATATCTTATATATATATAGTGGCAAAAAATTGATTGACTTAAGGTTATTGAAATTATATGCTTGTCCACATATCACTATGTCAATTTACATATGTGAATAATGAAAAACATACATAGCAAATGTTAGTGGTGAGAAACCCAGATTTCCACATTTTCATAGGAAACAATTTAAAATATCCCATAAATTGTGAGTATGAGATGCATATTTATGTTCAGAAAAAGTTATATGATAAAGTCCAAATTTTATTTTTTTTAATTACAGCTTTATCACTATAAGAAGATAAATTTATTGCTTCTTTGATAGGCTATCTTATTTTTCCTTGCTATTCTTTGAATACTATATGTATATCACATTCGTTGGTTCTTTCACTCCTTAGAGCATAACTTTTTGAATATAATATTACTGTAATAATGTACTATTTTCCATATATAACTTACACATATATGTAATCTTGTAAGATTGCGTATATGTAATATAATGTTACACGTATATGCGTAATTGTTTAAAAGAAAATTTGAAAATTATTCCATTTTATCGCCCAGCATATTTATGAGCATCAATTTATGACCTCAAGCGCCAATCCTATATTTCTATAAAAATTATGCTGGGAGCGTTGGAATACCAATATGGAAATGTCCTGGACTAGCCCTACTCAGGGTGGGTGATTGACACATTGACGGAAATCTTGAGGAAGGAGGTTACTATACTTTAATATGCTTGATATACTATTCTAAATTCTACTTTTATAAAAACGGACCTAAATAAACAATACCAATAAACGTTCATTTCATTTTTAAATTTTTTACATGTTTTATTTTACCAAGATTAAATATTTTGTGCTCTTTATTTTAAGAAAAATGCATGCATACACATACTGCTTAGATATTTAAAAAAAATCACATGAATAAAACATATATCAGTTCATACAGTAAGAAAAATCATTTCCTTTTCTTTGATTCTTTCCTTTTTTTAAAAGTTTATGCATATCATTCATGATAATGAAGTTTGTAAAGAAAGTTTGTGAAAAATTAAAAGAAACAGACACTATCTGGAACACTAATTACATATTGTTGAATGTGTACATACCTGCATTTCTTTCCTTCCCCGAGGAAAAATGATGGATTATTAAAAATGAAAAATTTCATTCATTTTGACTCCCTTTTATAGCACTTATATAATGGCAATAAAATTGAATTATTTATTCCGGCTGTCCTATATTCTTGCTTGTAGATTCTATTCCTTTTTTTTATTTAGACTTTGGATCAATTTGTTTCTATCTTCGATGGTTACTTTTCCTGCAACCACCTTCGGACCTTCATGGGGCAGGATTGCGCTGCCTGGCACACTTATGCTTTCTTAAACCAGCTTGCCCACCATTCTACCCTCCATTTCTCTCCATAAATCTCTCTCGCAGCACCCCTTACAAAAATCAGCAAAATTTTGCCGCTCAAAAATCTGGATTCTTTTTGAACAAAAACTTTTTGCACCTCCAAATCTAATTTTGTTCTTCTTTTGTTTTCATCGAAATTCTTTTGGATCTAAACTTAAATATCACTAATTAAATTCCTTAGATATCGATCAAGTTATTTTTGATATCTTTTTTCCATTTAACTTTTCCAAAATGAAATTGAAAAGTTTCCATCTTGAAAAATAAAGTATATTTCCATAACTGCATTTATACTTTTTTATATATATTATTCTATCTAGCAAAATATATACATGCATCTTCAAAAAAAACAAATGAGCACACATACCCCCCCTCTTCTGTTTATTTTAACCTTTTTAAATCCCTATTTAGAATTATAAATTTATATACTAAGGAAATATAAATATGAAAAAGAAATAAATTTAATTAATCAGGCTATATTGACGCATATATAGGCAAGTTTACTTTTTGAAACAGGGATCGAACTCAGCCCTGTTTCAATAATATAACATGTTCTTAACTATTGGTGAAGCAGGTGCAGTGATCTTATGCCACTAAACTTACAATTTACTTTCAAATTTTATGTCATATTTAGAAAGGAATTTAGTTCACAGCAATTCAAATAATTACCTGATCATAATCAACAATATTTTGTATTGTTTGCCATTTCTCTTATAATTATTTATTTGAGCAGAGTTGTACATGAACTTTAAGTAGTTTTGATGTTTTAAATTTCATAAATTAAAAATGTAAAGCTCTCTGTGCCATATTGATATACATGCACCCAGATATATATATCACGATCCGGAGAAGGACTTAACATCATCTGCACTACAGGGCACCATCTAGGCATTTGAACCTAGAAAAATTTATAAAGTAGGCAGATATGTAAGTAAAAAAAAAAATTCTATTTTTTTTATTTTAATAAATATATTTTGATATCCGGTCATTAGCCCAAGTCACTAGCTCATTGGAATAGCAGAGATTTATATTCATAAAAAAAATTCTTATCTAAGAATAATTTAAAAAAAGAATAAAATAAGCCACTGCCAGTAATTAACATACAAACATTTATTTACGCACATATATATATATAAAATTTAACATTATTATTTTAGTATGTTTATTTTAGATTTTAATTTGATTTTATAATTTAAATTTACATTTTAATTTTTATAATATTATAAGTTTACATTTTAATTAAGTTCGCACAGATGGATTTATGAAAGTTTGTTTTATAATGTTGAGTATAGATCGGTTACATAGATTACACGGTTAAAAACATTTCAAAGTAAACATAAATGATCAAAATACAAAGTCATTGATACCATCAATTGCATAGGGAATACAAGAAACCCAAGGGTGTTCATCATAAGACACCACATTAACACCAATAAGTTAAAAAACATCCGAATAAATACATCTTAGATACTCACCATAAGGTATCAGTATTTACTGAATGTCTATATATTTTGATCACATATGAAAACCAAAAACATAATTAACCGGTAACGAACCCATGCAAGCATCTATACCCAACTTAAATTTAATGCAATTTTATTTAGAGTGTCAAGTATGAATGGACTACATAGATTTGCATTTAAAAAAAAAATATTCTATCCTTATTTAACCTTAGGCTAAAAGTTCGCAGTCAAACTAACGTCAATTCATCTGACATATTGATGCATTCAATGTAATATGAAATACGGCAGCACAAAAGATTAAGAGAAGAAATTGCCTCTCATCAGATAGGAATACTACATCTATCAGACAAGAAGAGCAATAAAAAAAAACTCCATCAAAAAGAACAGCGTTCTACATCTTATAATCCCTTCCATAGGCAAAACGGAAGTGTGTGGCGTATAAAGCAATTCTGCCCATAGCGAAACTCGAATTACATCTACTAACTACATCAATATATCCAATTCAACCACGAAACAAATAACCTAAGATTACCCTCCCCTAATAGAACTTTACAAATCTATATAGCCATTCATGCCCGACTAAAGTTTAACATTTATGTAATTTAGTCTAACGAAAAACAAAAATCATAATAGAAACTTAAAAGAACAAAAAAAAAAAAAAATGGAAATGATTTTAAATAAAAAAAAAATACATCAAATGACATTATTAATATTAATTTATGTTGGTCAGATAGGATTCTATTTGTATTATTTAAATACGGAAAGTTTTTAATTTAATGTTCATTAATTATAAAGTTCTTACGGTTTTAAACAGTTCATCTTTATCCATTGCTTGCCATTTGAACATGAATTCCCATGCCATCCAAAAAAGATTGGTATTCTGTTGGCCATTTTATTTATTCATCCGGAAGTTTTTTACTCCAACTGGTCCTCAATGTAGAAAACGATAGTTCATTTCGCTTTCTTCCTAGCAGAACTGAAGGGATTGAAGAGTGCGTCTTTTCAATCCCTTCTCTTTCAACTCCGCACTAACATATCTGTCCACTCGTAATAACCAACTAACTCTTTTATTTTCAAACCTTTCCTTTTATAATAATTTTGTGGATTAACTCAACATTACGTCATGATGGTGAAAACCTTTTTGTTGAGGTCGATTTCCCGATGGATTTCTTTCATTTGCTAAAAGTTTCTATTGTTTTCCTAATTGACCGATGCTTATACATTTAAATGCCCAAAGGCTAGTTTACTAATTAAAATAATCATTTCCATTTTACAAAAGATTAATTAATTTGTTTTCAAACTTAAACATATATTTTTATCTCTAAATCTTTTCTGAAAATTTAGTTTTAAACTACTCTTTTTTTAATAAAGTTTTATTTTAATAATTATTTATCTGTGCGATTTTATATATATGCGAGTTTAAGATGATTTTTTAATTTTCAGTTTTTAATTCTTAAAAAAGAAATTTTTATTGGCGAACTTTTTTTTTATGTTTACTAATAAAAAATAATGTAACGTACGTATGTGTCCGTTACAATATATATATATATGACTTTCTAACAATGATTTCAGTTTACTCACTGCTGTTTCAGCAGCATACTTTTTTCTTCAATTATATGACATCTACTTTAAGTATTAGTAAATAATATATGCTAGTTCTTGATAAATCCTTATTCAATACTGTCCTATCTAAGATCCACAGATTAGTTGCAAGCTTATGGCTTTTGTCAGTGAAGAACTTTGGATCTTGGAGCAATGCACTTGAATTTTTAAGATATAGGGTATCTTCTTATCAGACATAATTTACTTATCTTTTTCACTAACTATGTAAGCAAATTGACTTAGATTGAAAACATTTGTGTTTTTCAATTTGGGCTGATACTTCATAATTAAAAAGTGAGGTAAATGATGGCTGCTAGAGAGAAAGTGCATAGATCTTAAAGATTCACAACTCCTTGCTGATGAAAGTCTGAAACTAATCTGGGAAAATTAGATAGGATATCACTGGATATATATTTATTATATTATCATCTGGCATCTATTAGTTACTAAAGCTTACAATTAGATTGCATAAGTGTGAAAAAAAACTCAATAAATCTCCTGTATACAACATATTTGGTTTCAAACTTTGTAATAACCTGAAGCTGTAGATAATAGCAAACTCTTTATAATGTGTTTTAACACATACACACATGCTTATGTTACAATTTTATTTTAAATATATCAACAAAAATAATTAATACAAAAAATATTGAATAATATAATTATGAAAAAGACAGGGCAAAAATCAAGACAGTCAGAAAAAAGAAAATGTATGAATGAGAGAGGTTTCAAGATAATGCTCATACAGGCAGGCATGAATGAATTTCTAATTTATTTAATTTCTCAACCACTGCTGAGTTTATTAATATGAATGTTATTGTATATATATTATACTTAAGGACATTTGTAAGATAAAAACTTAAAAAAAAAAAGGGATTGAACATTTAGATATGATGAGGATTGTGGGTGGATTAGAGTAATTGCCAAATAAATTATCAAAGATAAAAATGACATGAAAATCTAATATGAGATGGAATAATTAGATCAAAAAATACTGGATCATTATAAAAAAAAGTTTCAAAAGGTATTTGAACCCTGCATGGTTTGTGCAATAATAGAGTATCAGTTTCAGGTGAATAAATCCTAGAATTGATTCAAATTATGACACTTCTGGCATTCAAACTTTTTATAAATTCCTGAGCAATAAAATCATTTATTTACTGGAGAAGAATTTTAAAGATGGTTTTATTTTGAAGAGGATTATCAGTGATTAGTGATATAGCATATACTGAATGTGTAAGTGGACACACAAATTACCGCAAAAAAATACCCTCTTAAAATTGCATCATTATTCATTCAGCTTTGATTTAAATGCAGACGTTTCTTCACATATATATTATGGTTCTATTTTAGACAGAAGCTACACTTTTTTTTGGTGCCCTTAAAACAAGAAATCATTTTAGGTTTTGTAGCTAAGCATTTGTTCATAATTTTTATTAATCATTCTTTAAACTAGAGATTATCCACTTAATGAAAAATATTTCTATAGTTTCATTTTCACTACATCACCCTCATGCAAGATAGGGACTGGTTTTTATACGCTTTTAACACGTTGGGGATGGTTTTAATTATAAACATGTGACCAAAGACGTGAAAAAAAATGTGATCCCCAAGATTCACAATAATAAAGATATGTGTAAGAGATTGTGGTCCAGACTAAATGATGAGTGCTGGTTTAGCATGAAATATGCATCTTGGGAATCATACATTTTTAGTCATATGTTTATAATTAAACCTTTCCACAAGATGTTAAAAACGGACAGAAACCAGTCCCCAATCTTGCATGAGAATGGTGTAGTGAAAATTGCACTATAGGAATATTATTCATTATCTGTTCTTATAGAAGTAAGGTCTCTTGGCTTTGTCTACTTTTGCCTTTGGCCAAATTTAGGTGATATCTGATTATATAGTATAAATTTAGCATTAGTTAATTGTATTTGAATCGCAATTCTAAATTGCGTGTTAAAATACTGTATATATAATCTATAAAAATAAAGCAGAAAATGAATTACAAATAATTACAGGTGGTTTGATTAATTATTTATATGCACTAGTGATAAAACATACCTAATCATATAGGTTCAGCAGCAAAATAAATAATAAAAAGCACTGAATAATAAATGAAATTTGTTGTATTAAAAAATTGGTACGATTATCGCAACCCTCAGGGCATTTTCTCTCTTCCTCTCTTTCACATCTCTCTTGATATTTTTGGACTTACTCGTTTAGTAATTTTAACAAAAGAAGTAATTGAAAATGTGCCTTCTCTGAAAGTCTATTTTTAGTTTCCCTTTTGTAATATGAAAACTCTATGCAGTTTAGAATACGAGATTTTTTTTTTAAAAAAAGGAATTCAGAATTTGCTGCTAACTTATAGATTTAAAAATAAGAAACTCGTTCTTTTATTAATAGCATAGAAGGTGGCCAACTGTTTTTCTTCTGTAGGCAAAACATTTAGCATATTTGGAGGCAATATAAAATCTTACTTGAAAATAATAAATTGTAGTAATAAGCTAAAAATATAATTATAATCTATGCTCTGCGTGCTTTCGGACACTGGTAGAGTGGCAGCTGTAGAATGCAAAGTTCATGGATCGCGACTTTCGATGTTCAGAATTCACGTTAACTCCTGTGTAAAAAACCAGTTGATTATTATTTTATATAAAGACAATCATAATTTATATATTTTACCTATATTTTTTTCCTCTAAGAAAGATCTTAACAACAGACCCTCCCCAAATCAATAATTGTCCACCTATATTCATCTGATTGACTCAAGTTGCCTAGGATTACTCTTATCATTTAACTAATAATATTCATCTACCTACCAGATTGTGGATGGCTAGCAGGATTGGTTATAGGGTGGCTACCTGAAGATATTCTGAGATTGCTCAGGAAATTCTCAGAAATTTATAGAAAGTTATTCTTCATTCAGATATAATTTTTGAGTCACATGCAGATGGACACATTAACAATTACATCATGGGATCCTTCTTTAAGAATAAAGATATTTGTTTGATAGAAGTATTTCTATACTCATAAGATTAGATCCTAATATAACTAGGTGTCCATACATCCCAATTTTTCCAAGTTTGTCCCCGTGTCCAAGCATATTTTTTCAGGACAGTTATTTGTCCTGATTTTCTTAACTACTCATTTTTACTTTTATTTTTAACTTTATATGTAATTTTTATTTTTTACAAATTAATATTTATTCATTTAATACTTTATAATTATTTTTTTGATTGGTTAATCAGTAATTTCCCCCCAAATGGAAGTGGTTCCTCATTCATTTTATAAGTTAGTAATGTGACTTCAATTTGTGATTCTGTTTTAATGAAAAAAATACATATGAACTTATTGCTCGGAGTTCATAAAAAATTTGAGCTGCAAGAGTTAATCCTGGGATCTCCTGATCTCAAGTCAGATCACTCTGCTAACTATGCCAACAGCACAGCATTCATTTTAATAGATAATATATCTATACAAACTATTCTCTTTGGTTTGCATTATGAAATAAGTATATTGTTAATAATATAAATGTGATTGTTTTGTTATTTTTTAAATTCCCTATTGTTGTATACAGTGATCTGCAATAAAATTGTTTGTTGGTCATGTGTAATGGTTAGACCCCGTAGAAATATGGTCATCCTAGAGTATAATAAATGAAGTATTAATTTAACGTATTTCTTTGTATACATAGCAGATATTTCCATTTTTATTTTTAAAAATGTATGATAACTGATTTTATTATTAATCACCAGATATAATTAATATCTAAAGTCATACAAGATAGCTAATTCTAATTGAAAACAATTTGTTCCATAATATTTTTGACAATGTCTACAATTGCATGTATGAAGTGTAAAAATGATAATTGTGGTTTAAAAATATAAGATCTTGTACATGAAGTGGAAAGAGTTGAATGCTTAAATAAAAGAAAATAGTCTTGAAAATATAAATAATAAAATATGTATTTGATATTTAATTAAAAAAAAGACAAAAATCTATATGTAGGGTCAAAAGAAATATAATAATTTCTAACTTACCATTTGTAAGATGAATTTATATAAGCTCCAGATGATGAATAATTCAGAAAGTAGAGAGATATTTAGTAGCATTTAATTAAAGCAATGCATGCAAAAAATGGTTGGAATTATATATAGAGTTCATGACTATCTACATATATTCATACTTAGTTTATTTGCAAGTCTGTTTTGCAAAATATTTATTCTGAAACTATGCATTTGTCTAACATGCAGAAACTTATTACGCAGCTGCACCATAATATTTTTATTAAGAATAGAAATAAAACAAACTAACTCATTCTTTTTAAAACTTGTTTTTTATATGATGATAATAAAAAAAAAATCCAATGTTTCGACTATTTTATATAGTCTTTTTCAAGGCACACTAAAATAAAATATATAACAAATAACACATATTCCATAAAAAAATAAATAAATAAAAAATTAAAAAATATATTCATAATCAAAAATTTATCTTATCTTACTCCCCTTTCCTATTACCAACAAACACAACTCAAAGAGAAACAATTTCCTTTTTTTTTTAAAAAAAAAATCTATATATATCCTTTAAAACATTTAATTAAAAACCTATTATTTTCTTTTCTGTTTATCTATTAACATCCTATTTAATTGTTTTTTAAAATTAAAAACTAGATTAAAACAGCATTTAGGTGATAAAAATTCTGCTGTTTACATTCACATGAATAAATTTAAGCATGGGGATTTTGATATAAAGCCTTTGGAATGTATTAAGTCATATAATGAAAGGATGATGAAAGAAAGTGTATACATTAATGAAATAAAACCAGAATTAAATAGGATGTTAATAGATAAACAGAAAAGAAAACAATAGGTTTTTAATTAAATGTTTTAAAGGATATATATAGATTTTTTTTTTTTTTAAAAAAAAGGAAATTGTTTCTCTTTGAGTTATGTTTGTTGGTAATAGGAAAGGGGAGTGAGATAAGGTAAATTTTTGATTATGAATATATTTTGTAATTATTTATTTATTTATTTTTTATGAAATATGTGTTATTTGTTATATATATATTATTTTAGTGTGCCTTGAAAAAGACTATATAAAATAGTCGAAACATTGGATTTTTTTTTTTATTATAGTCATATAAAAAACAAGTTTTAAAAAGGAGTTAGTTTGTTTTATTTCTATTTTGGATATTTATGAACTATTTTGAAAAGAAGAACTCTGTGCTTGATATATTAAATTATTTTATTTTTATTAAGATGTTTAAAGTTAACTTGACATATAACTATATAAAATAGTAATGAGAAAATTCTAATTCCAAATTGTGATTTAGGATACAGATCCATTCACCAGATCTTTAGATGGTGGATCATTCTGAATAATTAACACATAACTATCACAAATTCTTTAAACACCATAATACTAGGATTTAGAGCAACTATTAAGAGTGAAGCTGCTCTTATGAAAATATAAATATTTTTTTGATATATAGAATTTAAAAAGTTGTTAATTTTTTTTAACAATGTTTTGACTGTTTTAAAGTCATCTTCAGTCAACCACACTTTTCTTTATATTTATATTCTGCAAAGATTGAATATTTAAGAAGTCAAAACATTTTAAGAAAAAATAATAAAAATACTTAAGAATATATGCTTTAGTAAAGAAGATTGAAAATATGATTTAAAATTTGGATTATAAAAAATAAAATAGCTTTAAATTATCTATAAATAATTATTTACAATCAATAATATTTAAGTGAAACTTTGAAAATATTATAGTAAACATAAAACTGACTACTACTCAATGATATGGCCATACTAGTAAACATTATGATAATAGTATCATATAAATAATTGATCAGGAGATCATGTGGCATTTGAAACCCTAATTGCAGACTGAATATTTAATAATTTTCTTTAGTTAATTCTAACCAAAAAGTTATTCCATTGAAAATTAGTCCAGAAATTTTCAGTTCACAGTCTGCATTCCGCTAAATCCTATTAGTTACAAATTAGTATTAAAAAAACTTTGGTTGTTTTTTCCTTATCTAAAAAAAATACCCATATCATGATATGCTGGCCAGCCATTACCATTTTTTAAAATATAATGATTGTTGTTGAAATACTGAATTGTAGTTTCTGTAAACTCTGAATTAAAATAATCCCTAAATATGAATTATGTAAAATGACTTTTGATTTCATTAATGATTTATGTGATATAAAGCAATAATTTTATTATTATGAAATGCTTTACAAATAGATAACGTTTCACATGTGTGTGCATATGCCTGTTAAATATTTTCATTGATAATTAAATAAATAAATCCATGTAATAATTAGAGAGAAGTGTTCAATAAGGATGTTAATAGGAAATCATCAATTAAAATTGCTGACTCCAAGTTGGATCACATGCTAATTGCTTTAGTCTGAATTTTTACTAAGAGAGAAAAGATTAATCCACTTTTATCTCAATATTCAAGATCTCTTTGCACAGTAAAGAAAAGCAGTTATTTTTGCATGTTACTTTAAAGATTTATTTCTATTTCTATAGTTCCAATAATAACAAATCATTCCCCCTAAAATGATTAAGATATAAATAGTAGAAATAAATGAGTAAATTTGTGAATAATTAAAAAAAAAGTGTCTAATAAATAATCTTACTAAGTATCCACACAGGTGCATCTGTATATTGCAGCATCCATGAAAATATTAACATACACACACACACACACACATATATATATAACTTTCATAGCAGGATGATTTGTTATTTCTATAATTTCAAAGAAAATGTGTCTTCAAAGTCTCATACATACAAAAATAGATATCTAAATTTGCAGCAGATAACATCTTTTGCACTGAGATAAAAGCAGATTTATCTTTTATGACCTATAAAAAATTCAAACTAACATGCTAGTGGTGCATGTAGTTCAGTTTGGAATAAAAGGTTCTGATGATTGTCTAGTAACATCACTTGCTGGACATTTTTTCTCTAATAATTATATGGATTTACTCTTTCATTTCTATATTAATCATCCATGAAAATATTTAACATATATGTCATTTTCATATGAAGATGTTTTGTTATTAATGTGATTTTAGAAAAATATTTATTCAAAATCTCATACATACAAAAATACCTGCCTGACTATATTGCTCATAAAACATCTTGTACACCAAAGATAGAAACAGATTTACTCTACATCTCATAATAAAAATTCAAGCAAAAATCATTAACAGGACACTTTTCTGTAATTATTATATAGATTTATGTCTGTTGTTTATATATATATTGAAGCTGGAAATATAGTACATATTTCGGCTTCACCTAGTGCCAATGTCATCAGCACCAGTCTGGGTTTGAACCAAATCTTTATTAACTGACACCCATCTCATAATAGGTGGTAGTATATTTTAAGCAATATTATAATCTTTTATATTTCATTAATCCTATTTTATAATTAAAACTAATCTTTTTATATTAGTTTATTTATTTTATATTTGTAAAAATGTATATTGTGTTTATTTTATTAAATTGAATTGAATCCTAGATATCTATAACATGTTACAAATATTTCAAATTCTTTATTAAAGTTCATTTTTCTTCAATTAATCAGTTGGTAACATTTTATATTTATCTTTTAATCAATGTACATTAGAGAGTTAATTATTTCCACAATGTAATATTTGTAAGAAATGTTTTGTAAATTTCTACTTAAGTTTATGTCAAATATAAGTTTGAAAGTCATTGTACCAAATTCCTAAAATTTTTCTGAATAAAATCTACATTTTTTGTTAATCTAAACCTTAATTAAATAGATTTTGTTAGTACATTGACTGATAAACTTAATATGCTTGTTGTTGTTTTATTTTTTTTTTAATTAGCAAATCAACCCTTGGGGCATGTTAAGGCAGAATTATAGATTTCCCTCCAAAGCAGGCACCAACCTCAGAGGACCGCTTAGAGCAATTTCAATTGGCAGTTGTCACTGTAGATTGAATCCTATAAATAAGACCAGAACACATAAATAGTGGAAAATTTGATAAGAATTATTATTATTGAGTTTTATCTGAAGAGAGTAGTTTAAATTTACAGTACATTGTGATTAAAGAAATGACGGGGTAAAAAGATCGGCATTGCTCCCTGGAGCTCTGTTTCCACCAGCCCATCAATGCCTTTCCAGTGCTTTCAACATCTAGCCAGAGACTGTCTGTATCAAGAAAGCCTGCCAATGATCTGACTGTATAAATGCCTGTTTCAAGCCATGGAATGCCTACTGATTGATTCTGAGGTAATGTCCAATTCGCCACAAGCCATTGATTCTATTTTAATTGTTTTCCAAATCAATATTAATTTATATTTTATATATCTGTGTAATGTTTATACAACGTAATTTTAAATGCGTCTTTTACATTTTCTTAAATTAAAAAAAATCAATTCTTATAAAATCTCACATTATTTTGATGCGGCAAATTGAATTAATTTTTGTTGGTTTATTTAGAATATTTGACTTACTGAAATTGTCAAGTACAAAACTCAGCGAGTAACTAACGTTAAATCCTCTCCCTCTTATTTTTTTTACTTAAAAATCATTACAGGAGACTTATTTCCCTTAAATTAATTAATAGAAAAGCTTATTTAGTTTTGTACCTTTTATATTATAAATTTATTTTAAATTTATTTATGATTGAAATTATTTTAAAAATCTTATTATTACCTCCAATTTAAAATTGCCCTCATAATTAAATCGATTAGTTAAACCTATTACAATTTCTGTAAAACATATGTCTTGAAAGAAAATCATTGAAAGCACATTTATCATAGAATTTTATCAGTATATATTTCATACATATATATTTTATTTGTCTGAAAAATATTAAAATTATGATTTACAATTTATTATGATATATGTTTAAACTTCACCATAAGTGAGTTTGATATCCAATGCCCCATCTATGTTAATTAAAGACAATCTTATTTGTAATCTTTGATAAACTATTTAATAACTTACTAATACATGAAATATTTGAAAAAGTGTGAAAAGCAATTTATATTTTAGTTTTAATTCTTGCCTTTCTTTTGTATTGAAATTATGATCCATTCAGTAAAGGCCTAAGGTTTCTGGGACTTTCCATTATGTCAGCGAGCCGATTATTTTAATCAGGAATTAAGTTATTAATTTTGTTAGTGATACACTATCTATCTATATACGTCTAAGGCATTATGTATTTATAGCTACAACTATTCATTTATTATTATTATTTTGTTTTGCTAATTACCTCTTAGGACCTTCGGAAATTTAACTATGACCAGTCCAACCTTTTACTCTCCCTCAAAGTAGACATAGTTCATACCAAGGGATCCATTTTCAGGCATTGCCATTAAGATGTGTTTGGGAATTCCAGCACATCACATTTATTATTATTATTCAGAGACATGTTTTGGCAGGAGGGCCAGCATTTCTCATTATTCATATATATATATATTGGATTTCTTTTAGTAAAGGTACCCAGAGGTTCCTAACAGACCTCATTTATTTTGTTGTAATATATAATAGCATACTGCCTTCATCATCATTTTATATCTTTATTTATCAAACCTGAAATGCTCTCTGCCATGATGGCACATCCTTCACAAATCAATTTTGTTAATTAAATCTGACTATATATTTGTCAATTATTTATTTAAGAACTATTTTGCTTCCCACACTCCTTATATACAAATGATTTTAAATGTAATAGTGTTTTAAATGCACATCTTTCATATCTTGTAATATATAT
Organism: Epiperipatus broadwayi; assembly: GCA_028023455.1. Lineage (NCBI taxonomy): Eukaryota > Metazoa > Onychophora > Udeonychophora > Euonychophora > Peripatidae > Epiperipatus > Epiperipatus broadwayi. The sequence continues at coordinate 12,637,061 of JAQFVV010012398.1, read as the reverse complement.
AAAATAGATTTATTTATAATCTTTTAAAGAGAGCTACTAATATTTTATTGCTGATTGGTTCTTGGCAGACCAATTAATAAATTTTTACATTGTTGTCAAAGCCGCATCAAAATGAATTTAAACCTAGTTGTATAAACAAAACCCAACTTATTTTGTAACCAAATTTCTTAATAAATTCCTGTGATATTATTATTTTAAATAAGCTTAGTTTGTCATCACTCCCAATCTCTAAGGTTAATTACTCTGTTTATTTATAATATTTCTTTGATTTAAATACACTTCTTTATAATGTTGCCATAAAGAATTATCATTATAATGGTTCAAACCATTAGTAATCGACATCCAATCACCTCTGTACTGTTCTGCAATTCATTAAATCAAATTTCTTATATAAACCCATTATTATTTTGAGTCTCTTTGTGAACCATGACCTCCAGCTGGGACGGAATAAAAACAAGCACTACTCATGTCATCACAAACATTATCCATTAGTCAGAGAGGCAATAGTTCAGGCAAATAGGTTAGGATTCACCCTTGCCCTGACATCTGTATCTTGTGCATGGTTGGATTCGAGGTACTTTTGCTTGGATTATTGGTCTTGTTGAATGAATACACGATTTTGACCGGCACAATATATATATATGGTAATGATGTAAATAAATGAATCGAATGGGACATCGAATCTTATTCTAACCTGCAAACATTTGTAAGTTAGTAATGATGAGCACTACACAAGCTAGATGGTTTATTTACAACAATATGGATGCCACTTCTCTGACCAGTTACAATGATCTTATGGCCTGTAGTAAATGTGCAAATACATGACATAAATGTTTAAAGTTTTATATTAAAATCTTAAAATAAGAGTAACATAATGAATAGATGCAACAAACCCAATGCAACATCCATTAAGATTTTACATTAACTTCAAAGTAAAATAAAAGCATAAATAAAATTTGAGATCAAGGACTTCATGGCAATTGATAATAATAACTTTATAATACATAATATACAATACGAATATTATAATTAAAATACCAAAGAAGCATTTATATAAAATTAATACTTATACACTATTTCTTTATTTTCAATAAAGAAATTTTACAATCATAAAAAAATATTTCGCTTATGTTAAAATATAAACTTGGGTAATATTATAAAATATTATTTTAAACCATTTTTATTATAGTTTATTATTATACAATAAGCATACATATTTGCTTAATCTTTATGATTGAAATTAATTTAATTTAGATATTATATATATATATTTAATTTAGATATTAGAATCGTAAAATGAAGCAGAAGTACATCTTATTAAGTATTAACCAAACTTAAATCTCCCATGCTGGTAAAGATTAAAAAAATACAACTCTGCTCTGCTTTGAGTTAATGCGCAGCAAAAGTTATTTATAATTAGTCATTTATTAAATATTTTATAAGTCTATGATACAAACAAGAATATAGATTTAATTAAAGTAATATGTGTCCCTCATCTTTATAATAGATTCACATATGCATATGTCAATCATTATTTCACTTTTTAAAAAACAAATAATTTGTTAAATAAAAGGTGTTATTACTGTTATATTTTTTATACAAAACACTTTGGGAGATACGTTTTTAAAATAAACATAATACAATATTACCATTTTTTAAAATTAGGCGGTATTAAATAATAACTGTTGATTGTCCAAGTCGCTATTCTTACATGTTTCTTTGGGCTAGTAAATAATCCATAATGAAGTTTGGGATGTGATAATTAAATGGAACTATTATGTTAGCCATTAGTTTTGAATATCTTATTTGTTTTTGAACAATACTTTTTGGTATATCCTTTTTACTTTCTAGTTGATTGATAAATATAACAAACTTTAAAGTATCCATTAATACAATTCATTATTTAACATATTAAGCTTTCCATCCGATTCCTTGGAAAAATATAATAGCAAATGAGAGATAAACTTCTCGCCTACTTTTATTATCTTCATAAACCATGTTTTTTGATTTCTGAGCTACTAAAATATATAATTAACCCACAGTTAAATTTCTAAATTATGAAATTTGAAGATAGTCTCTCTAGTTGAATTGCTCAGTTCAATGTCCATTTCTTCAGTTAGGCAGTCATTTCAAGAAATTTTTATTGATTTCCCCTACATTCTATTAAATAAACTCATTTGCATAAATAGTAATGTAACAAATATTTCATAGATTGTAATAATTATTAACAAACAAAAAAAGCATATTACTCCCTTATATTATTTATTGTAAACAATAACTAATATATTTATATGATAAATTATTTAAATATTGATGTAATTTTTATTTATTTATTTATCTATTATCATACATTTACACACATCATGTATTGACAAGGTCATTGCTAATTATAATCCTTATTACTCTATTTTTATGTAAATCGCTTAAATAATAAGAGCTTTTGTTTTGCCTTTTTTTAAATATTTTTTTAAGCCTTCATATGATCCTCCTAGTTACAATATATGTTCAGAAAACATTTTTCTAGAAATATTTAACATTTCATCATATATTTAAAATTAAAAATAATCAATTTAAAACAAAATTGAAATAGACAACTCACTATAAACATAAAAGAATATTTAATATATCAATCCGGCTTTTGTTCCTTAATGGAATCTTTTCAAAACGTATTAAATATTTTTATTTATTTATAGTGAGTTATCTATTTCAATTTTGTTTTAAATTGATTGTTTTTAATTTTATATATAAAAGACAAGATTATGAACAATTTAAGGCATCATATACTTGTAAACATTGGAAGTGAAACATGCTTAACTTCTGTATGTATGAAATAAAATATCTTCTTACATGAGTAGGAATAGATGAAAAATTAAGATAGATATTATCATACACCTATATAACGATTAATAATTATTTATGTGCTGTGTCCACAAGTATGATTAAGCGGCCAGAAAATGAATATATAGATTAAAAAAACTCACAATATTTTTAGTAATCAGAATAGCGAATAATCTGCAACAACATTATCTCAATAGTTCACTAATGTTCAATTCCCATGATGGACTTTCAGGCTGGCTGCTACAAAAATGGTTCACAATGGGCTAGGTTTATGCACCTTGACCCCAGTCCAGTTTAGCTGCACACAAACACATTGTAGTGTAGCACTGCAACAGACTATAAGCTCTTATCTTGTCTCTACAACAGTCCACCAGTAAGTAACTCAATTTGAAAATCGCTGAAAAGTCAACTCTTCATTTAGCTGCTATCCGGATGGTTTCCTCAGGCTATAGTCTCCCAATCTCTGTGGGCCTATTCAGCTATGCCTGTGAACTACATTCTCACTGAGCACTGGACATTAACCAAAGCACTGACACTAGATCTCTTCTATGGAATTGAACAAGAAAGTCAACTGGAGATGCACTCAAATGGCCTCATGTAGATGTCTGATAACTGCTACAATTAATTACCTTCTCCAATAAGGTAAGGCCTCTTATCTCAAAATATTTGCAATCAGCAAATATTTCTCACTTCTTGTAATTTTATCAATCACCAGTATGTTAATTCTTTAACTAAATTTTTATAAGTTCGCGATCTAGAAAAATCTCTTTAATAAATTCTAGTTTTCCTGGAGTGCACAAACTTGTATAAAACTTTTACAAAATACAATATTATGTATATATTGAAAGGCAAGTGTTATGCATATTTGTTAGAAATACAGATACATATTTACAAATTTGTTATATGTACAACATATGTAAATAAATGTGTAATTAAAATGTCAAATAAAAATATGGAGAAAATTATTTGGTACTAGTCGATTAGCCACTGCACAAAGCTTGACGTCACTGATTCCAAGCAAAAGCACAGAAATATGTCATTTACATGGCCTATAGAAATTCTGTTCATATTAGGTGCTAAGCAGGTCTAGATGGCATTGCACACAAATATTAAAAGCTTCTTTTGTGCTTTGCACTACTATGCAAATAGTGCACACTTCACAGACTGCTATGATATGATGCAAAAGTGTGTAGAATTCAAGTGGCCACAACTGTTTTTATGCACATTTGAAGTAATGATGTTTCACACAACCTGACATAGTTTTACATAGTAATAATTGTAAGCCCATCACTGCACTTCCGTACACATCTTTTTAAGGTGAAACAAATTGCAAAAGTGTACGTTCCAGCAGCATTTTACAGAAATCATGCAAAAAAATGTATTTTGCGCAAGAACAGCTATGAGATTACTAAAACGGCTGTGGTTTGTTGTTATTTTTAAAAGCATGTTTGGTTTGATCAGATGGTAATTTTAAAATGGAATTCTTATATTTTATTAAATAATGTTTCGTAAATTTTTTAAAAATAGTTTTCAAAATGGCATCATGGAATGTTTCTAATATTTATATATATTTTTGTTTTGATCTAAGTAGCGCATGTTTTGGATGATCCAAAAGATACCTTCGGTCCCCCTCCCTGCACATTCCAGCACTATGTGCTGCCATGTATAATGTAATTAAAAAATGTTGGATTAGAGTAGTGCATCTTTTGGATGATCCTTCAGATTATCAAAAACAGCAGTCCCCCTCCAAGCACATTGACATCTAATGTAATTAAAAAATATAATTTAGAAACAAAAAAAAGTGAATGCAGTTTTTTTTAAAAAAAATGTTTTTAAGAAAAATAAATGTAAATCCCTATTAAAAAACAAAGAAACAGACGAAAGCATTATATTTATTTGTTTTTGAATAAACAATAATAAATTTGTTAATCAGCCCGGTAACATTATATCTATTGGTTTTTAACTAGCAACAGACCCATCAAGCGGTGCAGTGGCTAATCGAGTAGAACCAAGTATTTTATTGATTCATGCTTTTAGCATGTGTATGCTATACTCACGATTAATTTACTTCTAATATTAAAGCATATATACCTTTATAATTTGTTATCAAATATTTAAATTTCTGTAAATTATTTGTATTATTTGTAAATTCTTCATGAATGTGATACAAATATGCTTGATGCACATATTAATATATCTTTTACTCTGCACTTTTGTTTTATTACAATGAATTAGATTGTCATCATCTTTAAACTATTATCTAACCACTAAAAGATGAAAATCTTTCCATGGTTAATCCAATTTCTTTGATCCATAACCTTTTTTCTCCACATTACAGCAACAAACTTCCTTATTTCACCCAGTGATCTCAACAATGGTCTCTTTATAGGTTTTTTACAATTTCTTCAGATCCAGTTTAAGACTCCAATTGTACATTTGTTCCAATTTAATTTCATTTCGGTCTCTGAATTTTTTAAGTGATATCAATGATAGCTGTTCATTCTCTCATCTAAGAATTGGCTTTTATTCCTTATTATTCCAACATATATCTCTCTATACTTTGTTGAGTGGTTTGAAGTCATTATATTGCTTTTTTGTTTCAAGTTTCAGATCCATAAGTAAGAATCAGTAAGATATGTACATTAAAAACCTTTCTTAGGCATTTCCTTTTAACATTGAATTATTTCTAAAAAAAACTTCATTCAAGCTCAATTCTATGGTTAATTTCATCCAATGGTTTCATCTGTATTAATAACATGACCAAAGTATTTGTAGTTATTAATTTCTTTTAATTTATGATTGTCAATCTTCTTTTTCTGAAAAAGTCAATCAAACATTTAGTTTTTTCACTATTCATCTTTAGTCTTGCTTTCTTATTTTCATCTAATAACTCTTGCAAAATTTACTGCATTATTTATATAAAAAAACAAACATATCATTTGCAAAATCTAAAAGATTTAAAAAAATCTCCAGGCACTTTTATTTCCTTAGCTTTCCATTTTGATCCACAAAATACTTCTTATAAAATCGCTGTGAAAAATTTTGGAAATATGGATTCATTCTGTCATATATTTTTCTTAATAATAATCTTCTTAGTATCATTATGCAATCTAATTGTTGCTATTGCATTTTGATATTCTTTACAATATATTATTCAGAGTCTGTATTTTGATAATTCTTTGTTTTAATTGCTGTAAAAATGCTAATAGAATCAAATGCCTTTTCATAATCTAGAAATTTAAAATACAATTCATATTTACTGACCCTTTCTGAAACTTCTCTTATTACTTAGATATTATTCACTGTACTAAATGTAGCTTGTTCTTTTGATTGATTAAATTCCAAAGTTCATTGTAAATGAGTTGTAATTATCTTAGTAAAAATTTTATATAGAAATGATACAAGACAAATAGATTTGTAATTTCTAATATCTTTTTTATCACTTTTCTTATTTATCAATATTCTGCTACATTTTTCCAATCATCTGGTTCATCTTTATCACAGAGACCAGAGGTGGGGAACCTCCAGTCCTGGAGCCAACTCCTGATTTTGAAAACTCTCAATATGGTCACTGGATATTTTCAAAAATGTATATTGGCTCTCCATAAAATTATTTGCTTAGCTACATCCAACCTTTATAATAGTTACAGTTCATTTTATCAGAGATATAATATTCAAAAAAATTATGTATATTGTGTGGCTAAATTTAATCTACAACGGAAGGGCATTGTTATTATAGGATTCTCACAGATTAACAGTATATTTGCAAAAATAAAATTTCAGTTTTATTATTTTGCATTTTTTTTCTCATTAGCATGGCTACACTAAGAAAAGAAATCGGCACAGAAAATTGCATTTTCAATAGAAATGGATTAACACTTTTTTTTTTTTTAAAATAGAAAGCAATAGTAAATTGATGAGCCTAATATGTCTGGAAACTATTTCAGTTAATAAAGAACACAATATTATTAGGCATTATTTTATCAAAACATTCTAATTACAGTAAAATTGTTGGGAAATATTAAAACATAAAACTTGAAAATGTGTTTCATCAACTGGTTGATATAGCTCATAAAAAGTCCAAACAAATCAAAAAATTATGTGAAGGCAAATTATATCCCCCCCCCCCCAGGCAGAAACTTTGAAAACATTTTTTTGAAGGGGAGTTTATGATTGTATTCTAAGTGCTGTAGAATTAATCTGTCCAGAACACAAAAAGAAATTTGAGAAAATAAATGTCACAAAGAAATGCAGAACAATAATTAATAATAATGTTACTTTATTTTTGATTTATTATGGCCCTCATTTAAAATGGTCAAGTTAAAATTGGTCTGCTAGCTAAGAACAACTGTTCAGCTCTAATGATTAGGGATAAATTTTTTGATCAAATATAGTAAGCTAATTTTTAAATCAATAATTTTGTATGACCCATGAATGATATTATAATTATGCAAATGGACCTTGGCAGGTTCTCCACCTCTGACTTAGACATTTGGTATAGCTTTCCCAACTCTTTTTTTTATTATTTCTGGTATAGTTTTCCCAACCCTTTTTTTTTTATTTCTTTACCTACTTTCTTTAAATTATTGTATGCCACCATTTTCTTTAATTTTAAAACACTTTAATCGATTATGTCTGGACTAACATAATCATTTTGGCCATATATATATAAAAATTATCTGTAAGATCAATGCAGACCTGAATCATTGCTTGTTTTATATTCTGTGAACATTTCTTGTAATAAACAATAATACTTATTCCATTTGTGGAGAACGTTTAATGGGGCACCTGAATGGAAATTTATCTTAAGAGAAGTTACAGAAAATAAATGGAATGTATATATTTATATAATAGTGATAATAATTGTCTATAGTTGCTTGTTTATTAAATAAATCTGTAAATAATAAGTAAATATTTTTCTAATAATAAGTAACAAGCAAAGGTTACTGAGAATTTCGAGGGAGGATAGACAATTTCATATGACAGGAAAAACAATTATATTATTCAGAGAGAGAGTTGATTTTTTACAACTGAGCACATCAATCAACTTTACCTTCAAAATCATAAGATTCGAAAATTGATATTGGAGTAAAAAAAAGTTCATTTGTGGGGGTGGTCAGCCATCACTGCCAAGTGGGTAAAGGTCACTGCCCTCCATTGAACTTTGTCCTAAGAGGCTGCTGCACCACCTTGATGGATTGTTTATTAGGACAGTGTTGATTTGAGTTCATTATTATTTTTGTTTCCTTAGTTAACTTTAAAATTAGATCATTTGTAAGGTGGTTGGTCTGCTTTGGGTCACTGACATATTTTGTAGCTTTGATGGAGTTTTTGCTGCAATAATTTTGCAGGCATGGGGCTGCCCTCCTCTTTTCTTCCTCAGGGGTGGTGCCATTCATTCAGAGCCTGGTTTATTGTTGCAGGCTGTTGACAATTTACTGCCTTATCTGGAAAATTTGCTGGGAGGGTACCTGGTCAAAGTCTCAATGCCATTCTTGCTCTGGTCGGCTGCTGTGCTCTTGATAGGTTGTTTTTGGGCAGTGCAGATCTGTGCTCATTACTTGTTAATTTTTCCCTAGTTGGCTTTCCAATTTTGGGCAGGTAGACCAAATGTGGTCCCTGCCCATTTGGACTGTTAATTGAGAGAAAGAGGTACCTATAATGGTCTTGACATGGCTTGGCTGCAGGTTGAGTTTATTATCCATGTACAGATACACATTAATCAAAATTATAGTAACCCTTTTATGGATATAATTGTTATCGAGCATATGTACTTTATATAAACCTGCTCAATAATTGTTTTACCATGTAACATTGAACACTTTGTAATCCTCAATGGGTAAGTGTACCCAAAATTTTTTGTAATCTTTTAACTAATAAAGGTTACTTTTGAGAAGAAAAAAAAAGCTCTCTATGAAAAAAGATAAATGGATAGCAAGGTGAGAAATGACAAGAGTAGGTGTTATTGTTCTAACAGTTAAATAAGATATGAAATAGGTATTGTCTTAGGAGTAAAAACAAAAATACTAATTGTAGAAATAAAAATTCTGTAGATGATATGTTGTTAACGTTACTGCAAGCTGTTCTGAAAGATCTAGTGATGATACAGAATTAACAACAACAATAAAGTTAAAATGAAAAATTGAAATGTGTATGGTAGATTATAGAATTTTGTAAAAAAAAAAAAAAATTAAAGGTGTAAAAGTCTTTGTAGAAAAAATAACTTGGTAATAAAAATCACATATATAAATTTATATGATAGAAACAGATTTTGATTTATGTTTAATGCATAAAGATTTTAGAAATAGCACGTATCAGACTAGTTTAGGAATGACAAAATTGAAACTAAAATTAAAGAAGTTCCAATCAAAAGGGAATGAGTGGAGATCTATTAATAAATTGTAAAACATAGAAACTATTCAATAAAAATTTAAAAAAAAAAGATCTAAGCACCTACATGTGAGTAAATTCTACTCAATGAAAATGACTGATGTGGCAGTATCAACATTATCTAGTACCCAATGATTATTTAAATTTACAGCAGATGGTGGATTAAATCATTGCTACTATTGAAGCTATTGGAAATTATCGTGAACTTTGAAATATACCAAAGATGTCAAAGCAGGACAAGCACACTGTTAATGTAAAGATGTTGCTAATATAATTGCTGACAGATGTGTATAACCATAAAACCAAATTGGCTTGGATTAAAGAATTAGGGTGCTTAATAGCAATTATTAAGATTGATAATATAAAAGCACAAAGACATTTGCTAGATGTGCAAATATAAACCTGCTTCTTATTGAATGTTAGAAACTAATTTGGGAATACAGTTATATCATTTTGTTATCCCTTGATTATTCAAGTTTGTAATACATAACTCTGAAATGAACAGAGTGAATTACTGCTTCTGCTGATACTGAAAGCAGAATGAGTCATGTGATGTTTTGATGGTAAATATGTCAGTTTTGCGGATGACAAACAATATTTGCAAAAACTGAGATTGAGTTCAACAATATATTAATGAATTCCACAGAAAGTTGAGAATAAAAAATGTTTTAGGCTAAAGTAATGATAAAACATCAAAATTGATAATTAATAATAAGTTAACGTACTTTGAATTAGATGTGAATAAAAGTGAAGAAATAACAGCTTATTTTCTTCATGATCTATCTTAGAGCAATGCCAACAGACCAATAAAACACAAGAGCCACAGATGTAAATGCATTTTTTAAATATGTATTAATGTGATCATTAGAGCTGATATCTTTCAAATTTATTTAAAGAGAACTGGTTGAGTAGAAAGTTCATTAAGTATTTAGAAGTTTATTTGATTGTAGAAATAGTGACAGAGGTATCTGAATAGGAATCTTAATTGATAAAGTGATTTTTAATAAGGATAAAAAGATATTTTAGAACCAATTAAGATTAGAATTAAGAGACTTTTAAAATATTTTATGGGAAATGTAGCTTTTAATATAGCAGACATTTAGGAAAAGGGTGTAAGGCATTTGAAAAATAAACTTTCTGAAAAATAGGATTAACTAAATAAAGCAAATGAGAATAAATTATTTAACAAAAAACCTAGTGATAGAGATATTAAGATACTAGAATAATTTATAAAAAAGTAAAAGTTATGATCATTTGAAACATTTTTTAAAGACACACAAAAAGGAGCCTTTTAGACTTTTTTTTTTTCCTTTGGAGACAGTTGTCAAAATAATGTGCAGAATCTATTTTTTGGCAGATGATAATGATAATGAAACTAGCGTAATTAAGTAATGAATATTATGTGTAAGATAATTTCCTCTACTAAATATATAAATTTAGGCATATGCATCAAATATTTTACACATTGTATAATGTAATTCATTAAATAGCTTGAAAGCTGAATTTAAAGTGGTAAAAAAGTTATTAAAACATAATAGTTTATGCATCTTTTGTTACCCATCCTTTATATTCAAGTATTAAAAATCATCCAACTTATCTACTGTACTTGGTAATTGTCCATTCTAACAATAACTTTCTTCCACAATGGAGGAAAAAATATTCTACAATGAGATATTTAATGCTTTTATTTTACAGACTGGACTAAACAAACATTTACATTTAATATGGCTTCATTAACATTACTGATAAACAAACATTATTTATTTATCCCATGCTTATCTCAAATATAAATTTGATGTATTTTTTTCAAAGAAACTTTTGAATGAAATAGTGTGCAGAATGTCTTATAACTATAATAAAGAATATATTTTAAGGTAAAACATAAAATGAAAGTTTTTGGACTACTATTCAATATAAGATATTTCAAATTAAACTATTGGATCAAGAAAATGATAGAAATATATGCTGTACATAGGAATTAAACCACTAAACATCATATGATCACTGAGTGGCACTACTGTATGGAGAGTTTTGCCTATATATAGGAGTAGATTTATGGATGAAAAACTTTTAAGAGAAACGTGATGAGAATATTAATCTTCAATGATTTCAGATAAAAACTATGATAAAAGATGAGAAAAAAAAAATAAAGACAAAAATTGCCAGCAAATTCTTTTGACATCTTTAACTATGATAATAAGACTAAACAAAAAAAAAAAGTCCCTAGCAGAAAGTGCACAATGAAAAAAAAAAATTATAAAAATGTTTTCTACTGCTCAAAAAGAGTTAAACAGGTTTAAACTTAATTTCACAGCTAAAATAAAGATGTATACATTTAATGTGGAAAAGTATCTAAACAGATTAGTGTATATTAATTTTAAAAAAGGGAAGCCAGGATAAATACAAACAGGTAAAAAATTCTAAATATAAAGGGGGAGGGTACTAAAAAATCCAGAATTGTTTTTTTGGGAACAGTATTTAATAAACACAATCAGGTAGGGAAAAAGAAAATTTCTAAATGTATGTATTAAAAAAAAATCAAATCATTCTCTGTTGTATGTGTTCACTGTAGTGCATGCTTTTGCTGCTAATTCTCATGTGGGAATCTTTCTGCACCAGTCAGTGACCAGCATTATTAAGTTGTGGTGCCATGTAGTAGATTTTTCTGTTATGTCTGTTATTTATCAATTTTTGTGATTGCTGAAAATGGAATGATACAAAATTCATTTTTTTTGTTAGGAAAAACAGCTGCCTGGCTTGAAACAGCTGGCAAGCAAACTCCTCTCGGAAAAAACACAAAATGTCAAGATAATGCTGATTTTTATTTTTTTGATGCAACAGCATGCCCATTCAGAATTCATTTACAATAGTCAGCCATTTTACCTATAAATTTTGAAACATTCATGTGGTGCTGTGAAATAAAAACCCTGATTTTTAGCAAAGTGAGGTATACAAGCTTCACCACGACAATGCATCAGTTAGAACCTTGAAGGTGAAACAATTTTTAATCAAAAACAGGATTCCCCCAAATGAAAAAAATTCCTCAAAAGAAAGTTGCAAGTTTCAGGACTTCTTTGAAAAGTGAAAAAACACATTAAAACTGATGCATTGCATTAAATGGGACAGTACTTTGAAGGAAATTCAATTTTAACACCTAAAAATAAGTACACAATTTTTATTACAAATTTTTTTTTATTGCGTCTCCTCTTGTAAGTACTTCTCTGTGAAGAAAATTAATGACCAGATGCAGGTAGTCAAATGATAAGCCATCTAAATCACAGAAACATTTATTGTAGAAATTATGCTATGTATAAAGTTTATCTGAATATTGTATAAGAAACTATTGTTTCTTTAAAAGATGCAAGATTAGATTCGTACTAAAACAAACCAGATGTTTTTTGTTTAATGGCTTGTATATATTTATGCAGTTTGGCTTATGGTTTTATCATCAGATACATTCAAAACTTGAAAACAAAGGATTTATGGTTAATAGAACTGTTGTGTTTATATATAATTGTAATATCGCACTCATATAAACATGATTAACTATTAATGTATATATACACAACATAATCAAAATTACCCCAAATTCACAACTCAACCAGATTAACCAAAGAAAACAAATTAAAACATAACCAATGATTTCACTGCTGCAAACAGATTTCTCAGATGTAAAGTACTACACTTGAGAAGTCTGCTTAAAGCAGTTATGTATGGCCAGTCTGAATTGTGAATTTGAGCTAATTTTGATTATTTTATTAAATAGTTTCGTTTTACGCTATTAATATATACAACATATATGACTAATTTATTTTTGTCTGATACCATTGCTAGATATAGTGTCTAGTTGCTGAGCAACAATTGAAGGGCTCACATGCTCTTTTAAGTTTATCTAACATTTCGCCTGTACTGTATCAACTTGCTTCATGTGTAAATATGGTAATACTTCCAGCTTGTCTTGTATCATATTTAAAATTTAGCAGCTTTCAATCTAACATGAACTTGCCTCACTATTTTAATAATATAACAGAAATGCATACAGCAGTTCAACTTTGACAGGTATTTGTTATCTGAATTTATTTCCAAGCTGATTGCCTACTTATAGCAAGATCTCCTTCTACAATGAGATGGATTCACTGAGAATCAACACCTATTGGCATGTTTCTGCTATTGGATGTATCTTATCTACTTATATATCCATTGGTCTCTAGCAATGAATGCTCACTTCAATCAAAATAAGATAGAATCTTGACAATACATTAGTTTAACTATGACATTCCTCCCCTTGGCTAAAATTAAGCTTGAAAAATATAATTGAGATGCTATTCTGGACATCTTTATTGTTTCATAGCATCTTCAGATCTGGTTCCATTATCATCCGATTCTGTAACTTCATCAGCAGGTATGTTTTGTCAGATTTGGTGTCTTCATTTGAAGATCTAAGGTCACTATCCACAAGTTTTGGTGCCTTCATTTTCAAGTGTCCGAACCTCATAGACTTCACTGTTGGCTGGTGATCCACAAGTTCAATCTTAGCTGGTCTGTGCCTGTAGTGTTGCTGTTTATTTGTTTGAATAACCACTATCTGCAATCCTTTTAATTTGATTGCAATTGCTGGAACCCATTTGGTAGTCCTACTATCCATATAATATCAAACTTTGGTGCCTATATGCATTCTAGTATTTTTGTTTTCAAGACCATGAAACTGATATTTGTCCTAGAGTTCTAATCCAGTTTATTATCTACTACATCTGGATAGACCCTTTTGATTTTATATTTGTCATCACTGCAGTATCCGAGTGAACTAGTCATGATCTAATAAATTATGGTGCTTATCAGTTGATACAATAAGAGGAAAATTGATTTTCACTAAACATAGTAACTTTAACTCTTCTGTGAACCAAAAATATTTAATTGCCTTGATAATCTGCTAGAATGTAGGTAATGATTATATTTTCTATTAATGATACACAACTTGATTTTGAACCAATGGACACTGCAAACCCAGTATACAATTCATTGTTATTGGTGCATCATTAATAATAATTCTACTTTTGAAGGCAGAATCAATACCATTCACATTATTTCTATAAGCATTGATTTTATGTCATCATTACAGCTCTTTGGAATGGACTCTTCAATTCTCTTATAAGCAAATGGCTTGTCTTTTTAAAACAAGTAGCTTCTAGATGATTGACACACAATATTTACACACCATATCCCAGTGTGGTCTTGTGGTATGTGCATATTTTGGCTTGTCATATCTATAGAAATGTTTTTTATTTGTCTTTGCTGATTTATTTGGCAATTTTTACTATTGTCAGCTGGATATATTTTGACCCAGTTTTCACATTGACAAATTTAATGTTCTAGTCCATTTTGGAGCTCACTGACTCACAGTCGACTTATCTACTTGCCTATGAAGAGTTAGCTGAATCAAACATATCATGGTCTATTACCAACTTGTCTCTAAAATTGTGGTCTTTCATTCCACAAATATCAGAGGTTTATTAAAAAAACCCACAAGGTCACACACAGTTCAGCACTACTTCTCCAAGTTCTGCTGCAAAATATCTAGCCCTTTCCATCTCCTACTAACAGTTGAATGCATTTGGAATATTGAACTAAAATTAAACTTTTCTAAAGACATTCAACACACATATTAGATGATGGAAATAGTCCAATATAAAAATACAGCTAGGACACCATCATCACAAACCTTCAGAAAAACACTAAGTATTCGGTATGGACCCGATACTATATCAAACTTTAGACATTATGAAAAACTATGTCTAAAGCTGGCCAAAGTAGAAAATCATTTAACTTTCTTATGTAAATCAGAAGGGATAATTCCTAAAGGTTTGCAACTAAAACTCCAATTCACTCTCAGAGAGCTGAGAAAATTACTCAGAGAGCAAGTGAAGATATATTAAGAGAAAAAAATAAATGCTCAATTAATAAAGTAGAATGCATTCAATTAATAAAGTAGAATGTCTTCTAAAAATAAACTTACTGATGATGACTACATGAGAGTTTTTCAAGCAGTAAGAAGATCATATTTTATATTACATGGAAAAATAAAAGAATGTCATAAGAAAATTGCTAACCTACATGGGCATATCAAAAATCATAATGTACCAAGCAATGTAAGAGCTTCATCTGTTAAAAATCTAAGTTCTAAACATCTAACAGATACTGAAATTTCTGTTCTTGAAAGAGGATTAAACATTGCTGCAACACCATCTAATATCCCTTTATTAGATAAAATGGCAGCCACTGAGGAAGTCACTCAAAAATTGCCTTTAGAACCAGCAGAATTACACTGGAGAATAAAAAGAACACTTGACAAGCAACAAAAATTGCAGTCAAACATATCCTATGGGGAGAAGAAAGCAATTAACACTTGACAAACAACAAAAATTGCAGGCAAACATATCCTGTGGGGAGAGGAAAGCAATCAAATCTCTCAAAGCAGATAAATCTATAATTATTCTCCCTGCTGACAAAGGCATTGCAATAGGTGTAATGGATACAACTGATTATGACAACAAAATACAAGAACTCCTCACAGCAGGCCAATATAGAAAAGTGGCCAAAGATCCGATACCAAGTATAGAAACAAAATTACAAGCATTACTCAAAAAGCATCGCAAGTACTTCACGGATTCAGAAAAGAGTAAAATAACATCATATTTCAGCAAAATTCCTCATCTTTATGTTCTACCTAAAATCCATAAGAATCATGTTCCATTACAACCTATTGTTAGTTCTAGAGATTCACCTTGCCAGAATTTGGCAAGATTTCACCTCAAAGTTCTAAGTCCTTTGGCATTCAAGACCCAATCATTTGTCAAGGATTCTAGACACTTTGTAGAATTAATCAAGAACATGAAAATTGAAAGAACTGACTTACTGGTAAGCTTTGATGTGGAAAGTTTATTCACAAATGTACCATGTGAAGAAGCATTGTCTATTGTAAATAACAGATTAAATGATGATAATAGTTTACAAACCAGAACAGCTCTTCCTATTGATAGCATAATGGAACTATTAACATTCTGTATAAAAACAACCTACTTTCAATATAACACAGAATTCTTCCAACAAAATCAAGGAATGACTATGGACTCACCATTGTCTCCCCTGATTAGCAATATTTACATGGAAGAACTTGAAACCACAACCATAAAAAGTACTCCTTATCTACCTAAAGTTTGGCTTCACTATGTGGATGATACATTTGTTGTATAGCTGCATGGTGAAGCATTGCTACAAACTTTCTGGACACACATCAACAACATATCCCTTTCAATTAAATTCACAATAGAACCAGAACAAGAATTGGCATTCTTAGACATTCTTGTGACAAGATTGCCTCATGGCAAAATCAAAACTAGTTTACTGAAAACCTACACATAGAGGAAAATACCTAGCCTATACATCTAATCACACCAGAAACACAAAACATGGAGTTATACTATCACTGTGGAACAGAACAAAAGAAGTTTGTTCAGAAACTGGCAATTTGGAAAAAGAAAAGATCTATATAGAACAAACTCTTAAAAAAATGTTTATCCATCAGCTGTTATTAAGAAAACATTAAATAGACAACAAAAAGAACCATCGAGAGAAAAGACAATTATTGGTCCTATAGTGTATCCATACACTCCAAAAATAGTAGACAAATTAAAGAAAATCTGCAATCAGTATAACATCAGAACAGCTTTCCAGAGCCATACCATACAAGGAATTCTAACATCTATAAAGCCTAAACTTGAACTGCTGCAAAGAAAAAACTGCATCTATGAAATACAATGTGAATGTGAAAGAACATATATTGGTGAAACCAGCCGTCCCATTCAAAAGCACTTGCAAGAACATAAACTGATGATTAGAAGAAAAAAGGTGTCTAAGGTAGCAGACCATGTATGGACCAATGAACATACACTCAATTGGGAAAATACAAAAATATTGGACAAAGAAAAGGTACAAAGAAGAAAATTTAAAGAATCTGCTCACATGACAATGGCAAAAAATCCCATAAGCCAACCTAGCATGACTATACATAATGTATGGAAACAACTAATCATCTTTGCTCTGAGGAAAAAGTGGAGAAATCAGGAGGAACCTCATAGATAAGTATATGAAATTATTACATACTGTTGCCTTTGGCAGGATGGCTCAGTTGGTTAGAGTGTTACCTTAAAATTCAATTATCAAGAATCTAAAGACCCAGGTTCGAATCTCATGCTAGTATTGTCACTGGTCAGGCCAGCAACACCTGAAGAAGAGGGAAGAAAAATACCTCTCAAAATGTTGTGCATATACTAACCTGTTTGCTGTGATATTACTAACAGTTAGTGCATATACTAACCTGTTTGCTGTGATATTACTAACATTTGTTTGCTGTGATATTACTAACAGTTGAATGCATTTGGAATATTTAACTAAAAATAAACTTTTCTAAAGACATTCAACACCCATATTAGATTATGGAAATAGTCCAATATAAAAATACAGATAGAACACCATCACAAACCTTCAGAAAAACAACAAAATGTTCTATGCTTTTGTAATAGATTTTGATCATAAATAAATATATTTCTCATAATTTATTTCAGTAATTAATTTTTTACATTAATTTACCTAAATATAAACTTTGATCCAACAATTTTTACATTTTATAAGAAAAATAATCAAAGGAAAGTGAATAGCACTTAACCGCTATTCAAGACAACTGACCAACGTTCACAGCTATTTGCATAAGACATTTGGTGATAACTAGCAAAACGCAACTATTTTTCATAAATATTTATGTATTTTTACGATTATTTTTTACACTATATTGATTAATAATGTGGTAGGACTTAGATTTTTATTTAAGTAAATAATTAGTGATCATAATTTCTAAGACACAAAAAATCACTGGTGATTTCACGTAATGATTGGTTGAAATATAATTTCTTTGTTATTGCAGGCTATTTTTCATGTTTTTCCTCAGTTATTAACATTATTGTAAATTTTTTGTTATATTTAATCAATTTGAATCTTTTAAAATAATTCAATTTTTTAAAAGCTAAATTAAAACAATTCTGATTATTGTACATTCTGAAAGAAAACGAGT
Organism: Epiperipatus broadwayi; assembly: GCA_028023455.1. Taxonomy (NCBI): domain Eukaryota; kingdom Metazoa; phylum Onychophora; class Udeonychophora; order Euonychophora; family Peripatidae; genus Epiperipatus; species Epiperipatus broadwayi. Next base: position 12,618,709 of record JAQFVV010012398.1, on the reverse strand, counting down.
TAGATCCGTATTTAACCAACCAAATCAAATTTTTACTCAATCTGGCCAATAAGAAAATTCATTAGACAAAAGGTTAAATTACCTCAGCTCCCTCTAATATTACAATTTGCTTTATAAAATATTTATTAAATTACAATTTTAAATTACTTATAAATAATTATTTTCTAAAGCTGGTCCTGAATTTTAAAAAAAATTCAAGAAAAAAAAAGAAATTATGTAGTTGACTTCCAGAGACCTTGTGGTCAGCATCTTGCCCACATCTGATGTATAGCATTGGGTTATAAAGAAGAAAGAGACAACTTCTTTATACAGACAAATGTTTGCAGATTTGAATTTCAAATATAAATGAAGGCACAAATCAACATTTCAAATACTCATATAAGTATGATTAAATATTTTATTAATGTATATATAAATTTAGTGTACACAACTGATATACCTCTGCCTGATACTGTTGGCTAATATAGCATCTAGTTGCTATGCAACTATTTAAAAAAAGGACTCAGGTGCCCTTCTAGGTTCATCCAATACTTCCAGCTATACCATAACAGCTTGTGTAATGTGTAGGTACAGTAACATTTCCAGCTGCACTATGTCAACTTGCCTTATGTTAGGGTTATAATCTAAGTTTCCAATTCAGTGTGAATTTACCTCTGTTTTAGCAATATAGTAGACTACATAGTACTGCTGTTCAGCTTTGACAATTATTTGTTGTGTGGATTTATCTCCAAATAGACTTCCTGTTTATAGACAGATCCACTTTCATAATGAGAGCAATCTATTGATCTGCTTCTGCTATTGGATATATCTTATCTATTCATACATCCATAGATCTATAGTGATCAATGCCTAATCTGATCAAGATAAGATGAAATCTGGACAAAGTCCATTATTTGAAGATAAATTGAGCTATAAAACAAATGAAAACTAAAGTCTTAGAAAAAATACTATCCAATATTAAGATAATTTGGTATTCTTGAAGTGATTGATAATCAGTGCTACATATCAAAAAATTCTCAGAGAATGAAATCTTAATAAACATCCAATTGATTCTGATGATGACTGCAAAAAGTGATGTTGACAAACTATCTATGAGCTGTCTCTTGAAAAAAAACTGAAAACACACATAGATTTTTCTAAAAATTATATCAGGTAAAAAAAAAATTAACCAGCAACCAAATCTTTTCTAACAATAGCAAAAAAATTTATACAAATATTCAAGAACTCTCATAATGAACAGAAATATGTTTCCTATGAACACTATTATTTATCTTGAAAAAAAGTCGGAACTTATTTAGAATTCAGATAAACCAGTGAAAAGATAATCAAAAAGGATTCAGATTAAGAGGTTGTTGCATTAAATCAATCTTTGAAAATATTCTCCACTATTCCTTTGACCCCCAGTACGACTTTTGTACAACAATCTACAAATTTCGATTTTGAGCTGAGTTTGCGTGTAAACGGTAAACGTCACACATATGGGACTTACTTCGTTCTTTGTGCCATTATGTTTTCTATGGGAATATCTAAGAATTTTTTCTGTACGACAATTTTTAGATTTTTTATGAATATTTTTTGCGAAAGATACCTAAAAATTTTTTTTATCATTTTATATATCATAAAAAAGTTATTCCACAATGGTTGGACCAATTACTGAAGATTTTAGTTCTGATTTTCTGTTGAAGTTGTCTGTGATTCTGGGCCCTCTTCTCAAGTTACATTTTTGGATAACGTTCAAGGGTATGTAATTACTTTTTACTTATTATTTTTTTATAAATTATAAAATTTTCTATGCACTGAGACAAATAAATATGCTATAGAATAATAAATTATAATATTTTATATGTGATGAGACAAATAAATACCTATAGAATGATAAATTATAAAATTTTATATATGCTGAGACAAATAAATACGCTATAGAATGATAAATAATAAAATTTTATATATGCTGAGACAAATGTGATGAGACAAATAAATATGCTATAGAATAATAAATTATAAAATTTTATATGTGCTGAGACAAATAAATATGCTGTAGAATGGAAAAAAAGTTCGGGATTGGGGTAATCTGTCACCCCGTGAACTGATGCATTTTTTTGGCATGATTATAAATATGAATAGTTCATCATGCATGACCAAGTTTGAATTTATGGACAAATTATTGCATCAGCCTGGACTTGCTAAAGTTATGACCCGCAATTGATTTGTGTCAATTTTAGGCAGGTAATATAGGATATTGTATAGAATTTCTGGCTTCCCCAATCCATCCACTTATTGTTACAGTGCCATGTATTTGAACTCAGCCTTTCTTCATATCTTTTATGCAAAATAATAAATATATTTATATACAAGTTCATGCTACACAACTGTAATTTCATGTAATATAGGATATTTTATACAGTTTCTGGCCTCATCAATCCATCCACTCTGTGTTATAGTGCCATGTATTTGAACTCAACCTTTCTTCCACCCATGTAATCATTTTAATAATAAAAAAAATATCTTTATTGATGTATTTTTATTCATTTTATTTTTTATGAGTTTGATATTTTTTTTTTTTTTGAAAACTGTTATGTTACTTTTTTCTCCCCTAAAAACCATTCATATTGTTATAGGTACTTTTGCACAAATGAACACATCTGGCTCTAGAATGAAAATGGACCACAGCAAGGCTGCTGTTTTAGTAATTTTCTCAGTGAAAAATAACCTCAGGTAAGACTTCCAATACATCATTCTTTTTGTCATTTTGTGACAGATGTGATGAAGCTGTTTATGAAATTGTCATTTTATCATTTGAATTTCAAAATTTAGGATTTGTGAATCAGTGTAAAAATAACCATTCTTAAAACTATTAAAAATATTTTTTTTCTTAACTTTTTCTTTATGAAATGACTATTTTAACAGCTTCATTACATTCTTTCATATATGACTTTTCTTTTAATGGATGTTTTTTTTATATTTATAACTTTCAAACACAAAATATCTAATTTATTATAGTTAGGGTAAATTTTTCTACTCTAGAAAAGATTTTAGAATTCCTTTTGGGTAAATAGCAATTGACAAGATTGCCTAAAATACCTAGAAATAGTGTTCTGTAATACAATGTTATAAATAATACATTAATAATTTATATATATATAGCCTTTATTTGAAAATAATACATTAATAATTTATATATATATAGCCTTTATTTGAATGTTAACCTATTATTGACACAAAACACTATCTAGTGTTTTGTAATAGAAGTAAAAATAACAAAACAAAATTATGAAAGAGTTCAATAAGTTGAAACAATTCACTATATAATAAAGAATATACAAATTAAATACATACATACCTTCTACAACTTTGAATGTCAATCACTCCCCCCAACAGTTTTTCAGCATTGCTACCTTGTAAAGAAAGACTGAATTCAAATTTAAACTTTATTTACAAGATAGTATTGCTGAAAAAACATAACTCTTGAATTTTCAGCTAGCAATTTATATTGGTTCTACTTCTTATGCAACTTTATGTATTTCTTAAGGAATTTATTAATCTATAATTACAATGTGATTTTAGTCTGGGAAAGTTCATTTTTCCATTTGTGGATTATGTTCTAGCTCTTGAGTGTAATTATGTCTCCCATTGTGGTTGGATTTTGGTGTTGAGCGAGTTAAACTTGAGTGTTACTATGGCGGCTGATGAATATGAAAGAGATTCCATGTTTCTTCATATCTGTATCTTGTGGCAAGTGTCTGGTCTCTCTTTTTCATCTTTGAAAGTTTTTGTTAGAATGTTTTCATCCTTGTGAATATTGTGAACATTTTCATGCAGTGAGTCGTCCAAGTGGCACATGTAATATAAAGACAGTCTGATGATGGGAATGGGTTGGTGTTTGAGGCAGTCCTTAAGTGATATTACAAGGTAGTACTCAATCTTTGAGCTCTCTAGAATTATGTTTCTGATGTTGCTCAGCCCTAAGCAGGAGAAGATATGATCAAAGGTTTCATCATATCGGTGACAATCGTTGTAAGTAGGATCTATTTAGGTGATATTTCTTTTGTAATATAGAAATGCATTTGACAGCATGGCATCCAAATTGACCTTAAGTAGATAGTCCAGATATTTAGGCTCCATACCCCAATCTATGAAGTGAGACATTATCTTCCTGTTTGACATCCCTAATTTTGGGGTTATTGTTGGGTCATTTTTGTGTAGCAGCTCATGTATCTCCCATATTTTCCACTTATTTTGAAAGCATTCTTTAGTAGTTTCCATGTGATTTCGTAGCAACTGGATAATTGATTCAATCCAGCTAGATATCTGGGGGGGGGGTCCTGTCTGTTGGGGTAACTGGAGTCATTATTTGGGTAGTTGTATTTCTTGATAAGGTTGTAAATTAGACTGCACCTTTTGGAAATAAAATGTCCGGATAGAGTGAGACATTCCATTAAGTCTTCTAGGTCTTTGCATTCTTCATATACTGATTGATTTTGTTTTACCTCGTCAGATTAATATAGTGCAGAGAGCATTAATTTTTTGAATGAATGTTTTTGTAATTTTAATAGTTGATCGTGCTGAAAATTTTAATGCTTAGTAGTGCAACCTTTCCTTGAAGTAATAAGTAAATTTTAAAAGCTTAACCATGATTTTCCCCATTTCTTGTAGTAACATGTTTTGAATTTCTTTAGACATAGAAATATGAGATTTGTAAATGGAAAACCCCAGGAATTTCTGTGGATCTGCTGTGAATTTCATGTGATTTTCTTTCTGGTGCTTAATCTCCACAGTGCAAATTTTTGATAATTTCTAGATGGAATTCAGAGTATTTGTCTATAATCTTATAAAGGTGGCTCAGGTATTTGATTGATGGGAGGATGACTAGGATATCATCCATGCAGGTTAAGGCTTTAATATATTTGTGGAGCTTCAGGATGAAAATACCCGGGAAGTGTGTTTCTATTTCTTGGAGTAGTGGGTTAAGGTATGAAATAAATAAAAGGGCACTAAGGGAACCCTGAGGGATTGACATGTCCAGTTTGAATACTTGCATGACACTTCCATTAAGGGTGATATTGATTGATCTGTTGCCAAGAAGGTGATTGTTTAGGAGTTTCTTCACTCTGACATTGTCAAAGGCAGCTGTGATGTCTAACTGCACAGCAATGGGTTTGAACTTTTTGTTTTGTCTTACCTAATCTAAAGGGTTTACTTCCCCAATAGCCATTAAGTTAGATGACTCTTTTTTGGCAATTGTGAAGTGGCAATATGTTGTAGGATCCTTGATTGTATTTCATACTTGATCACCGATTCAATAATTTTTATCATGAATGGAGTCATCGAAATCAGTCTTATGGTGGTTAGATCTGATGCATCTTGATGGTTTTTAATAAATGGTACAAGCACAACTGGGTACAGGTTGCAGACTTTTTTTGTCTTGATAGGTGGTTTATCATTTTTAGCATTACTGGGATGGAAAAGTTGCTAAGATGTGCCAGTATAAATTTTGGTATGCCATGTGTACATGTTCTGGCATGGCAAATTTATCAGTAAGGTTTTTGGCAGTAATTCCATGTATCTGTTGTGAATTTGGAACATCATATTCTTCATCATCTTGTTGGTATTTTGTAGCTCAAGACTGAAAAATTGTTTAATTTGTTCCAGTATTGGAGTTCCGATGTAGGTAATGCCATTAACATTAATACTAGCAGGTGTGGTCTGTTTCTGATTTGTTTTCAGAGTCCACCTTAAATAACTTCTGGTCCAACAGTGTTGGTTGGAGGTATATTTTGGCCTGTTTAATCGCTATGTATTCTGTCAAGGCCTTTTGTTTGGCCTTGTATAGGTTCTTGAAGTGTATTTGTTCGATGGTGCTGTCTTTATGGTCATGTCTTTAAATTTGAGATCTAAATCTTGTAAAAGAGCAATGGGTCCTTTTCTTTTAGTAGTAAGATGAGTAATCAAGGATTGTAAAATTCCTATGAAGAAGAACCATGCCTCTTTGGGAGAGGTTTCTAGAATATTAATTTTGTTAAAATAGATACAAGCCTCAGAAGAGATTGTTTCCGAAGCAGATTTGGTAATTAGACTAATCATTTTATCTCCTCCTGCTGGGACCTGATGTTCAAGTTTCCCACTAAAGCCAGATAATCAGAGAACACGACCAGTTCAAGGCTGACCATGAAATGGATTCGAGGGAAGTAATATAGATCAATCAATGATTTGTGGCATTTGGTATAAAATGAGTAGCTTCAGGGGGAAAGAAGCCATCCCCACTCATAAAGGTATTGTTAAGGAGATGTACATATTTTTGATTGATGTATGAAGTTTTGATATGTGGTGTTAAAATCACCAATGATTATTAAAGGCCAGTTATAGTTGGCCATAATCATATTTATGGTGCTAACAATTCTATGATAATTTAATGCAGATTTAGCAGTATATACATAGAAAATATTAAGTCTTAGATTTCTATACATAATGTTAATTGCTCTTATGTTATTGTCTAGATATAGAGTTTTGAAGGAGTCAGGGTTTTTATTTTATTTATTAATAATCCAACACTCCTGGAGGATACATAATTTATAGATAGTTGAGTGTATCTGAGCTTATTTAGTTCATCTGCTAGAATTATTGTGAAATTTGGTTTCACGAAGCAAGAAGATATGAGGTGATGTGGAGTTAAACCATTGCTTTAAGGCAAAGTCTCTCTGGGGAGTTAATCCCATGGATATTAATTCCAATGATTTTGTATATCATGATCGGAGGAATGACTGTGGATTGTGAAGATTACCACATCCTTAATTGAAGGTTGTTTTTCAGAGTTAGTTGATAGTATGGAACTATCACTTAGTGAGTCTTCTTCTATGTAAAAGATTCTGTCAGTTTAATAAGTCCTTGTGCTTCTTTATTTATCATTAATTCATTCATGCATGAGTATGGATTTTGTTTTAAGCTGTTATATGTATTTACTGGTGAGTTGTGATACGCCTTTTCTTTTTATCTGCACTCCGGAATTTGGCAAGGCTTGTGTTGGTTGCTGCAGCTTTCAATTTCTTTTTTTTCTGTCTTTCTTTGTTTTCTTTCTTCATCCGTGCTAGATTTGCCCAATTTGTTAGGCTTCCTTTTTTTTCCCAGCATACATCTCATTTGGGAGGTCCATATCAGTTTCATCATCTGAGGAGTTATGTTCAGTGGATTTGATGCCTTCTGTTTCTTCATCTTCAGATTAAAGGATCTTAATGTGAGAAGTTTTAGCTTTTGTGCTAGGGGTTTAACCTTTGGTTTGTACAGTTGGTGGATCTGGTTCTATTATTGAGTTTTTGTTGTTTTCTTGAAGCATGATCTAGGGAATTTTTAAACAAGCTCTTGCTCGTTATCCCAGATAGCTGTAGTGATTGCTTATTTGGCTTCTTTTCTTATGTTTTCTTTAGAGGATGGATTTGTACTCTGTTTCTTGTTTGTTTTGGGGAGGTTCAGGAATATTACTAGTGTTATTTTTCCAATACAATCTCTGTGCTTCTGTATGATTCCTGTTGTCATCAGCATATTGGATTGGTTTGATGATATATTGTGCTTCCCCCGATTCGGTATCTATTTGAGGTGTTTTGTTGCAAATGATTATAATTGTTTATGTTGCAATAATTTTCTGGGTATGTTATAGAACCTATGCTATTGTTATTTTTGCATTTATGGTGTTTGTGTTTTTTGGTTCCCGCAGTCTGAACAGATTCTGGTCAAGAAATCCTTGACGTGTATTCTTTGCAAGCAATAAAAACACTGAGATCTAATACCTTTAAAGGCCAGAATCATAGGTCAACTTTTAAAGCTGACAACTGTGTGTGCAATTTTATATATGCTATCTTATTACATAATTTTTCATTCATTTTTTTAAATGACCATTGTTGACTAAATTTATTGAAGTTTTATAAATATTCATACAATTATTTATGTTATGCTTAATATGTTTCATATATTTGTCTTCTTTTTGTATTTTTATTGTAAAGTTTTAATACTTTTTGTAGCACCAATTTTATGTCCATATTTAAGTAGTGAATGTATAAAGCATATTTATAATCTATCCTATTAATTGTATTGTTATGTTCTTTGGCTTTTTCATCTATTTTCCTGGATATCTGTAGTAAATCATATCGCAAAGATCACAATTAATTTTATATATGATTCCTTTTTTGTATTTTACATCATTTTTTATTTTATAATAATATTAATTTATCTGGTCTTTTAGTATTTGATAAGTCAATCATTTATCAATATAATTTTTGTTTTTAATTATTATAAATTTTGGAATAACATGAAAGTTTGATCCATTTTTTTTAAAAATCCAAAGTACTATTACCATCATCATTTTATGATTTTGCATAGAATATAGATTTTTTACAATTAAAAAGTATGATTTTAACAATTTAAGGGCTATAAACATATTCTCTATATAATTTAATAAACGATTTTTTTTGTAAATCTGCTACATTTTTAACCATATTATATTATTTCTATATTAAACATTTTTAATAATTGCCATCTTTTGCACCTATGTTTGTTGTGAATCTATAGGAATACTTTTTTTAGTTTATCTTCTTTAATAAAATATTTTAAGATAATTTTATTATAATTACCTATGCAAATTTCTATATTTAAATATTTAATTTTATCCCCAAATTCTACTTTTATATATATATAATCTTTTTATAATTTATATGAAAAAAATAGGAATGGAGTTCACTAAGCTCCATTTTTGATTAAATTAGTAAGAATATGGAAGAAAAAATAGTGTACTTTCTACAATATACAATCTTTTATTAATAATGATTATAATATTGGTGACGTTTTATAAGATTAAGATGCATTAATTTCTATAGTTCACTTCTTTTCAAACATATTCAAATAATTTGGATACATCATAGGTTCTGACATGGAAAATTTAATCCAAAGGAACACTAAAAAAAAAAAAACAAACAAAATAAAACAGAAACTAATTCATTAGAATAATAAATTTTCAATTCATGCACAACTTAAATTTATTGCACCACAAACAATAATTCAAAGATCAGATTAAACCACAATTACTTCCCTCTCCCAAAAGTTTAATTTGAAAGATGAAAAAATGCTATATGCCTCACAGTAAGTGCTAATAAGAACAATAAAATTGTTTAGTGTTCAGAAGTTCATAAGTCTGAGTATCGTAATTGACAAAACTAGGCCACAATCCAGAATTTGGAGATCTAAAGTCTGCCATTTTACTACTGCAACACATTATGCAGGGCAAAAGTGGGTGATAATGGGCATTCTTAAATATAAAAAGATCTAAAAAAGTTAAAGCAATAACAGAAAATTTGAAACCTTTAATTAAAAGCACTATTCAGCCATTAAAATAAAAGGTTGAAATTAGTCATTATTAATAGTAATTTAATCCAGAATTCAGGTTAAATTCAGAATTATATTATTAATAACAATATTATTATTATTATTTTAAGAGTTAAGCATCTGAAAAAAAAAATCCATAGAGTTGACGACGCTAATGTAAAAATAGAATAACTTAATCATAGCCGGGAAATAACCAATAAGAATAACTTGCTCAAACACATGATCCTATCTACAAAAAAAATAAAAATATGATTCTCGAAAACTGAAATTTTTTTCCTAAATAAATGAGAGATTATAGTTATTTAATTATATATGGATATCCAAATGAATAAAAGAAAATCTTGTCTAATGTATAGAAAAACTGCCAAAATTTCAAAAAATGCATAAAGTTGACCAAAATATTCATTTAAAATAAAAATACATATGAAATTATTCTAATGTATGTTAGAGAAAATTCCAAACAATTACTCTCATTAGTCATACCAAGAGATTGGTCAATAATGCTACAAATTTGACCAATCAAAATATTTATTTGCAAACTCATTAAAACATTAATGCAATTAAGATATCATTCAAAGACTTGGTAATTATTTTTTTTAAAATATAGATAACTATGAAATATGTATATATTGTTAGAAGAACTCTACCACGCAATAATTTGGAATTACCAATGAAAACAAGTTTACCTTTTATTATTCAGATACAGTAAAATCATATAATAAATAAAAAAACACCATAAATATACTAAAAATATATCTAGGACTCCTCTGACTCAATTAACAAAGATAATACCACATATTGGTAAAAACGATAATGATCAAAATTGGGACAAAGTTCTTAGAAGGTGAAAAATGTGGATATGTAACTTACTTAATTGTAAATAGACACCTGGCAAAATAGTGAAAGTAATATTGAAAGATATAAGAATAGTAAAATTATAGAATGGTGGAAGTTGAAAAGACATATTAAACACCTTTGCCATTGTTATGAGGATACCTTGCCAAATATTAATCTAAATAAATCTTTAGAGAAAGAATTAGAGAAAAAAACTTTTTATTGGAGAATTTAATTACTGATTCAGACCAAATTACAGTAACTGATGATAAACAGGTGTTTGAACAGGGGGAAAATAAAAGAACTATGTCAAAAGAAGAAGAAAATAAAGTTATTACCAAAACTCAGCTTAAATGTAAAAGTAATTCAACAAACACATTTAAAGATATAGTAAATAAATTAAGTCAGTATTTCTAAAGTAGGGGGAGGAGTGAAATGTCCAATAAGAGATTTATTTTTGTAAATATCACAGATTCCTTCACTTTGATAACATTCCCTTTAATGAAGAAAATTACTCTAGAAGTTTACTTGAGCGTTCAACCCAAAATTATAGATTAAATTAGAATAGAATTTGTATGCAAATAAAGAAGAGGGAGGAAGTAACCAAAATGGTTAGACTGGATTATAAAAGTTAGTGTTGATTTAAATTGATTACATATCAGCCGTAGTCAATTATAGACAAGTAGACTGATTAGCAGTGGTCTAAAATGGAACAGTGGCAAGCAAGAAGCAGTTACTTGTTTGTGTATTAAAGATTATTATCAATGAAGAATAATTAATGGAAGTTTAACCGAACCATAAGAAACGACTTGGAAACAGAGATGGTTAATACATAACATATAAAGTGTTTGTAAGTATTAAGGTTGCGAACTTTAATATGCTTATTTCTGTTTCAAAAGACATTTGATTTGAAAGCACAAATATAACAACTGGATTACTCCTGGTGTAAAAGAAACTATTTTTCACCGAGGAAAATAAATAGCATGTGAATATTAACAAATTATCTTTTTAGGTTGTTTTACCACATTATTATTATTAAATAAATATTATATATATTTTTTGAAATATGTTGTTTATTTATTTAGCTCTCTTATTGGTCTTTAGAAGCCCTCAGGATACAGCACGTAAAATTTAATTAAGGCTAAAAGAACAGATTACTTATTTAAATAATAGAATACCTAATCTTATAAAAATTAAAAAAAGCTTACTACTAAATTAAAATGATAAAGAAATATTTTATAATGTAAAACATATTAAGAACTGTATATATACAAAGATGACACCATATCCACTATTCAATATCAATATTTCAATTATATGCCATTCTAAAAAAAGTTAACAAACAAAAAATACATTGGTAAATTAACTAGAACACTGTAAATATTATATTTATATATAAATTATTTTCCAATTGGCAGCAGCATTTTCTTATCTAATAATAGGTATTCCCACTTTAACATAATTGTGTGAAGACTTTAAGTCAGATTAAAAAAATATGTTACCTTCAAAAATTTAAAATTTCATTTGAAAAGACTTTGAATCATAAATCCAGTGATCTTAGCAATTCTGTCACACTTAAAATAATTTGTGAAGCCCTTCTTTTAAATATTAAAATTGTTAAATTGTAAAAAAAATAGTATTCTGTAAGTTTGCCATTGGGGTTAAAAAATGAAATAATTTGTAAAAAAAAAAAAAAGAAATTTAAAAAAACAAATCAGTACTCATACATATGACAATCCATCCCACTCAATGGTTCTGTTTCCATGCAAAAGCACAGAAAAAAAACAGTTAACATGGGCAAACTCATGGCCTAAAGAACAGTTGTGTGCATATTAGCCATTGTAGGTCTAGATTGCATTGCACATAGCACGCTAATGTGCTTTGTGACACTATACAAATAGTGCACTTTTTCACCTATCACTACCGTATGATGTAAGGGTGTATAGAATTCAACTGGCCATTACTCTTTTAATGTGTAATCGAAGTAATGATCTTACATTCTACCTGATATACTGTTACTTAGTAATAATTGTAAGTCCATCATTGCGCTTCCCTACACATCTTTGAAGGTGAATTTAATTTCAAAAGGGTAGGTTCCGCACCATTTCAGAGAATTCATGGAGAAAAATCATGTTTGTGCGAGAACAATTACGAGACTACTAAAATGGCTGTAGTGGAGCGCTACACACTGAAATGTATAATGTAATTCAAAAATGTAATTATTCCATTCTATTAAATAATGTTGTTTCGTAAAGAACAGCTACGAGACAAATCAAATACCTGAGATTGCACATCATTTTAGAAATCCTAAGGTTGGTTTGATCAGAGTAGTAAATTTATTGGCTGATCCTTCAGATCGGCAAAAACAGCAGTCACCCCCTACACACATTCCAGCCCTACGTGCTGAAATATATAATGTAATTAAAAACTGTAATTTAGAAAATAATGTTTTAAAAAAAAAGTAAATGTATTTTGAAAAAAATTCAATGTTTTATATCTAAAAAAAAATGTAAATCCCCCCCCCCCAAAAAAAAAAAACAAAACAGAAAACAGTGAAAGCATTGCTTTAAAAAAAAATTAAAATGCAAATCAGCCCGGTAATGTTATATCTATTTATTTTTGACTAGCAACAGCGCCATTGAGCGGGATGGTTTGTCATATGTATGAGAACCAACAAATCTAATCAATTAAAAAAAATTATCCAAGAAAAACAATATAGTAAGTTTTATTATTATTTTGAGGGAATGTTAATATATATGTTAGTTCTTAGATATGTAAATACATTATAATATATAAAATTAAAAGCATGTAAAGCACTTGAAAGAAAAGCTATAGAGAATGCAAAAAATATTAAATGCCAAGTGCTTTTGAGGCTGTTTGCCTCATATTCATAGTGGTAATGCAAAATGCAGAACAGAGAAATAAAGGTGATATGCAAAGTATATACAAATGATTTAGATAGCCCAGTGTTTGGAAATGTCAAAGCAGGCACCATGTCTATTGACAGAGTTATTGTTGCCATTAATGAAGTATGCTTCTTTAATTTTCTGTTTGATGTCGGTTTTCTCTATGTAAACTATTTTGGGGTTGGAGGGTTCAAATATATGGCTTGTCTTCTTGAAATGTTCTAAGAGTGTTGAAGAATTGTCATTATTTTTCTTTGCTCTATTGTAGGTGTATCTATACTGAGCGGTCCTGTTGGTTATGCTGGCTTTGGTTTCACCATAGGTAAATGACGCGGCATCCGGATTGGGGGCATGAGATGCTATAAATGACATGGGGGGTCTGACAAGGGTCAATTTTGTTGATTAGACAATTGGTGCAGGGGTGTGTGTGAAAACTGACTTTAAATTTGTTGGCCAGGACTTTAATTAGTTGGTTGGAGATTTTAGGTATATGTGGGAGGGTAATATATAAAAGCTTAATATCATTAATATTGTTTGTGATTTTCTTATAAAATTGTTTAATTTTGTGATTAATGATGTTGAGTTTATAGCCTGCTTGTAGTAGATCTTTGGTGTAGAGATGTATATTATCTTTTCTATCAGATTCAAATTTGCATAGTTGCATATTTCTGTATAAAAACACATGAAGGCCTGCAAATTTATGAGAGCTGGGGAATTGGAGTGTGGGTGTATAAAACCTCTAATTTCAGGGGGCTTTATCATCATTGAGTAATTTATTGTTCTCTCATCACACGTTAGACAAAGGTCAAGGCATTTAAGACTCTGGGAGGCATCTTCTGCTGTGGAGTTGATGGTTAGATTGGTGTTTTGTAATGTCTTGTATAATACAATTTGTAGTATGTTGATTGGCTATGATGAATACATCATCTACATACCACATGTATATAATGTGAGGACAGTCAGCTTCCTATTTGGATATACACCTGGGTATCGTTTTACGTGATAGATAGGTTCCTCAGAAAACACGCACAAACGAAATCGCGCAAAAATAGACGTAACTTACATTGAAAAAGGGGGGATGCGGTCTGTGATTTTTCAAAATTCGCGTAAAAGCAAAGCACCAACGTAAAATTACTTTAAAATTCGCGCAAAAAAAAAATAAGGAAATAAAATATGATTAATAAAAAATTTCAAATTTGAAAAAAATTGATACAAGACAAACTTTTTAAACTATTTTTTTAACTATAATACAGTATTTAATTTTATTCAAAACAATATGTATTTTTATGCATACATTTTTTAATACACATTTTAATTATTATCGCTATTTACCGGTAAACAAGTTCATTTGCAAACTGATTTTTGATTCTTCACAAGAGGAAATACAACTAGCACTAACTTCACTCTCATGTGTTGTTTTCTGGTGACAATGTAATTAGTAATTAATCTTTGAGATGATGATTTTATTAATTGTTTATGAATGCAATATCCAGACATACAACCATTTAGCTCTCGTTGGAATTTAACAGCACGTTCATGATTAGTGTCGTTTATAAGAAAATAATTTGCCAACTGATTAGAAAGTTGAAGACCTTCTCAAATCATTTTTGCAGTGAAAGGAACAGGTTCCACTTCTGTTTCATTATCTTTTTCTACGTTTTCTTCTGTATCTAAACTTTTATTTTTGTCTTTAATTTTTTAATTTTCAATTCCATTTAAAAATCAAATTTTGTTTCACTGCTATTACTCACCTTTTAAAAATAAACTTGCAGACACTAAATGATTAATAATTGATTACGTTCTTTTTTAAAAAGCAAAAACAGAATGTGATTAAAAATGCAAAATTAACACGCACAATGTTTGAACAAATTTACATTATAATCTTGTAAAATTTAATGTATATACATAAAATGTGGAAATCATAATTTTAATTTCATTATTGTATAAAATCTTACTATTATAAAGCACTGAAAATATTGAAATTACTAAGATGAAAATCGAATTCCAATAATGTGCCATTACTTTCAATAAATGTAAATGCGCAAAATTTATTATTTAAAGTAATAGCGCATTATCGGAGTTCGACTTCCGGTGAAACACGAATCGCGTAACTTCAAAATCGTGTTAAATAAGTCCGCGTAAAAAGAGACCCAGGAGTAATTAGTTTTTCAAAATGATTAAGGAAGATGCTGGTGCGATTCCATTGAGTGGGAGACACGTAGGCCAACCATTTTTCATGTTGTACCAATTGCACTCAATTGTGGTATAGATATGTTTGTCCATCCATGCCAAGAATGAAACAATGAAATTGATGCGTTTGGATAAGAGAATGTTGGTCAGTTCCTGTTGGATGATCTGAATGGATTGTTTTCTATCAACAGATCCATATAATTCTTTAACGTCGTAGTCATGCATTATGTGTTCTCAATTTATTATTTCACAGTCTTTTTTATAATTGCATTATTATATTTTTAAAACAATATTTTTTTGATAACCTTAATTTGAATATATATTGTAATCTTGAAGTTATATTTTAGATATATGTATAGTATGTACAACTTAAAACACATCTGTGTGGTATTTATACTGAAAAGTATTATGCATATACAAACGAGCACAGTAAGCAATACATATTGTAAATAAAGCATTATAAACAAAGTATGAACTACTATCTGCTAACATGCACCATTTATTAGGGGATTTGGAGCAAGATACAGTGGATACAGTGACTTATCTGTATATATATAATAAAAACATTTTTATAATTTTTCTTTGTCTAATATCTATATTTATCTCGGAGATAAATGTCTGAATATAGATGGAATTAGATTTTAAATACAATAAAATAATTATTTAGGTAGTCTAGATATGCTATTACTAAATTTCGCTTCAGAATTTTTTTTACTTTTTAAAAATAATCACATAATTATTTGAGTTTTTACTTTATTTGTTCAAAATAAAAAAAATATTTCA
The DNA here is from genome assembly GCA_028023455.1 of Epiperipatus broadwayi. Lineage (NCBI taxonomy): Eukaryota > Metazoa > Onychophora > Udeonychophora > Euonychophora > Peripatidae > Epiperipatus > Epiperipatus broadwayi. The sequence goes on along the minus strand of JAQFVV010012398.1, from coordinate 12,602,630 downwards.
ACGTTGATGCAATTATAATTGATGTTTAATTAAAACACATTTCAAAAACAATAAAGATACATTTTTTTATAGCAGTGAAGAGCAAATTAAATATGTAAAAACAGTTACAAGTAAATTTCTATTTTTATATAAGAATATATATAAATCCAAACAAGTTTTATAATTTTGTTAATATTTTTTCAGCTTAAATAAGAATATATATAAATCCAAACAAGTTTTATAATTTTGTTAATATTTTTTCAGCTTAAAAAGTTATTATAAATGAAAAGGCATCAATTTAATTAAGGATTCATTTTCAGAATGTCGAATGGCTATACCATAACGCAAAAGTAATTCAATGTGTTTTGGCCAGTAATTATCTTTAATCTCTATCCAGGAATTTTGAGGATCTTCAACAGTCCGATTCATCAAATCCTAAAAATAAAAAAAGTTTACTTTTATTATGTTAATTAGAAAAAAAATTAATATAATAAAAAATCTAATTAAAAAAAAATATCCAGAAAAGAAAAATAATAATGATTGTAAGTACTAAAAGCAAAAATAGTAATAAAAAGCAGATTATAAAAAAATAAGGGTAAGTGATGCAATAGTACGAGACAAAATGCATTAGATTAAAGAAATAAAAACAAACATAATTGAAAAAAAAATGAGGAAGTTAAACAAAAAAGAAAAAGAAAAATAATAATGTAAAAAATCAAATATCAAAAATATTGGTTATAAAAAAAAACAAAAACTAATAATAGCATTAATAAAAAAAAAAGGTAAAGTATAGAAATAGGATGAACATGGAATTATAATAGGAATAAATAACATAAAAAAGTTTAAAAATAGATAAGAGTGAAAAACATAAAAAATATTAATTGCCACGCCCATAACTGATATTTAAATTCAAACTGGATAAAATTTGGTATTTTTTCAGATTCAAAACAAGTTTAAGTTTTTGAATTTAAAGTTGTCTATAATAATGCAAGTCATTCAAATTGATTAGTAAATGGATATCTAGTTTTTCTTAGCTAGAGAGTAAAACAAGGATAGAAGATTCAAACTCTTATCACTATTTAAAAGTCTATTTTACCTTTAAAATGATGAAATAATAAAAAAATCCAAGTTTAAATAAAAACAAATACTAAAATAAAATATATATCAGTCTAATATTTTAAAAAGTAACACAAAACATTGATTGTAATATATATATATATATATGACTTTCAAGCTCCCTACTGCTATCAACTCCATCTAACCGAGATACATGACCACATACACGTGAAAAAAATAAATGATCTCTATTATACGTATTTTATACTGAACTAGCACTCATCAGCTGGTTCAGATCACCATCTCCCACACACATATATAATCAATGCTCAGCTTATATTAAGCAAATCTTCAAACTTTAATGGATAGGCATCAATCTTTTCCACCCTTCGGCTCTTCAGACATCTATGTCATTGAAAATCTGATGAACGAATGCTCAAAGCCCCTGCTGATGCCAATCTTGTCATGCCCATGTTAACTTTAAGTCAGTCTGGCTCCTCACATATAGGACCTTAATATGACCATTCAAATATGTAGAAAAGGAATGGGCAGATTACAGAATGAATGTGTAATATTTAAATACAAGTATATTACCTATACTGAGCTTAATGTAATTAGAAGGGATATGAATTCAGACTTTCAAGCTCCCTACAGCTATCCACTCCATGTTATACAACTGATACCTATGTCCACATACATGTGAAACAGATAAATGATCTCCACTATACATATTTCATGCTGAATCAGGACTCACCAGTTTGTCCAGTCCACCATCTACCACGTGCATATATAATTAGTGCTCAGCTTAGATGATTGCATCAATAGGGGCTTTGAGCATTCCATCATCAGATTTTCTATGATATGGATGGCCAAAGTGTTGCAGGGTGGAGAAGACTGAAGCCTGTCCATTGAAGTCTGAAGTATCTTAATATAAGCAGAGCACTGATTATATATGTGTGGAAGATGATGATCTGGATGAACTGATGAGTGCTGCTTCAGAATGAAATATGTATATTGGAGATTATTTATCTTTTTCACATGTAGGTGGTCATATGTATTGGTTGAACAAGATGGAATGGATAGCTGTAGGAAGCTTGAAAGTCCGAGTTGAAATCCCTTCTAATTACATTAAGTTCAATAAAGACAATATACTTGTATTTAAATATTATATATATATATCTCATTAAAACCAGTCAACAGACAATCCCAACATGATATATTTAAACCTTATCGATTCATTGCAGATCAAAAGTCTATCTAAATTTAATTCAGTTTTCCAATCCATAGTCTCTTTTTTCCACATCAGACCAACAACTTATCTATTCATCTCACATGTAGTTTCTTTTTAAGACCTTTACAATTTATTGAGCTCAATCCAGTTGTAAGGTTATAACTGTTCATGTGTTATCTCTTTTAGTAATATGTTTAACTTAACATCAATGATATCCATGATAATTGTTTGTTCTCTCACCCATATATTTCATTTTCAATCTATTCTTGTTGCTCCCAACATAATCTCTCCATACTTGGTCAAGTAGTTTGAAGTCTTTGCATTGTTCATCTGAATAATTCCAAGTCATATATCCAAAAGTAAGAAATAGTAAAACATAACTATTAAAAATTTTCTTTTTCCAACATATAGACATATTTTCATTTAGTATAAAGTTATTCTTAAAGCACATCATTCAAATTTAATTCAATTATTAATTCCATTTATTATGTCTTCATCTGTATTAATAATTTCTACAAACAATAGGCACTTATAATTGGTAAAGAAAAGATAGTATGAATGTCAAGTTACTGAAGCATGGAATTTTCTTCAGGAATGTGTTACGAATACTTGAAAATTTATTCTTAGGTTTAATAAAAAAAAAATCATGATTGGTTCTTTGAAAATGATCCTAATATTAGAGTCTTAATTAAAAGGAAACATGACATTATCTGCTTGGCATAATAATATGAAATTTCATTAGCAATCTAGAGATTTAAAATGAGAAATTCAATAACCAAGAAGGGTTATAACTAATTGATGGATTAAAACTGCAAAGATAGACATTTTCTAATGGTGCCATTTTAGATCTTTTTTTGATGTATTGAAAATTAATTGTACACAAAGAGATATTATAGTCCTATTTAATTTACTAATGACACTCTTATATGATGGTCTTTCAAATAATAATACAAGAATTGAAATGATGATTTTTAATTATAAACCATTTTATCTATTCATTTAAATTTGGACAGAGATATCCAACTAAGTGAAGTCAAAATAGCTCAGTTCTTTGTAATCTTAAAATGTAAAGATTGTAGTTCCCCATAAGATACTTGAAGAAGTTTTAAAGTATGGGTGATATGTTAGCTTCAAAAACATTGTCATTTAAAAAAAACAAAACAAAACGGATTCATGAAGATATGATTCCTGAACTAAAGAATGCTTCTATTGTTCTGATTTTTCCAGAATAGACTTTTATTGAATAGATGGCTTATAATAATCATTTAAAACAGGAATGGTACTTTCAAGACTTTTATTGAATAGATTGCTTTTAGTCATGGATAAATGCTTACTAGAGAGTAAATGTGATTTTAAAGAACTAAAAAGTGCTCAAGATATGCTTTTTTTTTTTGCCAGACAAATACAAAAAAAAAATTGTCAGAAACAAAGAAATGATTTATATATTACTTTTATTTATTTGAATCAATTTGAAATTAATTGGTTACCAGTAAACTTTTAGTCATTTCTACATGAGGAAGTGAAATGAAGTACTATTATTATATGTTGAAAATCTGAAGAATTTAAAATGAAACCGGTGTTAAATAAAGTTGTGTATTAGTCCCAACTTTGTTTTTGATTTTTATGAGAATGATTTTAATAACTATTTATAGATGGCTTCATAAATCAGGGATCAAGATGTGATGCAAATTTGATGGTAGAATTTTTAATTTAAATTAAAAAAATAGGATATTTTATCATGCAGTGATAAAAGAAAAATCTTCAGCAACTTTTAGTTTAGATGGTTATCTACATGAGAAAGCGAGCCAATTTAAACATCTTGGAAGTTTTTTTAAGTGGTCAAAAGAGGTTATTTTATCACAGGGACATAACTACAGCAATAAAATTAGTTATATATAACCTTAATTTATTATAAGGAAATGAGGCTTGGACTCTCAAGTGATATAACAAAATGATATTAGAAAAATTTCATTTGAGGAACCTTTTAAAAATATTAAAAATACAATGGCAAAATCATAAGACTAAATAAATAACATGTTCTTCAACTTTTTGGATGTATTATTATAGAGCCCACAGTTGTAAAATCACATTTGATATGAAAAAAAGGAATCGTACCAATAAAGATGCTACTTGGAATTGTGGACATATAATTAATTATCCAGATACCTTTTTTTTTTATTAGTATTTTAAAACTATTATAATTTAAATATTGCCATACTATCAATCCACTCAACCATGATATTATTATTGCTTAGTTATACTAACTTGCTCTCTGGAAAAAAATTTGCGTTGAGTTTGTGATTCCCATTAAAAAGTAGACAGACTCAGGCTGGAAATATTGGATAAATAGATATTTTATTTGATTATTATACTTTTTTAATCATTACATTTGTTTTCAGTAGTTATAGAGCCCACATACAATAGCAACATGTCTTCTTGCCATGCCTACAATCTAAGTTTAAATGCAAACTAATAAAATTTGGATTATTTTCATATTTCAATCTACTAATTATCCAATAAGATCAATAAATGTGTATGTAGCTATTTTTCACTAGAGAGTGAAATGAAGAAGAAAAAACATACAAAGATATCAATTTATAAGTTTCCAATAATATTTTCTATTTTACTATCCTTTTCTGAAGGCTTTTACAGAAGCCTTAGCCCAGTGCAGTAAAATTTAAAAATTCAATTTTTTTTTTTTTTAGTTTTTACACACACACACACACACACACACACACACACACACACACACACACACACACACACACACACACACATATATATATATATTAAAGAAAGACAAAAAAAAAAGATAAGATGATGCTAATTAAAAATTTGATTAGAAGAGAAAGAAACAAATATAAATAAAATCGTGTACAATTTATTGTTAATAATATACATGAATAAACAAAATCGGCAATTTAAAATGATTTGAATTACTAACTTAATGTCTAATACATCATATCTGAGCATTTATTATTATTTTTGTTATGCTCATTTTTCTTTCCCAAAGAAAATGATGTAATTTATTCAGTATTAAAAAAGTGGATAAAGCTTTTATAATAAATAATTTTAATTCATTAATTTTATTTATTTTGGATTCCCAACTCACCTCTAGAAGGACTCGGAGAGGCGTAAAAGGTAACTGCAAATAAAAGAAAATGTGTGAAATATTATTTTTATTATTAAACTGTAAGAAAAAATAAATGATTAAATTTAATGATAAAAAATTGTTCCCCAATTTTTATATTTAAATAAGGACACGAGGAGCTGTCCATCAAACCAACGCTGTTGATTGTATTCTTGAGTTTTCATTTCAACAGTAATAAACTAAATGACAACTGTAGAGTTCATGCAATGAAGATTGAGGTCTTCAGATATTACAATCTCATCAGTTGACAGTAGGTTCCAAGCCTCAGGGCTCAAACTTGGGTCAAGGAAGTCACAGCTACTTCAGCAAAATGCAATTACCCCTAGCAGATTGAAGAATGCTAGCCCAAATTTTCAACAATGTTCTGGGAAATATGAAATGTTTTAATAAAGTGAAAAAAAAAAAAAAAGAACATTATTAAAAAAAAAAAAGAAAGCATGTGGTCTAAAACAATAATAATAAAAAAAAGATAATGAATTTTCAATAAATAGAAAATTACAATCTTTATTTTTTTGTGTGTTCAATGAGGTAAAAGAAGTTAAAAAAAAAACTTTAGTCCTACTAAGGAAAAAAACTACCACAAAAGCTATTTTATAAAAATATTATTAAAATTAAGATTAACTCTTTTACTGCTTGGCAAAAAAATCAAAGAAACTTAGCTTTAATCTGTGTGCATTATGTCGAATAGGAATAAATCCAGACAATATATATATATAATAGTATTTTTAGTCCCTTAAGAGATCCTGCAATATTTGAATACAAAACTAATAGGTTGCCTACAATAGTTTCATTCAAATGACAAATCTCATCAGGGAATCAAGCCAAGTAAACATTATCTCTCAGCCTGCCATTCTATCATTTCATTAAACTATACAGGTTAAATCAATACGTTTACTTCAATCCAGTCTATCATCCAATAGTGGTCAATTAATGGGTATCTAAATATTCTTAGTTAGATAACAAAAAGTTGCAAAAAAAAAAAAACACTAAAAACCTCACCATTCAGCAATTGACAAGTCAAATGAACAATACCTTCATTTTACTGTTTTACTAAGAAGACTGATGAAAATATCTTTGCAATGTAATACACATTTCAAAGACTATTATACTACTATTACATTTACAATACACTTACAAATATTTATTACAGTTTGATTTATAAGAATCAAACTTTCTGTAATCCAACTTTGAAATAATAAACTGAAAATTATCCTTAGCCCAGATTTAAACTTTAAATCTCAGATAATATATTGAGACAAAATTGATCTCATGGAATACAATACAGTATTGCATATATATATATATATTGAAACAGTAAGATTCGTATTGGAATCTTAAGTTTCACCCTTTTTTTCTATTCTCCCACTCACCGCTCTATCCTACCCAATTTTAAACTTTTTGGTATCGAATTATGTGTGTAGCAATATTAAAAATGTGTAGATATATGTAGAATTCACCATAAACACGCACACATTTCGATCTCAAATTTAAGGCAATAAATAAAGATAAATAATATAATTTAGATTTCTTCTTTTAGTTATAAAAAAAATATATATTTTAACCATTTATTTTAAATTGTAAAATCCGTTATTTATTGCTTTGTTTAAATTTCATTTAATAATAATTTAGAAATAGATTGTAATATTTAATTAAAAGTAAAATTAATCATATTTTCCCTTTTGTATTTGAAATTTTAAAAGCCACGGTCGATAGGAGATAATAGATTAATTAAAGAAAAATTCTCCAAAATGTAAACAATAGAAAGGCAGCTTTCTCTATAATTAAACTTAACAAAATGCATTGATTATCCTCAGGGCAGATTAAGTGGAATCCAAAAATAAACTATAACAAAAATGTAAAAGATAAGATCTAAGAAAAGAGGCCATTTTAGACTTTCTAGAAACTTGGAGTTGAACTTTAGCTTTGCTCTCGAGCAGTTGAGAGTCTCCAAAGATATATATTGTTTTTACATGCCACAATATGCGTAAGTAGAAAGCGCCAAAGACTATTCTCCCCGGAGATGGTCGATTGATTGCCGAGAACCTACGCCCATGCCCTACATAAAATCAACCAAAGAAGATCTGCTGCCCTGAACAATTAGAAAACTGCTGCTGCTATTCAAGTAACTAAATCACCTAAATACTGTAAAGAACTGCTAATGCTAGGATCATGAACAATTTGCTGCTGATCACTGAATCGGAAAACTTCTCATAAAACAGGTACCTGTATCCAAATTCTCTAGAGTACTCTACTAATATCCCACTATAGTTCATTCATTTTATATAACTTATCAATTATAAACTGTAAAATTCTCATTTGTAATACTATAGATTTAATAATTAATATGTAAATTTCTTTAATAATCTAGACTGCTTAACTCTATCATTCTTGGGTACGTATTTCTAAAATCTACATTTTATTATATAATTATCACATGCTCATAATTTTCTAAGTATAAATCTATGATTGCTTGAAACAGTGGGTGCGTGTCAAATCTTCATTAATATTTACCTCCATAAATTATTTAATATTTTCATATAAATAGACACGCATTCAATGCTTCATTTATTGTAATGCAGGAGTCTACTGCTTAGCAAATGACTGACATATTGGCTATAGTTTACTTATTGTTTTATATTTTATCTTAATTAATAATTCCATAAAATTGCATTTCTTTGAGAGTCGCAAATGATCTTTATTAAATGTTGATAATGTAGGGCCAAGTTATAAAATATATTTAAATCTTAACAGAATCATCTATACATTATAGACGTGTTACGTTTTAGAGATGCGATGACCCATTATAAGCCTTGAATTTTCCGGATTCTATAGGGTTGAAATTAACCCCAGTCATCCTATACAAGCTGACAAATGAATGTCCCATAGGATTTGATGACCGTCATGCAGCCTGGAAGCAATTGTGGCACAAACTACTTGCCCCTGATTATGCTTATGTGACCCCTTACCTCTTTGGGCCTCCGGCAAATGCCAGCCCGTTCTAAACTCATTCACGGCTTTGCAGTTTCAATATACTGCCACTTCATATTGCATTTCTAGACCTACCACATGTTTTCTTTTATATTCTATGTATAACTCCGTCCCTGCATTAATGACATAATTCACTCTCAAATAAATGTTTGCCCCTAGTTATGAATAAATATCTTTAATTAAATAAATAAATGTCCACCACTACGATTAATGCTACTTTAGATTCTTGCATTGCAAAGGTATAAATCCCTGAAGGCATGCTCTTGAAATACTTGCTTGAGAGTTTTAGGTAGCTAGATTACGTCATCAAATAAATGTATTTCTCTTTGTAAACATAACAGTATTGGAAAATACCATTACTGAGATCTTAAATATAAAGTATTATTGGTAAAATGATTTCATATAAATGTTTCTAAACAAATAAATGTATTTCTTTAATATATAACAGTATCGGAAAATTCCGCTACTGACATTTAAATCTTGCCAAATATTATTAGTTTTACCGTTAAATGATTTATTATAATGTTTTAATAAATAATTTCAAACTATATGTCTGCAGTTACATTTTATTTATTCGATACCCATTCCATATAATATTTCCTCGATTCTGTAAATATGTTTAATATTAATGTTATTATTAGCTAACTCAAAATCAAATTCCTGATTCTCTTGCATCTTCCTCATCACCGTGCCTAAAGAAATGTTTACTAACGTGGCATCAGATGCATTGTTTCATAGATTGTATTGTGGAACTGATAAACTATGTTCAAACTCAGTACTATGGGTGGCTTCGCTACCTAGATGGTGCTGCAGTTCTGTGTGGTGGTTGAATTCTACACTATGTTAACAAATCACACGTTTTCTGACCGTTACATATATATATATATATGAGAAGTAGAAATGAACCCAAACAAAATTTACTGTACATATTTATTTAAAATATATACACTGGAATAATGATTAAACAATACTTTTGATATTTAAAGTATTACATAAATTATTTAAAATCAATAGTTAAAAAATCTATTTAATGTATTTTTATTAATCTAATTCTGACAAAAATCTAAAACAAAATTGTTTTTCATTTTGTAACAGATATTAATTAGAGAATTACATTATCTATTTTTATTTGGATTAAGTAATAAACTTTTTCTTAATTAAAACTAATTAGTTTCAATTAAACTTTTCTGCATCATTTAACTGTAATTATCCCTATTGCCCTGAATGAATCAGCAATAAAAATTTGTCTTTTAAAATTATATTTGTTTTAGTTTAGCATCTAAAATGCAAATTAATAATTTGTCAAATTATTAACGTAAATGAAAATTTTTTAAAAATCAATTTCTATTTATAATTGATGAAAATTATAGCAGCAAATGTAAAATATATGTTTGTCATCCAATTATAAATTGCAGCCATAAATTATAATGATTTCTTTGTTGATTTGATTTCATGTAAAAGTAAATAATTTATACCAAAATCATAATCATTATTCTAAAATAATATATTATTTCACAAATATTTTGTGAAAAAAATAATAAATGTGCAAAAAAATGTTCTAAAACATACATTTTGACTTTAAAAATCAAAACAAAGAAATCAGAATTGTCAAAATTGTTGACAGATGCTCTCATGTCTAGAGAACAAGAAACAATAAATCAGCACATTGAAAGGCAGGCTCTTTCATAATTGTTATACTTTAATTTTAAATATTACTGATTTATTCTCGATAAAATAACAATAAAATCAGCAAAATAATCTTAAAAATATTGGCTTAAGAACAAGTTAAAGCATGTACAAAATTAATTGTTCAATATGGAGAAAATGTTAATGTAAGTTAAAAAAACAAAACAATTAGCATGTTTTTTTTTTAAAAATCCAAGATGAAAAATACTTAATTATTCTGTTTTTAGTTTCCTCTATTGTCTATAAATGATGAGTTGCAGATAAACGTATTATGTTTTAGATTGGAAAGAATGCAGAAAGACAGTAGTAGCATGTTGATTGAGATTGAAGGCACACAGAAGAAAGGAAAAACTTTTCTACTGTTCATATGACTGCTTGCCTGACTAAAATCCATCAAATTATCAAAGCTGAATTGAAATCAGGACAGTCAGGATTATTGTTACTATCTATAGCTCAGACTTGACAATGAAAAACCAATTCATTTGTAGATTTCAATGTTACACAGAAGTCAGACCACTGATCTTAAGATTCCAGTGTTATAAATAAGTTACTAGTCACAAACAAAAGAAATCTACTGTCAGTCCCTTAAGATCTATTGTACCAATATATAAGGCAAAGAAAGAAGAAACTGTGTAGTAAATATATATATATTGAAGCCGTGCATATATATATACAATGATATATATGCTGGCTTCACCATTCACTGTGGACTAACTAAGACTCTAAGTCCAACCACAGTGAATGTATGTTTTTCTTAAACTTAAAGAATGACCTGCATCAACAGTTATATATTATTTTAAGGGAAATTATTTTAAGAGGGGGAAAAGTTGATGAAATAAAATATAAAAAAATAAGAGAATTTTTTTAAAATTTTTCTTTAATTTTAAAATATGATGGCAGAAAGAGATAAGATAAATTTTTGTAATTAAACATAACCCATTAAAGAATGCAATTATTTTATGAAAGATTTTAATTAAAAGAAAATAGATAACAGGAAAAAAAAGTGAAACAATAGGCTACTAATAAATAGTTTAATTAAAATCACAATTGGGGAAAAGTGGTATAAAAAAAACTTTTCTTTTGTTCTTCAATCTGAAAAATCTGCTGAAGCTCTTGCTAAGGACTCTTATATTAAGAATTTTTAGAATTGGCTGAAAATTATTCTTTTAAAAAAAAGAAATTCATTTTGTTTAAATTCCTGCTTGCTGCCTTTTCATTGTCACTGTAGATTATTTGCTCTACATGGATTCAAATCCAGAACTTTGTTACTCTACTGAAATGCTGCAGTAGTTTTCTTTGCCTTCACTCTCCCGTCTCTGGGACTGGAGTCGTAAGGATGTGAGCCAGAAAAATGCCTGACAATGCATACCCTATAGTAATTTAATTCTTTTTATGGAAATATAAATATAAAAAAAGAATCTGCCATGCAACATTAATGGAACCCATCTTGACACATGCACTCTAGTTGCTGGTAACTAACTATCCTCTTATTTGAAATGAGTTTGTCTTTTCTCAAAGTAACTCTAGAGATATGTTGTTCTTTTTTATTTAAACATTTTGTAAATTGTTTTTTTTCTTTTTAATATTGTAATTGGTATTGGGCTTAATATATATAATGGCGATGAATCTTCTTAAGCTGGGTGACAATGCCTCACTAAACTTCGTCGCCATTATACACTTATAATTAAGCATTTCATTTTATGCATAGGTTTTAAAGACAAAAAAAAAAAAGAAACAAAAATGCAGAAAGCGCAAATTCTCCCCCCCCCCCTTTGATTAATAATGTAGTGTTACTTATTAAGTATTAGTTACTTGGTATAGGTCTTGAGACTTAATGATTAAAGATTTGATTTAGTTTTCTTTTGTTAAAAAAAAAAGAGAGGCCCTTATCTATATTTCTTTGCCATATATATATTTCCTTAATTCAATTCGAAAAGGTTACAAACATATATGTGTATTTTTTTTAAGAATGTAAAATAACAAAACTTTCGTTTTTCATCTAGCTGTAAAAGAGAGATTACAGTTGCCCGTATTTATCGATATTAAAGTTATAAAAAAGGAGGCTGGCTGAACATTAACTAACTTTTTTTAACATGTCCGCCCCTTTGTCTAAGTGATTTAATTGTATTGGAAAATAAAATAATTATTTTATAAGGAATTTTTTTTTTTGGTTAGACTTTCATAATGTTTTGTATATGTTTACCAACTAAGGTTTTTTAAAAAAAATTTAAAGGTCCTTGGACCGTATTTATATTATATTGTGTACTGGGTGATCTGTGGGCATGTCTCTGCACATTTTGGCACTTTCCTCACCATGTCTGCATAAGCTAACATACCCACCTTGGGATCACAATGAAGATTAATAAAAATTGAATCTCATCTCTATCATATAGATAGAACTGGACATAAGCAACAAAACTCCATGCTTGAATTCGGATCACGCGGTTAGTGAACAAATTCCATTTCTCTAACTCAGTTTAGAGATAGAGAGCTATCCAGTCTCATGTTAGCTCTTGGTAGCCATTTGTGTCTCGGGGCTCATCATTTCCCACAATGTTCTGTCATCTTAGTATGTAATATTTTAGATTTATATTTATTTCAAAGACTTTCTCTGCAGAATATTATTTAAGTGTCTAAATCAAGACTGAAAATATCCGTAAGAGGGGGTCACTATTGAATTTTTGTTAGTAGCATAGAACGGTATTTTCAATGCTTTCCTGTACAAACTTTGCCATTATAAAGAAATATAAAAGATGTAATCTAGAGCCAAAATATTTGGACTTTCTTCTAAAGCTAAATCTCAATGCCCTTCCAACAAGCCACTTTCTTGTGATGTATAGAGGTTTTTCATCTTTGGACCCTGTTTGCTCACTTTGCCATAGGGAGGATGATACCATATTTCACATTTTCAACGATTGTTCCTCTCTTCAGGGCTGTAGAATATTGATTAATAAAATTTATACACCAAAACATCCAATTATCAACACACTCATAAAAGGTTTTGCTTATGGGGATTTTGCAATTATAAGAAGTGCAACTTTCATCACTTTCTGTCTATGATTTGTCAGATGCTTCCTAATCTTCAAGTCTGTTATACCTGATCCAACATTAATTTTTTTACAAAAATTAAAGATATCAAAGAAAGAGATTTGAAGTTAGCTCCTCATCTAATAGCAAATTCCACATGGAATCTTATTAATATTGGACATTAAGTAATTTAATGGTTTATAAATGTATTGCCAAATTTAATGTTATTTTATAATTTTTTCTTTATTGTAAACATAATTGAATAAACCTGTTTTTGATACTAAGGGCCTCTCTTTTTTTTTTAACAAAAGAAAACTAAATCAAATCTTTAATCATTAAGTCTCAAGTCCTATACCAAGTAACTAAAACTTAATAGGTAACACTGCATTATTAATCAAAAAAAAAAGGGGGGGGGAATTGGCGCTTTCTGCATTTTTGTTTCTTTTTTTTTTGTCTTTAAAACATATACATAAAATGAAATGCTTTATTATAAGTGTATAATGGCGACGAAGTTTAGTGAGGCATTTTCACCCAGCTTAATAAGATTCATCGCCATTATATGTATTAAGACCAACACCAATTACAATATTTTTAAAAAAAAAACAATTTACAAAATGTTTAAATAAAAAAACAACAACATATCTCTAGAGTTACTTTGAGAAAAGACAAACACATTTCAAATAAGAGGATAGTTACCGGCAACTAGAGTGCGTGTGTCAAGATGGGTTCCATTAATGTTGCATGGCAGTTCCTTTTTTTATATTCATATTTCCATAAAAATAATTAAATTACTATAGGGTAGGCATTGTCATGCATTTTTCTTGGTTCTTCGGCTGGCTCACATCTTTACGACTCCAGTCCCAGAGACGGGAGAGTGAAGGCAAAAAAAAAACTACTGCAGCATTTGGATTTGAATCCATGTAGAGCAAATAATCTACAGTGACAATGAAAAGGCAGCAAGCAGGAATTCAAACAAAATGAATTTCTTTTTTTTTTTTTAAAAGAATAATTTTCAGCCAATTCTAAAAATTTTTAATATAAGAGTCCTTAGCAAGAGCTTCAGCAGATTTTTCAGATTGAAGAACAAAAGAAAAGTTCTTTTTTATACTACTTTTCCCCAATTGTGATTTTAATTAAACTACTTATTAGTAGCCTATTGTTTCACATTTTTTTCCTGTTATCTATTTTCTTTTAATTAAAATATTTCATAAAATAATTGCATTCTTTAATGGGTTATGTTTAATTACGAAAATTTATCTTATCTCTTTCTGACATATTTTAAAATTAAAGAAAAATTTTAAAAAAATTATCTTATTTTTTTATATTTTATTTCATTAACTTTTCCCCCTCTTAAAATAATTTCCCCATAAAATAATATATAACTGTTGATGCAGGTCATTCTTTAAGTTTGAGAAAAACATACATTCACTGGGGTTGGACTTAGGATCTTAGTTAGTCCACAGTGAAACATACATTCACTGTGGTTGGACTTAGGGTCTTAGTCCACAGTGAATGGTGAAGCCAGCATATATATCATTGTATATATATATATGCACAGCTTCAATATATATATATTGCCATTTTTTTTTTAAAAAACGCCAGCTTTGCATATTAAAGAAGATTTATTTCTGTTGACTAAGAAAAAAATATTTAATTTTTATATACTGGAAGATTTTCTACTATAATGATTCATTTTTAAAAACAAACAACAAGAAAAATAATCAGTGAAACTTCTGGACAAGATCCGAGGATAAAATATTGAATATTTTCTTAGAATTTTATTGTGATTTCTAAAGACTTATTTTAGATTTTTAAAAAATATTATTAGTATGGCTAATGTGTGTTTTTTCATGACAGATGAAACTCCAGTTTATAAGTAACACAATATAATTAAAAATAATTTAAAATGCAAATCTAGAATAAATAAAAATATTTTATTTTCATATTCAAGTTAGGCATGTGTGTGTGTGTGCTCGCGTATTATGTATATGTTTACCAGTTAATCCATAATACATTGTTAATATAGAATAAGCTCTATAGATTTAACGAATTTATTATAAGTGACATATTATTGGGATATTATAACATGCAGATGTGTGCATATATATATATATATGAGATTGTTTAATATTTGTGACAAGTTATATATTTGTAAACTATAATTTAAATACCTACTATTAAGGTATAGTTTTGTGTTTCAATCTATTGAAATATTATTTAATATTTATAAATCAAAATAAAAATGATTTATTTATATGTAAAGCACTTTTCAGAGATTTGACTTTTTATTATTCTTTCTAATTAATAAATTTGGTAATCATTATTTTAAGTTATCCAATAAAATTATTTAATGTAAAATATATCAAATTTTAGATGTTCAAAATCAATCCCTAGAGTTATTGTGATCCTAAGTTAGTTCAAATTATAATAAAATGTAATTATATTCCAAATAAATAAATTGCAATGTAAATTTTACTCAATAGAAGTACTTTCAATTATATTCATAATCATTTTCAACAAAACTGACTTAATTTCAAAATGGATAAAAATACGATAATAAACAGACAATCAGCGAATATTAAGATTAGTGAATTATGGGATATGTAAATTGACACGTGGTTTACAGTTGATGCTGTTTTACTCCATTTTGAAATTAAGTCAGTTTTGTTGAAAATGATTTATGAATATAATAACTTCTATTGATTAGTTTACATTGAAATTTATTTTGTTATTTATCGTTACTTGGAATATAATTACATTTTATTACAATATTTTTATTAGCGAACATTTATTGTATTATATATATATATATATAAGTACAAGTGTGTGTGGGCATCCAGAGAATTCTCTGGTTGATCCAAAGATAAAGATCACTTTTAAAGTTCACTCACATCATTTTATTTCATATAAATACTCTCATGATATCATACTACCAGAACATTGATGATGATCAGCATTGATATAATTATCCCAGTATGTAATTATTCTCATAAACTTATTATAATCAAGTATTATGAAAAGGTAAAAGTTGAAATTCAAGATTTTTATAATGCACTAAGCATGCTTTTGGCAGACCACTGCCAGAATCATAGTGCTGTATTAATTTAGCAGTTAAAAATTATGCCTACATATAGACATAATTTATTATGTAAACGAGAACTTCTTATGTAAATGCCGCATTTACATATTAAGCCTCATTTATACAATAAATTACGTCCATATATAGACATAATTTTCTATTGCTAAATTAATACAGCACTGATTTTGGTAGTAATCTGCTGAAAGCATACTTAGTGTGTTATAAAAGTCTTGAATTTCAACTTTTACATTTTCAAAATAATCAATTACAATGAGTTTATAAGAATTACATTAATTAATGAAAAGAAAATTAAATATTTAGACTTACTGTAATTATTTTAACATTTAAGAATGCGTATGCAATTGCAATATTGAATGCTCTTATATTATGTCCTAAGTTTGGCTAGATGATTAACATAAAATTTATTGTAATGTATCCCTTTTAATTTCTTAGTCACAAAGGATGATTGATGACATGTAATGACTACTTTATTATTTATATTGGATTCTTTTGATGATTTATGATCATGATCATTGGTTGAGGCTTTATATACTTTTGGAGATGATGATATTTTCTATCATCTCCATATACCTCTTTTCCATGCCATTACAATATTTATATATGATGAATTTATTATAAGATTAATTGTCCTACAGACAAGAGCTTTTCAAACTGGGGTGTGGTCCACCAAAAGGGTGTAAATCTTGTTCAGGGAGTTGCAAAAATAAATTTCAAATTTTAAAATTAGAAATAGATATTTAAATTTATTTATATGTATATTTTTAAAATTTTTATGTGAAAATTTATACATTATGCTATATACCACAATCTAAAAATCATTGTTTATTTTACACATCATATATGTCAGTACTAAAACATCAAAAATATCTTTATTTAAGCAGTTTATTAATTATGTTATTGTAGCAAATGTCACTGGTATTAATGCATTTGATAATTCTTCATTAAAAATTTAATTCTGAGTTGGATGAGGTCATTCAATCAAAGATAATGAAGACATCATTTTGTCTTGTATTTTATCAGAACTGCCAGAACTATCCTCATTTTCAGCACAAAATGGTGGGAAGCAAAAAAAAACGCCATGTGAAAAAATTCTTAAATATAACCCTTACTTGAAATATAAATGTATGTCTTCATATAAATTCATGTGAGCAAGCCTCTATATGTATTTTTCTGAAAACAGTTATCAAATAATTGTATAAGATCGAGAAAACTTAGACATTATTTAGATACTGTGCATAATAAATTTAAAAGTAAGGCAATTGAATTTTTTGAAAGGTCAAAGAATTCAAATAAGTAGCTAAGTTTTTGTCAAAGCATACTAAATTAAATGACAAATTAGCAAACCTTCTTTAGAAATTGCTTTATAATTGCTAAAAAAAAAAAAAAAACTTTATATAATTGGTGAAGATCTCATCTTATTACTAGCAATACAAATTTGCAAAATTATTCATGGTTCCAAAATATCAAACCATTTAAAAACAATTCCTGTGTCCAATGACACAATTAAAAAAATAGATAGCATTGCTGACAATATCATATCTATATTATTATCATGAATCAAAGCACTATATTTGCCATACAACTTGATAATCAACTGACAATGTGAATGATGCTAATTTAATGGTTCTGTCAGATATCCGTATAATTTGAAAATTCATGAAGACCTGTTGTTTTGAAAAAATCTCTATAGTGGAATTAAAGGAAGAAAAAAAAGTTATTTACCTTTCCATTAACCTTTTTTTTATATATAAAAAATGAATTTAAATGACAAAAGTGCATTGGATTTTGCATCAAATAACTGCAACCGTGTTTGGCAGGATATCAGGATTTACAGAATTAAAAACCCAAGACAAGTTCATTGCATTATCTAGTATATTGACATATGGTTAATAAAGTGTTATGAGAAATTCAATGATAGTCAATTACATAAAAAGTCATACCAACTAATACAAGATTCTTTCAAATTTTATGCCAAGAGATAAACTCCAACATATGAATTTCTTTTATATCACACAGAAGTAAGATGGCTAACACATGGCAAAGTTCTAAAAAAAGTTTTAATATTTAAAAAATTAATTAGGGATTTTTCTTCTTGATAAAAATCCCACATTAACACCTTATTTTCCTAATCAAAATTGGATATACTTGTTTTCTTACCTGATGCAATTTTTTTGAAAAGTAAACAAATTGACAAACATATTAACTGTTAATATAAAATTGCTAGCATTTTAAAATAATTTTTTTGCATGGGTAAAAAGTTTTAGGAATAATAATACAGAAAATTTTACTTCTCTCCATAAATTTTTTGAAGAAAAATATTTTATTATCATCAGAAAGTAACAGAATAATAATTAACGGTACTTGTGTATAATTCAATCGATGACGTTTTTGACTTACCGATTTCCCTTCCGGTAGACTTCGACGTTTTTTGCATGACAATGTTGTCATGGTAACCAAGTGACTGGCATGATTAATCCATCAGAGAGTCAATTTTTTTTTTTTCACCCGCGAGATTTAAAATTCGTAGAGAGGTTTGGGAAATTTTTTGATTTTTCTGTCTATTGTGATTTTGCTATCCACGGCATCACAGTTACTTTTTTGAGCTGTTAATTCGGGTAAAGTGTTTTATTTATCTGTTTATTTTGAATTTACAAATATTTTTTGTTAATATTTCTACAATTGAATTATGTTTTAATTTCATTTTTAATTTCTGAATTGTATCATACAGAAAATTATTTTTCGTAATTTATTCCGGTAAACTGTTTTTTATTTATCTGTTTATTTTAAATTTACAAAATCTTTTTGTTAATATTTCTACAATTCTCAAATTATTTTTCGTAAATTCATCGGCAATTATAAAAATTACAGGGTGCGACGCCATTAATACCAGATTTGCATTAAATGACGCCATTAATACCAGATTTGCATTAAATCGCGTCTTTTTAATTTAGCTGTTTATTTAAAATTTACAAAAATTTTTTGTTAATATTTCTACAATTGAATTACGTTTTAATTTAATTTTTAATTTCTGAATTGTATCATACAGAAAATTATTTTTCGTAAATTCATCGGCAATTTTTAATTTCTGAATTATATCATACAGAAAATTATTTTTCGTAAATTCATGGGCAATTATAAAAATTACAGCTATGAGAGTAATACAAGGTATAGGTGTATGCCAAGCCTAACGGCTTGTCAAAAACACAAAGGCCCCCCCCCTGCCAACTCCAGCGCTGTTTTTTATAATTGAGCATAATATAGGGTGGTTTTATAAATTAGAATATAGTTTTTTCTAAATTATTTTGACACATGCATGTACATTTTTTTTTTTTTTTTTACTATTTGCCTGACCTGCGTCAGATTTTTGCCTTTTTTTTTTGTTTTTTATCACGTGACCTGCGTCACATTTTTTATGTTTAATTTTTTTTTAAATTTTTATATTTTTGCCATGTTTTTTACCATGTGATCAACCGATGACGTATTACCCTGAAGGCATATCGGTCTAATGTTGCGTTTTTTAACGTGTCGTGTTCACGTGATCTGCAGACACATTTTAGCGACTAAATGTGTCTGCAGATCACTTGGAGACGTTATCTTAAAAATCGCAACTTTAGACCGATGTGCCTTCAGGGTAATACGTCATCGGTTGAATTATACACAAGAACCTAATTAACCATATCACAAATTGAATGATTTTCTTTGAAAACTATTTTCCTAACTTAAATTAAAATAAAGAATATGATTGAATAAGAATGTCATTTGGATCATCCCTACAATTTAGCAATCTCACACAGTCATTTAAAGAAGAACTAATTCACTTGGGAACAGATTTAAGCCTTGATTTGTCAGCATTTTGGAAACAGCAACAAAAACAATAGCTTCATGAGTAAAGACAGCCTTAAATATATTCATTCCATTTGCATTCATATATCTTTGTGAAACTGTATTTTTATTGGTATTACTAATTAAAAATAAGCATAGATCTTGTTTATCAATGGAAACATTGAAAAAAAAAAAGTAATGCAGTGTTAAATACTTCATATGATATTGACTTTTTGAGTAGCAATATCCAAACATATTTATCATTTGAATTGTTATTAAAATCTCTTATAAATATTATTCAATTTTTGTTCTAATTATTATTAATGAGTGTTGTTTTTCAGATTTTATAATCTCTGCAATATTTGCAATTCATTAAATATTTTGTATTATAATGAAAATATAAATAAGAAAAATTATTTAAAGAAACTAAATATAAATACAATAATATTGTATAATAACAGCATTTGCTTCTATTAATTTTATCTTTTGGGGCTGCAAATGTTACTAGATATTCCATGGAAGTCTTTATATCAAGAATTCCCAAAGTGGTTGATATTGATCCCCTGGGGTTGATTTGAATTTTCTAGGGATCAAAGGCAGCAAAAATAGACCCCCTTACTATCTACTATTTGTTTGTTACTTCAAAATATCTATGATTTCAAAAAGTACCTAATTAAAAAGAAAAATATTAAAAAAAAACTTTTTTGATAAAAACACATTACATACCAAACTTGCAGACGAAAAGGTAAAATGTGTCATTAAAAGAGTCACACGCAAGAATGCATGAAAATACATGTAGCACAAACATATTTGTGCATTGTCTTATCAAACATATCAAAGCAAGTGCGAACATGAAAAAACAGATGTCTACACTTGCTCGCAGTGGGACAAGACCATATTCGATATTAACAGAATCTATCAGTTTTGTACAGTAATGCTTTTCTAAAACACTGTAAATTGGTTCATTTGATGTGACATGTACTTATTTGTGATTTGAACTTTGAATATAATTATTTATTGAGGAGCAGTACTACAAAAAAGAAAATCAGAGGACACAGTTTATTTATTCGAGTTTGAACAAAAATCTTCTGTTTCAAGTAAGTAGATACTTTATTGTTTTGTTTTTTATCACAGGGGCTGTCAAAATTGTTTGTTAATAAAAGTTTTTATTTCTTATGATAATAATATGACTGAACCAAAAAAGAAATGCAGACTGTACAGCTTGGACTATTTGAAGCTAGGATTTGTCCTATCATTATCAAACAAACATTTACCAATGTGCCTCATATGTGAAAAAGTCTTTAGCAACAATGCTATAAAACCATCAAAACTAGCAGATCACTTGAACAGAATTCACCCTGACAAAAAAGAAAAAGATTTGTCATACTTTCAATCACTTAAAGATAAAATTCTGAAGAGAACTATGATAGATAATATGTTTGTTTCATCATCGAAGCAAAATGATGATGGATTAAGGGCATCATACAACATATCCCTACTCATTGCAAAGTCTGGAAAGCCACACACCATAGGGGAGAAACTGATTCTACTGGACATCATGGAGGTATTGAACACTGTATTCCACAAACCTGCACAAGATGTTATAAAAAGGATTCCTTTGAGCAATAACACAGTTCAAAGATATATCAACGAAATGAGTCACGATGTGGAAAAACTTGTGTAATCATTTGCAAAAAAAAACATTTTTTCCCTCCAATTGGTCGAGTCAACATTACCCGATAATGAAGCTTTGTTGCTGGCATACATTCGCTTTATTCATGATCAGGAAGTGCATGAAGAACTGTTTTTTGCTAGAACTTTAGAAACTGACACCAGAGGCAAATCAATTTTTAATTTAATGGAGCTATTTTTCAGGGAAAAAGTCATTCCATTGATAAATATAATATCTGTTGTGACAGATGGAGCACCAGCTATGGTTGGTCATTATCGCAGTTTCATAAGTTACTTGAAACAACACATATCTGAAGTGCTGGCAGTCCACTGCATAATCCATAGGCAACATTTAGTAGCCAAGAAACTTAGTGACAAATTGCACCAATTGCTTGTTTGTTATAACAGCTATGAACAAACTCCGAAGTAACACTTTGAACACTAGACTGTTTGCTTGATTATACGAGGAAAGTGATAAAGATTTCTATTGATTGATTCTCCATACTTAAGTCTGCTGGCTTTCAAAAGGTTTATGTTTGGTGAGAGTTTTTGCACTTTTTCAATCTGTTTTAGAGTTTTTGAAAGACAGGGATTCCAGTTTGAAAGAAAATTTACTTAAGAGTAAAATAGATATTGCTTATTTAACCAACTTATTTGGCAAATTTAATGATGTTAATTTACAACTGCAAGGAGACAATTTGAATCTCATCAAAGCAAAATCAGTCATATCGGCTTTTGTTGCCAGATTAATGTTTTTTAAGCAAAATATTGCAAGATCTGAGCTTTCCCAGTTCCCCAACTTATTTAAGATAGGCACAATCCAAGAAGAAAACATCTTGCTGTATGTCAACCACTTGGAGGCTCTTCACTTAGATTTCAAAACTAGGTTCGAAGATATTCTATCATTGGAAATACTGGACTGGATAATAAACCCATACACTACTAGTGCAGAACCAAATATAATTTTGCAAGATGAGCTGATAACCATCAGCATGAATGAGGATCTCAAGGTACAATTCAAACAGGGTTATCAAAAGTTTTGGCTGCAACAAGATATTCCACTTCTATACCCGGCTCTATGGACTGTTGTACAAAAGTATTTTCTGGCATTTCCATCATCGTATCTGGTAGAGAGAGGCTTCAGTGTAGTTTTAAACCTGCTTCAGAACAGACATCGATTGCATATCACTGAACGTGGAGATTTGAGAATGCAACTCACTAATTTAAAACTGAACATAGATAAATTGTTGACAGATCAGGTGCACCCATCTCATTAAATTCAGTTTTCCATGCTAATTTATTTGGTATTCTTATTTTTATAATTCTGATTAAAATCTTTCATTGTTGTAATTTTGTTGATGTTTAATTCTGTCTGAATATGTTGATTTTTTCACTTCATTTTTATGTTTAATAAAGTGATTTCAATATTTGTACTTATTTTGAATTTACATATTTATTTCATAAATGTCAAAAATTAAAAATCACTTTGCTCATATTTTTTTGCTTAAATTTTAGTTAGTGCAGGTTTCAATATTAAATGTTGCACAAGATAATCCCATATTCTGTAGTCCTTTCTTTTTCAGTCATGAATTACAAGTGATTAAAATGAAAAGTTTGATATCTAGTGAAATATTTAATATCAAGTACTGTAGAAATTTATTAATTTGAGTAAGTAAAGTAAATGACTAGTGGGCAGATGGTTTTAAAAGTTTTTGTAAAGGGGTCTGTGGCCAAAAAAAGTTTGGGAACTCTTGCTTTATAGGAATGAATTTGAGAATCACTGCTATAGATATTCGCTATACACTTTAAAGTTTGATGCTAAATGAAATAATTATTTAACTACTGACCCAATGAGAATAAAATTTGTATAATAAATATATGAAATTGTGTGAACATATATAAAAAACAACAACAAAATAAAATGATGTAATAAACTGCAAAATCTTCAGAATTGGAAGTTGTAGGTCAATGTCATTATTTTAAATGTTAACAATCATTCTGCAAACTATTTCAAACATAAGATTATTACGTAACAATCGTATTCTTAATAAATATTATTGCAATAAACTAAGAACCAACATTTAGAATCAAGAATTGCTTTCTGTCTAATATTTAATAAATTATGAAGCATAATAGATTATTCATGATTAACAATATCTAATGGTATATTTATAACTTTAACAAATCAGCATCTTCAGTTTGTAAAAGACATCTAGTGTTTAAACAATAAACAGTCTCCTTATATATGTATCTATTAACCGCTCTTCCCAAAATGATGTTGCAGTACTAGGTGATAGGATACTATGATCAAATATAATCTAGATCACTATCTATAATACTGTACTACCCTTATACATAATTTGTTTTGTATCTCAATATTTAGAGCTATATCATAAACTTTAATTATCGCATTATACTATTAAGATATATATATACGTTTATATAGATCTTTTACTTATTTAAGTTCTTTGTTTTTTCTTAAAAGTATTATCAACATTTTTAAAAGATAAGCAACTATTTGATCAGTTATTCTGTCACAAGATAGTACGATAACATTTTTCAAAACAGATCTTATTGAACTAATACAGCTGAAACAATATGACCATTACATTACAAAAAAAAAACACCTCAGCCAATAATGAGCAATTTTACAATCCACATTTGATCAAAATTAATAACGCTATTCTTTGAAACATAGATACATCTAAATTCTTAGTAATTCAATATTATCAGCAAAAAAAAGAAAAAAAAACAAAGGTTAACTTGTAAAGACTTTTTCTATTAATAAAAAGACATGTTTATATTTATATTCAATTTTTTTCTTGAATGAAAAATGGAAGATAAAAAAAATATATAGAAAAATTATAGCTGTAATTAAAATATAGTTTTATATATTACACATTAATATTCCAAATTTGTTTGTACATTTTCCAACGTAACCACCCCAACAGAGAACAGAGTTTTTAATAACTACAGATCATATGATATTTTGAATTTTATTTCATTTATATTTTCCTCCCTTTCTTTTCTCTATTCTTTCCCTCTTTTACTTTCTTCCCTCCTCTCTCTTTCTTTTCTCTCTCACTGTCTCTTTCCTTCTTTTTTTCTACATCCCTTTTTAAATCTTTTTCTCATCTTCTACTCCTCTCTTTCTCCTCAATCTTTTTAATTCACCCTCCTTCACTTTCTTATTTATTGTTTTCTAATTTCTCCATCTTTTTCTTTCCTCTTCTTTGTGTCTCAATCTTTTTCCAACCTTCTCTTTTCTTATCATTTTCTTTCACTTTGTATTTCAAACATCCTATATTTTTTTACTGCTGATGTATCTTTTTCTATTCTTTTTAACTCACCTACTTTCTTTTCTTTCTACCCCTCTCTCCATTACTTTTCTTCTTTTTAATTTAATACAGCTGATTATTAAATATAAAAAGTGAGCTTAGAAAACAAGAGTGTTGAATGTGCAATGAAATCCTGAAGCAGAATATTTTTCAAATTTATTCACTTCAATAAAAGTTCTATGGTAAATAGCAAGAATAATATCAAAACTCACCAAAATATTAACCTTGAATAATTTTGTCTATTTGATAATCTTGAGGAAATAGGTCACACCTTTAATATGAGATATGTGTTAATGATACTGAAGTTGGTGATGAAATAGCTCATACAATCAGTTTTAATAGGATTAGACCATATAAATTTGAATTTTTTCTTGGAATAAGATGAATATTAACATTTTCATTAAATGAATAGCAAAAATTAGTGTTTGGGTCTCTTTTAAAATTTTTAATATTATTCTCTAATTGCCTTTTATTATAATATTTAATTATTTTAAAAATCATTATGTTATTATCAGAAAAGAGACTTTAATTTCTCTTTGATATGCCAATAAAAAAAAAAACGGAGAAAGACAAATTTTTATATCTATTTTATATGTTCATGTTATTGCAATGGTTGTTGTAGTGAATTTATTGGCTGATATTTCTTGAGTTCCTCGTCAGATGCCTGATAGTTCTTAAGTAAAATATCATTTGAGTTTTTTTTAAAGCAAGATGATTATGTGATTAAATACTCATTATCTTCTACATTTATAATCATTTTATAATATATATCCCTCACATTCTATGGGCTGTAAAGTTATCAGCCAAGACAGCAGTTGATGATTGAAGGCAAAGATACTATCAGGTTATGGATTTAGAATACTACTTTGTTGACAACTTTCAATCAAAAGAAGATTATATGATCAGAGAGAGGGAGGGAAAATGTCTAATATCCAATGGAAAAACTGGATATTTGTAAGTTAGAAAAAAAGTGAAAAGATAATTGCTTTGAAAAATGGACACTTACTTTACTATAAGAATACAAATATTGAAAACATGAATGGGTTTCATTATAAATAAAAAATAAAAGAATAGCATTGCAGAGTTCAAGACAAAATAGTAATTATACAGCTTAATAGAAGATACCAAAGATAGATAATCAAGATTTCTGTTCAACAATTTTTCATTCTGATGAAGAAATAAAATATTTTTATATAGAGGTTAAATAATAGTTTGAAATTGCTATGAGAACTTTTAAAACTAGAATTATAAAAATATTTGGATACAAAAATGGAAAACAATTGAAAAATTTGCAGAAAAAAGAGATGCCTGTGTATTTGGAATTATATTTTTGAAAAAAAATAAAAAAATTTCAAAGAAATAATCATAGAAGTATCCAAATAAAAATAGTGCAGAGGCAAATTATATTTTGATTAACTGACATCACCAGTTTAAATTTTCAAATGCCTTCATTATATATATATATATATATATATTAATTGTACAGATGACTATGTCTCTATTTTGCAAAAATTAAATTAACTTAAATGTAGCTCACATAGTGTAAAGTTCATACCCCTTTTTTAAATTTAGCAGTATCTCATACCACTTGTAGTCTAAACAAAAGTAATTTTCTTCATGCTTTTCACATTATTACTATTTTTTCTACTTATTTAAACAAATATTATAAAACTTAATGTAACTAAAAAAAATGATTCCAGTTAGAAGCTATTTAAATAAAAGTAATTTTATTTCTCCATTTTTGCAATTTTATAGCTCTATATTTTTATTTTTTTTATAAATACTTTTAATATCTATTGTAAATAATGCTTATAATAAAAAAACATCAAATGTGAAACAATAATTATATAAAACATTTTGGAGTAGTATTAAATACTACATGTAGCATTTACATGACAAAAATATATTGTAGCTGTTGCGAATTAAGGGAAAATAGATATTTGAAAAGTGCAATGTACATAATAGTTTCAGTACAAAAAATGATCATTGATTAGTGAGTTGAAAGGTAAATGCTAAAAATACTAAAGTAATTATTCAATAACTACTAAAAAAAGGAAATAATAAAGTTTGATAATAATAAATCGGAAGTTAACAATTACAAATACATTGGTCAGATTATTGATACAAAGTGAAACATAATGGATGACATTAATCATAGAAATAAACTTGTATGGAGTATTTTTTCATACAAATAATTTAATATTAAAAGGAAATACATCTTGGTGCTTGAAAGGATTTTTAATGCATATATTTTATCAAATATTTATGCACAAATCTCAGATTTACACACTTAAAAGAAATACTAACATCATTGAAGGAATTAATAGCTGAAATCTAACTGATTCAATATTTTCTAGAAACATTGATAATTGTAAACAGCATTGAAGAAATTAATAGCTGAAATATAACTGGTTAAATATTT